>CM038220.1:123144423-123477792 GCA_021442155.1 Cymbidium sinense | reverse complement strand
ATTTATTACCGCTGGCTGATTACTGGCTGCCGCCATTACCGCTGCTGACTATTATCGGCACTTTTCATTGCTGCTTACCATTTATCGCTGCTGACATCCCTTGCTAATCTACTGGATCTATTGCCACTGCCGATTACTGCCGCTGCTGGTTAACCACTCACTGCTTTGGCCGCCAACCACCGCTGTCGGTTACCGCTTACCGATTTATCGCTGGCTGTTATCGCCAACTACTATCGCAGGCCACTCATCGCCGGCTCAATATCGCTGACCACCATCGCTGAACATCTTCGTTAACTCCTCATTCCGGCGATTGGCCCGGAATCTCCACCACAAAGGAGGCCTTCTTTCGAGGGAAAATCGGAGCCTTACCGTGATGAACTACTGATCCACCGGCCCGATCCCCGGCCGGTTCAACGAGGTTAGTTTAACACCTCTTTTCGAGGGAAAACCGGATTTGCCAGATGAACTACGGGTCTTGATCGCCTAAACCCAAACCGGTCCAACAAGGACAACGCCTCTTGAGGGAAAATCGGCTCGCCAGTATGAACTACTGGTCTTGATCGCCTCCAAACCCGGTCGGTCCCGACAAGGATCAACGCTTTCGAGGGAAACCGAGTCTCGCCAGATGAACTACGGTCTTGATCGCTCCAAACCCGGCCGGTCCGACGATAGCCAACACATCTTTCGAGGGAAAATCTGGAGCCCAGATGAACTACGGGTCTTGATCGCCTTCCAATCCGGTCCGACGAGGTTAGTTAACACCTCTTTCGAGGGAAAACTGGAGCCTTGCCGTATGAACTGAAGTCTTGACCGCCTTCGATCCCGGTCGGTCCGACGAGGTTAAAGACTCTTTCGAGGGAAAATCGGAGCCTTGCTGAACTACTGGTCTTAATCGCCTCCGATCGCTCTGCGACAAGGTTAGTTAACACCTCTTTCGAGGGAAAACTGGAGCCTTGATCCGTATGAACTACGGGTCTTGATCGCCTCCGATCCTGGTCGGTCCGACGAGGTTAGTTAACACCTCTTTCGAGGGAAAACTGGAGCCTTGCCGTATGAACTACGGGTCTTGATCGCCTCCAAATGACCTTCTCTCAAGACGAAGAGAAGGTGCCTTCTCCCTTAGCCCTAGAGGGGTTTTTATAGACCCCTTCTAGGGGCAAAAGGGTAAAAAACCGCCCAAAACCTGGAAACCGCCAAACCGGCAAAACTTATTCGCCCGTGGAGCCCGCCGGCGGCTACGCCTTCGCGGCGCAAGCGCTACCAGCTTCCTCGCTGCCTTCTTGAACGGGCGCGGTGTAACCGGCCGCGGTATCACGCACATACTGCGCTGAGCAGCAACCGCCGGCCATGGGCCAAAACCGCCCAGATGTCACAATCTATGGAAGTTGAATGAATTGCATTGTACTAGCTAATAAAAAGATATCTAAGGCTAGAGAAAGTTTGACCTATTTAATTATTTAAGGTTCACTAGATATCTATGGGTTGATTAAGGTAGCTCAACTTGCATATTCCTTAGGCACCTTATCTTAGAACCCATTAAGTCAAAATTTAGGTTTTACTCAAACTCAAGTCCTAAAATAGTGAGTCCTAACCTAATTGATCCAAAACCTAAACCCTATATTAACTTATCACCCACCTTCGATACCCTAAGCCTTAGCAGACAAATCTAAACCATGAGATCTACCTTAATCAAGTCATAGATATCTAGTCAACCTTAAATAATTAAATAGGTCAAACTTTCTCTAGTCTTAGATATCTTTTTATTAGCTAGTACAGTGCAATTCATTCAACTTCCATAGATTGTGACATGCAATCCAAACCTAAAGGACATACAATTCAATGAACATAATACCATGTTATTCTTACCAGTTTAAAGATAGGAAAGTATGAATTATGATCAATCTAGGATATTTTATGTTAATATATATATTTTAATTATTATATATTGTCTAAACTCATTATTTTTATGTGTGTGAATACTTTTTTTTTTGTTCCTCTTTATCAAGAGCTCTTCATATCGGTCATTATTTTTTTCTTCGCATAAAATCTTTTCAATATTATCAAGTATCATACATCAAATTATTTGAAATGTTATTAATCGATCAACCCGTTAAAGTATTTTTATTTTTAAAGAGAAATGATCTTATTTTTAAAAACATTCAAAATAGTTTTTATATGCTCTGAGTATTCTTAAGAATAGCCAGTATCGCTAAACATGCTTTACTTTGAAATAAAATATTAATAAAATAAGATGATAATATAAAATAAAAAAGAAAGTGATTCCAAAGAGCCCCTAAGTATTTGGTGCAAACTTTCTCCTTGTCTAGCTTTATATGATATAGATTTTATTTTTATTTTAAATTATTCTAATTTTTTTTTAACTTAACGCTTTATTGTATATTGCAAGCTAGCCTCCTCAATATAATTAAGCATATGGGAAGTCCTTTATTAAGTTTTACTATGGAAAGAAAATTTGAATTAGGGTGAATTTTATAATTATAAGATTTATGTTCACATTAATGTATCGATTAAAACAATAAATTTAGACAACACTATATATATATATATATATATATATATATATATATATATATATATATATATATATATATATATATATATATATATATATATATATATATATATATATCTTGGCTTAAGACAAAACCTATTTTATTTTGCAAGTCATTACTAATTTTAGTGAGGAGAGCCTATAGAGACTTTTTCAGTAATAAGCTCAAAATAACATTCATCATAAATGTCCTGAATATATTTAATTATTATTTTAGTAGAAACAACATACATTATGTTATTAAACCTATTTGTTTATGATAACATTAAACAAAAGAGAAAATTATATCAAAAAGAGCTTTGTTCACTTAGTCTATAGTTGTGGCATACTCCAAATATAAATAGAGAGAGAGAGAGAGAGAGAGAGAGAGAGAGAGATAAAAGGTTCTTAACATTATAAAAATAAGTAGAAAGCAGGGAGTGGTTGCCCTTGAAATAATGAAGGTAAGGGAAGTTGCCTCCTTGAAACAATGCATGAGGCCACATAAAATGATAATAAATTTCATCATGTTATTTGTTTTTATGATCTCGGAATATATATATATATATATATATATATATATATATATATATATATATATATATATATATATATATATATATATATATATAAATTTAAATTAATTTTAATTGAGCCTTTCAAACGGACAAAATAGAACATTAAAGAGAAATAGATCAGTCTTATTTTCTTACTGTCTAAATTTATAAACAATGACCTCTTCTTCTGAGGAAATTTCTAAAACAAATTGATATTTGTTGGAAATTCTAATGAAGATTTGCATTGAAATTTAATTCAAGAAATTTTTTACTACCATTTTATGCTAATTTTTTATATTATTTTTTTGTTGCATGTCCAAAAAGAAAGTCCATCTTCCATATGAAATGAATCGTGGCATGCTCACTATGACCATTTACGTGCTTGTTGGCAGGTAGCGGCAGAATAGAGGGGGTGGTGACTGGTGAGAGAAAAATAAATTAATTAAGGGACAATTTGATAATTTTTTAGTGTAAAATAAATTAAATATAGAGGATTTTAATTTTTTTGTATGTTTGATATGATGCAAAGTAAAATTTTAAAGTAACGTAATGTACTTTGAATACGTTTGAAGGATTATTTTTGTTATATTTAGAATTCACTCATTTGAGCTAATTCTAAATACACCAGCCAATATAAAATGTTATCATCGCCCACTTCCTCCCATCGCCATTGCTTGGCACGAATGCTCACAGGGTTGCCTCTCTCGCCCATCGTCAGCCACGGCCATCTAAATGGTGGTGCACCGTGGTCTACCCATAATCAGACTCACAACTCCAAAAAAATTTTACACTACATTTAGGTGCACGGATAGACATATGATACAAACACATGACACTTCCATTTTTAATATAATAATAATTAAAAATAATATGTATAAATTAAATAGATAAAATATTTAAAATAATAAAAAATAAGCCATTTAAATATAAAATTTAAATTATATATATATATATATATATATATATATATATATATATATATATATATATATATATATATTTTAATAATTTTAATGAATAAAATTTATTATCAATTCTAAAGTTTTAAAGTTAATTATTTATAATAAATATATCTTATTATTCACTCTTATTCGCTCAAATCGCATTATCTAATTTCCAAAACTCTCTTCAATAACTTAAAATATAACTAACTATATTTAAAAAAATATATAATATTAATTTAATTATTCAGGACATGCATATCTCTTTAACTTTTTTTATATCATTTTAATTAGACACTTTTGGTAATACACGCGTATCTAATCGATTCATATTGTGAGATACTACATACTTTATTTTTGGATGTATCAGTGCATCATAATATTTATTCTATCAAATAGAAAAAATAAACTCATATATTTGTAAAGTTCCCAATCAAATAACGTGACGTAATCTAAATACATTATATTTATTTTACGTTGTATTCTTTTTACACAACATTCATTTTTCAGGTCTCCAAACAGTCCTTAAAATAAATTAAAATTACTTGTTTGATTTTTTTAATTAAATACAATTGAATAAAAATAAATAAATAAAAAGACTTGTAAATAACAACAGTCTACAAATAAAAAAAGATCTCTTTAATTTAACTATTATGGACAGACATTTTAAATTGTGTCGCATTTTTTTTTTTATTGTATTAATATCATCTATTTTAATTCTTCTTCAAACGTTATGTAATATTCTTCTCATATATTATCTATGAACTTCCAAGGAGTTATCTTCCATCTTAGTCATTGCTAGTTAATATAACTCATTAGCATTCCCTATAGCTAGAAATCTAATCCTTTTTAATTCAAATGCTTATTGATTTTTATTTTTAAAATAAATCTTTTATTAGTCTAATTTTTGATATTTAGTAGAAATTTATCTCTCTGAGCCATAGATGGCATATTTTTCCCAATGCTTTATTACTTACGTGATTGTATACTATTGCGTTTAACAGTTTTATATTAATAATAGTAAAAAAATTTCAACTCATTCATCACGATAAAAGAAAAATCAATACAGAGCGAGCAAGATTAAAAAACCTTTGTCGTACTAATCAAGCTTGTTTTGGAAAGAAGTTTTTCTAAATAAGTATGTTATTAATGTTAATTAACTATTTAAGTACGATTAAAAAAATTTAGGTACACCCGCACGACGGTTTTATCAAAAGGGTTTAAACACGGCTAAATCGGAAGTGTCTCCTTTATCCCTACAATGCGACTCATGACTGCCTCCAAGCATACGCGACCATCTCCACATTGGCACTCAACCTCTCTTGTGATCGTCTCTTCTCGATTCTCGAATCGGCAGACTGGCAGCCCCACCTCAACCACGAGCCAACAAAGATTATCGTAGCCTCCACAGGAAGGTATGTTTACAAGAATAATTTTATCTTTATTGTGAAGATGTATATGTGGGTTTAGGATTTGAGCCTAATTTGAGTTAACTTTATTGTGCAAGAGTGTAACCCATTGTAGAGGTGTGGGCAGTCACTTTGCATTGGGAAAGGGACTTGGTAGGCTTGACTTTCAAGATTTATATAAAAAAGCGATGTTGGGATAGAATAGTATGTAGGTTTTGTTAGATTTAGTTTATCATACTTTGCATAGTGAGCATCATTAAGCCCTAAATTATTTAGGTTTAATTTCAAACAAAACGATTTGTGCTTAAGTATGTACATTTTATCATCCAATATTGTAGGTTTGTTGATAAACATACTTTAGGATGAGTCAAGAGCTCGTATCCCTGATCCTTTTCTATGACGGCACCGCTCATGATGATCAATTTAATCAAGTTATATCGAGAAGAAATCATCTATGGTATCGCGTCACACAAACTTAGAAGATTTAAAACAAAAAGTGTTGAGATCTCTATACTATGATGTAAAAAATTTTATAGTCAATATAACGTATCATTTCTCTGTTGGCTCAGGATTCATAGCATCTATGATTTCTGACGATGAAATTTGTAGTATTATACTGGATGAAGCTTCTCGTCAAACATTGATTCTTTATATAGAAGTGAAGCTTTATCGTAGTACTTCATCTGCAATTAATATTGATGCTATGCAGCATAATATTCCTTTTGAATACACACATGACTTCACTTTGCCATCAACATCTGTGCTACAATAAAGCTGCAAGGAATCAAAACCAAGCTTAGTAGTTACTTTAAAGAAATTTATCTTGTTGATAACCTCATTCTGTGTATCTCCAATTTTAATCATGCTAAAGGTCATTAAGCAGAACTCAAATGCATGTTGAAGCACACTTGCATGAGAAACCCACTACATCGAGGTTTCTGTCTGATGATGAGTATGAAATAATGAATATCGAATCAAATAATGCATATGAGGATAGTGATGTTGAGGATGATGTTTTACTTGGACATATTAGTTTATGTGACAACAATGCTAGCATAACCTCATTAGTAATCATTCTTTAAGAAGTTTTGCAAATGAAGATAAAATGATCTGTAATAACGACTATGTCCGTGCAAGTGAAACCACAAAAGATTGAGATGCAGATGTTGTATTTGATGGTCCATCTGATAGTATAATTTTTTCAGATGATATTGAAATTCCAGTGGAATTATCTAAAGGTAAGTGCTTCTCAAATAAGAAGGAGCTTCAGTTTCCCGTTATTGGTTTGTCAATAAGAAATAATATTCAATTCCTAACTATTACTTCAAATCAAAAGAATTTCATAATTGCACAGCATAATAATCTTAGTAGATCATGTCAATGGTGCATGCATTGTAGCCGAAGCAAGCGATTAGGAGGTGCTTGGAGAATATCAACTCTATGTCCTCCACACACATGCATCAGCACTATCACGGGTTCTAGACATCGTCAATGTACATCTAAGTCCATCAGTTATTTCATAATACCTATTATGAGAACTTAGATATACTTCAAACTGAGAGAGATTATTGGCATAATGGAATCAAAGTTTAATATTAAAGTGTCTTATATGAAGGCATGAGATGTGTGGCATAAGAGTATTAGAGTAATATTTGGGAGTTGGGAGGACTCATACCACTCTCTCAGCCTATACATCGAGTCATTATGTTCTGCTTTGATAGGCACTATTTATAGGCTTCAGTTAACAACTACACACATGTTTCAAATATTATTTTGGGCATTTGGACCACCAATAGTAGGTTGGAAATTCTGTCATCCAGTTCTAAGCATGAATGGGACATTCCTACTTGGAAAGTATCATGATACTTTACTCACAACTGTTGGGATTGATGCTAATAATGGATTATTTCCACTTGCTTTCGCTATTGTTGAATCAAAAATTAATGAGTCGTGGTTACGGTTCATTATGTGTATGCACGAGCAGTTGCCAATTGTTTCCTCAATGAATGATTTATGTATAATTTTAGATAAACTCGTGGGTTTGGTATATGGTTGTCGAGACATATTCCTTTGGGCTGCCCATAGAAATTGCTTAAGGCATCTAAAAGAAAACTTCAAAAAAAGAAGAAGAATGAGAATTATAGATATTGAGTTTATGTGTAAAAAAATATACATGGCTGGTAGTACGGATGACATAAACATCATCAATTGATATATGATAAACATAAAAAATGTTAAGGCAGAAGCATACCAATGGTTAGTAGAATGTGATGTTTCTATGTGGCCATTAGTTCACGATGGTGGTAAGAGATATGATAATATAACGACTAATGTTTCTGAATATTTCAATGGGGTTCTAAAGCATGCAAGGGGTTTGCTAATTCAAGCCATAATTACAGCCGTTTATTATAATGTTGTCGCTTTGTTTTTGAGAGGTATGGCAATGTAGGTCTGGATGAAAGCACAGATGAATTTACTTTTTCTCTAAGATCACACGCTGTGCTAAGTTGGTTTGAATGATTAGACACTATCCACAACCAGTCAATATCAATGCTAATGAAGTGCAAGTATTCGACATGGGATGTAGATCCTTTAGAGTTGACTTTACTATTGATCGGTTATGTATATGTAGCTATAATAGGACACTAATTTATCATATGCCAAGTGGTCATTCAATTGCTACTTTATCCCATCAAAGATTAAATCATTTGGCATGTGTGTCAAGATACAATAGAAAGACAATGTATAGAATACATACTGCCAACTTTCATGTTTTGTTGGATCATAATTGGCAGATTTTGATGAAGAGTGGGATGTATCCATTGCTACCACCCAACCATAAGATGCAAATCAGTTGGTCATTAATGGACATTGTGCCCACACAACCTGAGTAGCAGAAGGTTAGTAAGGATAATTTACCAAGCTTGCATTTATATAAGTAGAAGGAATTTTCTTAAAGCATATTTTCTATGTCGTAATTGATCTAACATATTTCTAACATTATAAATTTTATGTGTTATTTTGTTTATAGGTAGGAGCTACCAGAGACGTCAGAGGCGTGTGTGACCTTTACTAGACACACCTAGAGGTCCATCCCAACATTGCCTCCTTGCATGGCCGACATAGGCCACACACCTAGATATGATATGCATTTAATTATTAATGTTTAATGCATTTTATTTTTACTGCTAACTTGATTTTGGCATTAGAAAATTTTTTTTACAGGGTACTATTTTGGATGTTGCATTGCATCTACTTATGCTGAAGGAGTGGCCCATTATCTATCCAAGATTTACATCTACCCTACACGAAATAGGGTTATATTGTGTTAGTCATATGCACTACATTCGACTGGATCACCACTTGTTGACTACATTGGTTGAGCGGTGGTCTCATCGACCAATACTTTTCACTTAGTTTGGTGAGATGACATACCTCTGACGCGTTACAATGATTCTGGGCTTGTGTATAGATGGACCTCCAATCATTGAACCTATCATATTTGGATAGGAAGCGTGAGTTGGCATTGCGGATGAGTTGGTCGCATCCTATCAGTGTACTATATCATGATCCGAGTGACCCAGCTGTCACTTCATCATTCAGGATGGGCCAGGCACATGTGCAGACATGTATGCCACTAAGGTGGCTGAGGTAGACATTTTATAGGGAGTCATATATGGATTTGATGATTTTGGAGTTTACTAGACTCGTACGGGCATATGTACTATTCATCTTGGAGAGTTTCGTACTTCTAGATACTTCTCCATCTGAGGTGCACTTGTAGTATCTACTTTTATTTGATGATCTGGACACATTTAGCAGATTTTCAATTAGAGGAGTGGTGCTAGCCAATTAATATAGAGAGTTGCATGAATCAACTAGGCCAAAGAGAGCCAACATGGCTGGTTGTCTACATCTACTCCAGATCTAGTCTTGGTAGTGACTTAATGTTGAAAGATTGACATTACATGTCCTCTATCCTCAGAAGCTTGATGGTCTGAACATTGGTTTTAGGTAAGGAACCTAAAGTATTTTTTGATTAGTTTAATATACTGAAGCTTTCTTAATTGATTGACTTATGAAAACTCATTTAATCAGATGGAACGAACGCTATCTGTGCTAGATGCCTATTGGCAATGTTAGGCTGTATCGAGATGAGCTTGATGAACTACTACGATATTAATCATAAATTGTAAAGTCTTTTTTAGAAATGTTAACTTAGGATTGAAAGTAGCTTCTCATACATGGAGGTAATATGGGAGCCATATGATATTTTGATAAGATCTCGCTTATCATACATTTTCCTTGCTAGTGAGGGCATAAGGCTAGCACATGTTCCCATTATCAATTGGAAGAGGGTGGAGTGGTACCTTCCTGATAGAGTTCTTCATTAGTTTGGACACTTAAGATGCATAGATGTAGTGCCGATAGATCCCAGTTATAAAAGAGTCGATGGCCATGGGAAAGCTGATATTGATTGGGTTCAGTACCATCAAGTGCATATAGCTATTTGGGAGAGCAGGAGAGATCACATTGTCCATGCCTATGATGCTAATGAGGTTAGAAAATAAGCCCTAAACTGCTACATGTCATGGTTTAGGTCATGGGCATCATTGTACTTGCTGAAAGCCCCAACTGATCTGCCGACGACATACTATCCCAGAGCACCGGCCGAGTGAGCCTATGTAAATTAATAGTAGCTACTACAAATTATCTTAAGTACCTACATTTAAATATTTGATTTTAACATTTACTTATTTGGTTAATATAGATGGAGCATATCTTAGCGACTGAAGATATCTTCCAGTCTTTCTTTGGACGTCTCGGTGACTTGGACTTACAGATGATTGTAAATAGGTATGAGAAGATATGACATGATTTAAGATTACCCAGGCACATTAACGACCATCGCTTCCAGCACATCGTAGTAGAGCATATGCCACATGAGTACGCTTCAGCTCCAACTACACAAGCATCAGACATGGGTGTAGGGCCATCAACTTATGCTGATCCAGGGCCTTCAACTTATAAACAGAGCTCTTAGTCTCAATAGCATACAAAAGTTACACCTTCACCAGATTAGGTGCCTCTAGGAGGATCACAACCAGAGCTGGGTTCAGATGTTGGAGGCCGGGATCAGGGACCACATGGAGTCTCCCATCAGCTGTGTGATAGTCCATTAAAGCCACATATGCACTACACTTTCGGTAGTACTGCGATAGCGTATAGACGTCGACATAGGCGATAGTTTCTGGGATGTATGTTTATTTTCATATCTCTATTGTACTTATAACCTTTATTTATTTATACATGAATGGGGATTTGTGGCTGATTGTACTTGTAACCTTTCTTAAAATGAATATTGATCATTGAGTTTTTATTTTAGTAAAATATCTCAATTAGTATGCTACTAGTTATTAAAAGAACTTCATCACTTTCTTTCACCAGTTGCATAAACTTTCTCCCTAAATCAACATAATATCTTAAACTCAACCTCCAGATCTTCAATAGCTTATATCTTGTTAATCAACATAATGATACATGAACAATCTAAATTACTTTTAGTGTAATGGAAAATAAGGCTTAAAGTTAATGAAAACTTTATTTAGTAAGAAATCTCCTAGTAATTCTTAACTGATGTTGACCTCACTTTTGGAGTGAGCTCTCAACTTTCTCATCATAGATCTAGGACTCTTATAGACATTAAGAGCTTCGTAGTCTTAAGACACTTCTAGTTATTAGGTGAACACTTAACCTAAGCCTAGAGACTTAGAAGGATTAGCATGGGAATAGGTCATGCCTTAGAGATTTATGAAAATTTGCCTACTCTATAGACTTAAACCCAATCCATGCTTCCATCTTCAAACCAAACTTCCAAATAAAATTCTAAATCAAATGATTGAAACCCATGATCAAATTCAAATTCCAAAACCCTTCCTAAGCCATTTGATTTTATCTAATGGATCTAGACTTAACCAAATTCAAATCGACCCCAATTCAAGTGATTTTCTCAACAGATCAATTCAACCCATCAAATTCCAAACCAATTCCAAATCAAATGACTAGAACCCAAAATCAAATTCAAATTCCAAAATTCCTTCCTAATCCATATGAACCACCTTCATATGCTTAGCTAAAACCCCCTTTAAACCAAATCAAACTTGGATGATTTCTTTATAAATCAATTATTCCTTCATTTATATTCACAAATATAAATAAAATCTAAATTCAAACCATTCAAATCAAATGAAACTAAATCAAACCAGATCAAGACCTTTGTTAAGCCATATGGACTTACCTCCATAAGCTTAATCAAATCTCAACCCAAATTAACCTCAACTTAATTTATTTCTTTATAAATCAATCATCCTTCATTTATATTCACAAAATAAATGAAACCCACCCTCCAATGATAAAAAAAAAAAAACTAAATCAATTCCCTACTTAAGCCCTTTTGATCTACATGCTTAAGCTTGGTCAAATTTGCTTCCAAATCACTCCAACCTCAAGTGATTTTCTCATGAATCATTTATATCTTCATTTATATTCACAAATATAAATAAAATATAAATCAAAATAGCCAAAATCAAACTCAAATCAAATCAAAATTTCAATTTTAACCTTTTTAGCCAATTTCTTAAACTTGGCTAAATGATACCCAAATCAATCCAAAACCCATGGTTTTCTTCATGGATCAATCTTTCCTTCACTTGCCCAAATATAAACACAAACTACAATTACCAAACCAAATCCAAGTCAACTCAAGTCAAGCCCATATTGACCCATTTTGACTTGAAATTGTCATATGAACCAAAAACTATATGACTCCTAACCAATTGCAATTGGATTTATATTTCAATCCTATACTCATATGTGAGTTCAACTAAACTTGAATCAAGCCAAAACCAAACCAATTGACCCATTTAGGTCCACTTGACCCAAAGTGACCTAAAAGACCTTTTTAAGCTAAGTTCTAATCTAACCCAAATTGGATTGAACTAAGCCCATCCAAACCTCATATCATGATCAACAATCATCCTAGGGTGATCAACTACCTTGAATTGAGTTAAGCCAAGTCAACTTGGTCCTTTGATAAAGTCAACCTTTAGCCCAAATGAAACTTAAACTAGCTAAAATCCCATATATCAAATTGATTGAAATCGTTGATTCAAAATAATTCATAATCAATGATTGAATATGATCAAACCCTCAATTGAGCCAAACCAAGTCCAATTGGCCATTTGACCTAAGTTGACCCAAATTGGTTAAAAAGCCAAAATGGGTCAAATCATGATTTGATCCAAATTGATTGCAACCAATGGCTCAAATTCATTCCAAATCATTTATTGAACTTGACCAAAGCCATGATTGAGCCAAATTTGACCATTTGGTCAACTTGACCCAACCTAACCCAAATTGATCTAAAAGATCAAATTGGCCAAAATCCAAATTAAACCCAAATCAAACCAAACCAAAGCCTACAATCATTTTCAATTAACTAATTGAACATGAACCAACACCTAACCCAACCCAATTTGATCAAATTGGTCAACTTAGCCCATTTTAATTCAAATGAGCCAAAATCTAACCTAAGCCAAATTAATCAAAATCACTTGAACCAAAACACTCGAAATGATCAATTGAACCTAACCCAAGCATTGGTTTGACCTAATTTGACTAATTGGTCAACCCAAGTTAACATGAACCCATTTGACCATATGAAGCCAAACCACCCCAAACCAACTCATGGTACCTTAGGAGCTAGCCAAACTTGACCCAAACTAGCCCTAAATCATAGCCAAACCATCCTAAATCTAAGTGGGACCCTATCCTAGGGGACTAACCATTAAAAAAGCTCATTTGCATTAGATTCTTTCCATAAAAAGCCAAGTCCACTCTCCCATCACTTAGGCAGCCATCTAAATGCCAAATGGGTTGCACCTAAGCTTCCTAGCCCACCTTAGAACAGTTAGGATCAGCCATAGACCAAGGGGAGTTTACCTCCTCCCCCCAAACCTAGCACCCAAAGGACCAAGCCAACCCAATCTCCCCATATCCTGCCTTGAGCTCCCTACCATAGCTTCTTCCACTCCTAGCGAGTCACATGGAACTAACGGTGACCCCTTCGATGCCTTGACGATGATGAATTGGTGGAATTTCAGGGATGGATCTCGTCCATCCATCACACTCAATTTTGGAGTATACTCTCTCAATTTGAGCGATAATTATCACCATTCACATTCTCTGAGTCCCATGAGTGATTTTGAAATCCCTCAGAGCTTCCTAAAGCACCCCAAGCCTCCCTGAATTGGCCATTATTCTCTGAGTGTGAAATCGAAACATGACACCTCCATTTTGATTCATATTTCTTCTCCACTCCATCAAACTCAAATTCCTTGTCCGTGCACCTTCAACACACCTAATCAAACCCAAGAAAATCATCCCTTGAGTTCCAAAGCCACCGGAAGCCATACTTCAATCGAGACCGAATGCCAAATAGGAGGAGCTTGGTCCATAGAGAAAATCACCTAAAATCAAGGCTCATGCAACTCAACATGGCTTCGTTTCGACCAAATGAAGCTACCTCAGTCAATCCCATCGTTAGACATTAGCTTCGGTGAGGTAATTCCTCAAAATAGTAAGTTTAGGAAAAAGTTATTGGTCCTTTTTGAAGGAAATTTATATGTCATGCATTTTTTATCGTTGGATGTGTTCGTCTCCTCTTCTTGATGGCATGGGATCGATTTGATTTCAATCTAAGCTCTGGTGAGCTCATATTGAATGGAAAAAGATGGATGACATCCATTTTTTGCCATTCATGAAGCAGACTGATCAAGGGTCGTCCATTCTGTATGATTGAAACGGACAATTTTGATCTGATCACGTTAGATCGCCTTTATTTCCTCCTTAATCGTGGGATTTGATCGTGGCCATCCGATCTTAGATTGAATGGTCCATGGGAAAGCGCATTCACTGCAATCCGAGTCAGCTTCCTGATTTGATAACTTAAATAGCCTATCCTGTCATGCCACATGGAAAGCGTGCCATGTCAGTAGCCACATGGCGCCGATAGGATTAGGGTTAACTAAGGCTATTTTAATTAATTTTTAAGGTTGAAACTTCCTAAAATCATAACTAATCCTAAAAAAATCCAAAAAAAATGAGAGCTCATTTTAAAGGTATTTCAGAGGAGAATCCAAGAAAATTTTTATTAATTAAATTTTGAACAATAATTTCTGCTTAATTGAGGTTTAATTAAAAATTTAATTGGCCTAATTACTCTTTGATTAATTATCCAATTAATTTCAAACTTTCTAGAGATGTTTAGGGGGATGACCTCTACCTCCCCTATTTTTCTTGAAATTTATTAGATAATTAATTAGAGAAATTGATTGATTAAGCCTTAATTATTCTATTAGCTTAATTAGTGATAATTAATCCAATGAACAGTGAATTGATCCATCAATTGAGTTCATTAGCCTCTATTAATAGTGGAGAAACTTAGGGAAATGGGTTGGGACCTTTCTTCCAATCTTTCCCTTAAGTTGTTTTCATACCCTCTTTAAAATTAATTAATTAAGACTCATTAAGTAATTAATTAATCAAATCAATCAAAACCCAAATCATATCTGAACTTTTTTTAACTAATTGAAAAGATTTAGGGATTGAGACTTAGGCTTTCTTCTTTGCCTCTTTCCTAAGTCCATTTCATATTATTGATTAAGGATAATTAAGATTTAATTAGATAATTAATGAACTTAATTAACTTGATTAAACCTACCTTCCTTAATTAACTCTTGGGTAGCTCTTTGGGTGTTTAATAACCTAAAGAGAGAGCTAATGAAATTATGGTTAGCTCACATGTGTGAGAAAACCATAAAAGTAATTAACTAAGTCTCTTAAGCTTAATTAACTATTAATTATGGGCCAATTGCATTAGACCCCTTCCATTTTCCTAGGAGCATTGCTAATTTACTTTTCATGTGGTTGCATCTCAAGATGGCTCATCATTATTTAGTTAATTAGCTTAAGGTGATATGGGTAAGGGTTTAATTAATCGATTTTATTCATACCTCAACCTAATTAACCCATAAAATTAACCTAATTGCTTTTCATTAAATCACATTAACTCACATATGGGGAATGGGATTAGGATTAGTGAACCTTTTTCAAATTTCTTAAATCAAATCAAACATAAAGATAAAAAATGGCTTTAAGAAGCTTTAGTTTATTTTTAATGAGTATGTTTAATATGATTATCCTTAGGACTTAGTTGGATTGAATGAAATTACATGCTTGTATTTCTTTATTTATTTCCAATCATGTTAAAATGTTGTGTGACACTTGTATTTATACATTCATTTCTTTCTAATTGATTTCTTTTATGTCAATTTGCATGTGTTAACTTAATTAAAAATATGTGTGGCTATTATCACTATTAAATCTCAAATGTATTTTCAAAAGCTTATTAATGAAGAAAAATATGTATAGATTCTTTAGTTACACACATAGGAGATGCATGTTAATATAAGCTTAGTGTATGAAGTGAAGTCTCTTTCTTACATTCATGTGTTGATTTGCATAAGTTTGAATGTTAATGGGTATATTAGGGATATTGGGATGCACTTTTAAGTAGCCCAAGGAGGTTCCTACACTCCCTACGTAAACAATGACGACATACTCGTTTGATTTCATTCTATGCATCTTAATATTGGAATTTAAATAGAGCTTTAATTCATTTACACAAATAAATCAATTCAATTAAATTCTACTTTTGCATGGTTTTCATTCTTATAGTTGTTTATACATCCATATGTATTTAAGAGTAGTGGGTATATTAGTTTGGACATTCTGGCGATGCACGGCTTTAAGTTGCCCAAAGGAGGTTCCTACCTCACTCCCCTGGTGCAGAACAATGACGTCGTACTTGCTTAAAACTTTTATACATTTAAATGTGTATTTAGCTTATGAATGAAAACCCCATTTTTCTATTAAAATGACATGCATTCATATTTTTGTTCAAGTAGTTGAGTTGATTAGTCATATGATTTAGAGTTCTTTTCTTATGCTTTTATATTAGAATTTAGATAGAGCTTTAAATTAATATGACAAAATGATTCAACCAAATGAAACATCAATTCCAAGTATATTTGCTTATATTTATCATTTAAGTGTGCTAAGATACAAATTGCATGTATAAATATGTTTAGGACTTAATCATATGCATGCCATATATATGTTAGAAATAAATGAACAAACATGTGTTATGTGATAGTAATTAATTCCAATTAATATTAAGATGCCTTTTTTCATTGAATGGGATTATTTAAAGTGAACCTAAACCAAGGATTAATTAAAACATATAATAAGCCATTCACTAAAGGGAATTGATTAATTAATTTGCTTTAGATGTGACTTAGGGTAGGGATGAAAGAGAGTGATCCTATCATTTTCTCTCTTTATAACACTTAGTTGTTAGGTGTAAGACAAGTGACATAAAAGAAAATATTAAGTAAAAATATATAAATTAATTAAACCATTTAAATTGTAACCACCCTTCATAATTAAATCTCTTCATACTTAGAGAATGATAAATCTAAAGCCTAGTTAGGACATATCACACAAGCCTTAATACACACACATTAAAATTAAGTCACCACTTTTAGCTTTATGTTAGGGTGGTGCATGGTTTGATGTATGCTTTATTTTGTGATTTATTATTATAGACTGGATGTTAGGGTGTATGCTTTGTAGACAGGATGACAGACCGTGATTAGCCTTATTATATTTTATACAAGAGATTGTGCTTAAGGGGCACTTAAAATAAATATAAATGCTCTCTTTTGTTGGATGCTTAACCTCTAATCATAATCTAAATTAGGATAGGTGGACTTGATTACCCATGTACATGGTGTTAAGTCCAAATTATTCATATAACTGCTAGGGTTGTATAGTGTGTTTAGCTAACATTTATTTTGTAGGTGTAGTTAGATTTATTTTTCCTATTTTTGATGTAATTATGCATTAGGATTTAGGATTAGTGTTATGGGAAATTAGGATGAGCGGAGGCTAGAAGGCTTTCTCCTGGGAGGCCCCGTGATGCTTTTGAAGCAAGCAAATCCAAATAAAGAAATGAAGCAAAGACATGAAGATATGAAGAAAGATATGAAGACATGAAGACCGCTCATAACATTTATTCATTTATAATTGTAATTATTCTTTCATATACCAGGATGTATAAGGGTAGAGCTCAGCTACCCATTTCTCTTTTCGAGTTGTATGGCGGTACCTCATTGCACTGGCCTATTATTCTTTCACGTTGAGTTTATAAATTATTTGATGATTTGTTTGCATTGTGCAATACAAATGGCATGTATTTTTCTAGTTTCTTCATGTATGATGATTTAATGTGTGGCCTGGATTCGATTAGGCTCTTAGGAAAAAATAAACCTTTTACCCCAATCACAACTCATAACTTATTTTCTAAATAACTCATAACCTCATTTAAAGCCTAAGTATTAAATCAAGATAATTAAAAGATTTAGCAACCTCTTAGCTAAATATTATATGTTTAATATCATGCATATCATTTTGCTTCATTTTTGCTAAAAGAGGGTTTCCATAGTTGCACGATAGGGGAAGACTTGAGCTTTGAGGGTCTCCCTTATGATGGAAAATACCTCTTTCTCTCTAATTTAGCCAATAACCCTATTTCATTATGCATTTAGGCATATAAAATTCTTTGGCTTGAGTCAAAATAAAAAGTCAAAAATCAAATAAAATTTAATAAAATTTACATTAAACTAAGTCATTATTCATATTACTCATGCTCTAGTCTCTTAGGAAATGGGTTTAAGGACTTTAGTTTCTTTCTAAATGATAACGTCCTAGCCATCTTGCAAAACATATGACTTGACCACATGATTTAAAATGTAGGAGGAGTTAGCTGGCTGCCACTCTAAGCAGTTATAAGTCCAGCAGTCGGGTGGTTTACTCTCTCTTATGGAGATAAACAATATACCCATTTTCACCTTAGATTTAGGACGTGCTTTACCCCTGCTAAAGTTCCCTAGATTTAGAATCTGAGATTACTAATTTTCCTCGAGCTATAAGAATAAATCCTCATCTCTTAGGCATTTCTATAATCTTGTGTTGTGGGATTATAAGCCCTAGCTTTCTAGTAAAATTTCAACACAAACATATAAATCTCTTTAATTTCAAATATATAAAGCCCAACCATAGGATAGTTCAGGAAGCTCACTAGGTTTTCTAGTATCATGAGCATCCCTACGCATCTCCTTTAGCTCCGATAAATAATTCTCTCCTTTTGATCTATCCCACTTGATTTTCTAAACATAACTAATTTATTAATAGCCCTATCTTTGAATTCTTTGGAGACAATAATTGCCTACTTTAATCAAGAGTATTCTTGAGGAATTCACTCTCCTTATGATGTAATTAACTATGGGGGCTTGCCCCCATAGGGAATTTTAGAACCTAGTTTAAATAAACCCTACTTTACTCATCCATGTAAAGTAAGGGGAAAATTTTGATATATTCGAAGATCCATCATGCCTTAGGTGTTCTTATTAAGTGATTAGGTCCATTATAGAGTATTAATTTCTATCTTTCGAGATAGTGCACCATTCGTTGATGTCATACCCGATCACCTCAATAAGTATACCCTTAGATCTACATGGTATCCCTTATACAGACACACACACACACACACACATGATACATCATCTAAAAATAAACACCATAGATTTTTCTGGTAACTCCACTGGGGATGGTTCCTCTCTCCATCTCTAATAGACAATTATTGTATCTAAGCATCGATAGTGGACTTGTATTTCATATAAGTCCAAGACTATCTTTCCTTTCATTGACACTTAGCTTATTTCATTCCTAAACAAAGCTAGCCAACATCCTCTAGGTTTTAGGACCTCACTCCTTATAGGTCTTGAAACCCTTATTGGTTTTCCCCAATAGGTAAAATGTAAATAAAAATTAACTCATGAAAGGAGATGACAAAAATTGAGAACCTCCTTACCACTAGCTTGGTGAGGCAAGGTTCATCTTAATGATTAAGAAAATATACTCTTTTGAAAAATGCCACTTTCCAAAAGCACCTTTTTCGAAACTCACATAACAAATAATTTTGCACAAAATTTTCAAAAAAAGCACAAAACTCATATAACCAAACCTTATCTAACAATCCCCATGATTATTACATGGAGGTTCTTTTCAAAATCAAGATCAAAATCATTTTTTAAAAGAATCTTTTAAAAATAGCTATCTCCATTCAAGATGCTACAATTTGTTGAATGAAAATTCTATTTTCAAATAAAATCATAGCATAAAATTGAAACTCCACTTAATATATTTAACATATGCTAAAGTTAGAGTTTCCCTCTTTTTCAAAAGCACACTTTTGGAAATGACCACCTTCATTCAAGATACTCAAATTTGTTGAATGAAGATTCTATTTTCAAATAAAATCATAGCATAAAATTGAAACTCCACTTAACATATTTCACATATGTTAAAGTTGGAGTTTCCACTTTTTCAAAAGCACACTTTTGGAAATGACCACCTTCATTCAACATACCTAAATTTGTTAAAGGAAGATTCTATTTTTAAATAAAATCATAGCATAAAATTGAAACTCTACTTAACATATTTCACATATGCTAAAGTTAGAGTTTCCCTCTTTTCAAAAGCAGGATTTTGGAAATGACCACCTTCACATGTCATAGCATAAAATTGAAACTTCACTTAACATACTTCACATATGCTAGAGTTGAAGTTTCTCTCTTTTCAAAAGCAAGAAGTTACACATGAAAGCAATACATATCATTGAACTCTATTTAACATACCTAAATTTATTAAATAGATTTCCCTCTTTCAAAAATCATATCTCATTTGATTCCTACTTAACATACCAAATTTGTTAAGTAAGAATCCCATTTTCAAAAAAAATCATATGACATTTGGCTTTCACTTAACATATCAAATTTGTTAAGTGAGAGTCTCATTTTCAAAACATAAATCATATCACATTTGGCTCCCACTTAACATACCAAATTTGTTAAGTGAGAGTCTCACTTTCAAAAAGCAAGATCATATCACATTTGACTTCCACTTAACATACCAAATTTGTTAAGATAGAGTCCCATTTTCAAACACAAATAAAACCACATTTGGTTCTTTCTTAACATACCAAATTTGCTAAGTAGAGAGCCTCATTTTCAAATCAAACTAATGCATATCAATCACATTTGGTTCTTACTTAACATACCAAATTTGTTAAGTAAGAAGCCTCACTTTCAAATCAAATCAACATATATCACACACATAATCAATCACCACAAGCAAAGATTTTTCACAAAATTTCTAAACATATAATCACAACCTTTCCTTAGCATACTTAAATTTGCTTAGTAAATTTTTTCAAAATCAAAATTTTCAAACAAGATAACAACACAAATATCTTCAATGGTCTTTCCAAATATCTGAACCCAGCCCAACCTACTTAAATTGGTTGAGTATGGACTCTAAATCAAAATCATATGGCGAAGACTCTCCTCACATATCAAAATCTCTCCAATGAGCCCCACTTAACATAACTAAATTTGTTGAGTGTGAGATCAAATTTCCAAATCAAGTCTAGAAATTATTTCTGAAAGTGAATACCAATGCGAAGGACTGATTTAGTTATATTTTCAATAAATGTAGAGTTTTATCCCAGTCAGTTTCTATTCAGCTCAGTTTAGTACACATGGCTCCTAGCAAGTTTGTGTTCTCCTTCCCGTCCAATGTTGACTTGGCCCTGGATCAGGCCAAGCTCACCTCGCCCACTATGTGTCTGATTCAATTTGGTCATGGATTCGAGGCTGTGTGAGTTATTTGTGAGGGGACAGTCCTCATGATAGTTAGGAAGGAGGAGGTGGCAGGATAGATGCCACTTAATTTTTTGGCATGCCTTCTGACTCTGAATTCCCTCCACTGAAGAGGAAGATAGTAGAGATCCCCACAGCGAGAGCAGTTGCTTCAGCACGATCAGTTCTAGTGGTAACACCACCAGTGTTAGTGGTTCCCCTGTTTGTTCCATCAGTTGTTCGTCATGTTGCCCCGATGAGGGTTGATACCTCCTCGTTGGTCCCCTCAAAGGGGAAGGCTATCTTTGCCTACGAGATAGTCTCCCTTACCATTGAGGTAGGTTCCAGCTCTGGCCCCGTTCGACTCACCCAAACTTAGTGCTGCAATAAGAGCCGGAAGGTTAAGCGGCATAATAAGCGAGCAGCTGTAAAGGCAGAGGTAGCATCCCATATTGCAGAGGAGGGTTCACCCTGAGAGGTCTCCCCCTTAGTGCCAATAAGTTTTATCCCCTTTCAGGCTTAGATGGAGAAAAGGACTATAGGAGGATTGCAACATCACCTCACCGCTTATTATGAGACAGGGGAGAGGAGGCCCTATGGATTACGCAGTTATTCACTAGATGTGAGTCCAGATGCTCAGAGTGTGGTGCATTGTTTGACTTGAGGTCTTTGATCCCTAGGAGCATCGATCAGGTGAGGCTGAGTGGTAGTACAGGTAGATAAGAGAGAGAGAGGTATGCCGGGCAGTCGGTAGCCTCTGCTCTTATGGATTTCCCAGGTCGGCTACCAGAGTTGACCATACCGACAATATAGTACTCACAGTACCAATCACAGGGAGGTGAGCCTCTGGCGACAGTGTCTCCACCACCACCACTCATCATCCGCCATCACACATGTTCCAGATCCCCATGCCGCAAAGGCACAAAAGAGACGGGGAGAAGAAAGCCCCGTTGGTGATCTGGCTACGACCTTAGGATCCCATTCCATCTACTCCACCCATTGAGGTGAGTCCGAGCTCTCCTTCTCCACCTTCCACTTTAACTGTGGTAAACAAGAAATGGTGGCCCAAAAGCTCCATAGTCGTTCCACCACCTCCACTCCAAGGTTGGCGAGAAGTGAGGGGAGGGTGAAAGTTCATAGTTCATGGGTAGATCCCTCCCCAAGAGGCATCATTCCACCAATAGTGGGCAGTCATGGGCATTCATCTTCTAGAGAGCATAGTCCTACCAAAGGATAGAACTCGGGCAGATGCATTTTCGTGATGAGCCCTACCACCTTAATAGTTAGTGTTTATACCAGCACAGTTAGATCATTCCTTGAATGACATTCTAGCATTGTATTTTGTGGAGAAGAGAGAAATCCTAGAAAGCGATCAGTCTAATTATGAGGAGGGAAAGGTCAGTTTTGAACCTGATGAGGATAATTTGTTGGAGGACTCGATCAATGTCCACATGGTCGATACTAAGAGCTCCTTTCATAGAGACTAGTAGAGTTAGGAAGGTATTGTGGTTGAAGAGAAAATGCCGTCCATTCAACTCAACACCTTCTCCACCATCTTAGACATAGATATGATCACATTGACAAGATGGAGAAGAAAACTGAGGAGTTGATGGCAATAGTTTTAGCATTGTAGAACTCAGCCCAAGTTTCACAACCTTCTCCCATAGTAGCCGACAGAGCAGAGTTGGCACATACCCCAGATCATCCTAGATGCATTCTCATAGAGGAGGATAATGGTAGCTTGCATAGGAAGGTGGTGGATAGTACCTCCATACATGAGAAGGATATCAAGAGCATGGTGGAATAACAAGTAAGGGAAGCATTGACACAAGCCCGAGGTGGCTCATCTGTTCCAAAGGGTAGACCTTAGTCGGAGGAATTTGATGCAGTCCAATATTCTAAGGGTTTCGTGCCTTCTTATTTCAAATCTTTGATGACAGTGGAAATCCTCACTAACATATTTCACATTTTAAGGCTGGCTATTGCAACGCAGGAGGTTGTGATGCCCTTTTTTTCATATTGTTCATTAACAGTTTGGCGGGTGTTGCGTTTGACTAGTATGTCGAACTACCCAATGATTCGGTAAAGATATTTGCTGAGTTAGAGCACCTCTTCATAAAGAGTTTTATTGGGGCTCAGTAAAGGGTTACTGTAGGTGACCTCTTTATAGCAAAGCAAAATTCTAATGAGTCCTTTGTTGATTACATTCTAAGGTGGCAAAACCTGAGTATGAAATGCGAACCATAGTGTCTGAACAACACCATAGAGATTCTCCTAAAGAACATCCATGGCCCAGTTGCTTTCATGCTCAAGGGTTTTACAATCAAAACATTTGAAAAATTAATTAATAAGATGACTAGTCTATAAGAAGAAGCCAAACAGTTGCCTTTCCAAGACTAGTTAGCTAAGCTCAAACCTTATAAGGCATTTGAGAAGAAGTCAGAGTAGTCACAGCAGTTGATAAGGGGAAGTAGTCAGCTAGGGTTTAGTCAGATAGGCCTCGAGCTCAGCAACCTCCTCTGCCACTACCTCTGCCATGCCCACCTCGTTGCCACCACCACCGCCTCCCCATCAGATCCTCAGGATTCTACCCCCCAGGTAGTGGTGGAAATTTTATATTCTTGTCTTCATATATCCCTCTTTCTTTAGGTGGAAAGAAGATGAATAAGAAAAGGAATATAATTTCCTTGGTTGGACGCCACACAGATCCATAGATGTACTTATTAGGGTGATCGGGTATGCCATTTGAAGAGAGGTGTACTATCTCAAAAGATAGAAATCACCACTCTTCAATGGACCTAATCACCAAAATAAGGACTCTTAGGGACGTTGGGTCTTTGAGGTGTACCAGAGATTCTTTCCCTACTTTACGTGGAAAAGTAAAGTAGGGTTTGTTTTAAACTGAGTTGTTACGGCAAGCCCCATAGTTAATTACATTCTAAGGAATGGGGATTCTTTAGGAAAACTCTCAATTAAAGTAAATGATCATTGTCTCTAAATATTTTAATAGGATAGGACTATCAATTGATTAGCTTATTTCTGAAGATCAAATGGGATTGATCAAAGAGAGAGTTATTATAAATGCTAAATGAAGATAAGTAGGAGATATTCATGATGCTAGGAAACCTAACGAGCATCTCAAACTATCATAAGATTGGGCTTTACATTTTTGAAATTGATTTAATTTATTTGAGTTAAATTTTTCATTAGAAATTTAGGGCTTATGATTCCACAACAAAAGATTATGGAAATACTTAAGAGGTGAGGATTTATACTTATGCCCATAAAGGGGATAAGCAACCTTAGAACCTAAATCTAGGGAGCTTTGGCGAGGGCCAAAAGCATAAACTAAATCTAAGAAAAAAATGGGCATTTGGTTCACCTCCACAAGAGAGGACAAACCACCCGACTATTTGACTTACAACCGTCTGGGAGTAGCCGCTAACTAACTCCTATAATTTTAAATTCATATAGGCAAGTCATATGCTTGATGCAAGATAGTTGGGCTGTTATTTATTTAGAAAGAGACTAAGTCCTTAAACTCACTCTCTAAACAAACTAGATCATGTAAGGGTATGCTTCAAATGACCTAAATTTGATGCAATTCATATTATGCTTTATTCTCATTTTTGGACAATCATTTTGACTCAGGCTAATAGGATTCATATGCCTAATGCATGAGAAGTAAAATTATTGGCCAAAATCAACGAGAAGGGAGGAGGTGTGTTTCCACTATGGCTCTTAAAGGTCAAGCCAAGTTTCTCTAGCAATGGTGAAAGCCCTTCAGTCAAGAGTGAAACAAGATGCATTTATGCATGATGTTATAAAAGAAATACTCATCCAACTACGGGGTTATTAATTCTTTTATCTTGATTTTAAGCCTAAGCTTTTGGTGAGATTATGAGTTCTTTATTTTAATTTTGAATTATAAAATTTTGTAGAAGATTTATTTTTTCCTAAGAGTCTAATCATCATTCAGGCCAAACATAAAGCAAGGAACAAATTAAGAAAAGGATGCCACTTAATGCACAAGATAAATAAATCATCAATCAACTTATAATGCTAATCGAAAAAGAATAAGAGGTCAATTATGGTCGGGCACCACCGTACAAACCTGAAAAACAAATTGGGTAGCCAAGCTCTACCCTTATACAATCTTGATTATAAATGAATTAAATACAATTAAGCAAGAAATTCATTGGTATGTGGGTCTTCAAGTTTCATTTCTTCATTCTTCTTTTCTTTTTTCTTTTTTGGTTCTTTCTTTTGGATGGTTGGAAGGTGGATGCTCCAAAGGCTTCACATGATACATAAGATAATGCCTTATAACCCATGCTCATCCTAATCCCCATAACAACCATTCCAAAAACCCTAATTGCAAGAATTACATTAAAAGGAAAAAATAAAAATCTAACTAACACCTGTAAAATAGAGATTAGCTAAAACAAACCATAAAAATCCCCAGCATGTATATTGGACTTAACACCCCACACACGAGTGACTAAGTCCACCTAGCCTATTGGATTATTCTTGGGGGTATAAGCACCTGCATAGCAAAAGCATTTATAATTTTAATTTTACGGCCTTAAGCACAATCCATCATAAGATAATACTAAGATCACTACTATTATTATACATTCACTAACATCCAATCTAAAATATTACATCACAAAAGTAAACATCAAACCATGCACCGTCTAACCTAAAGCTAAGTGACTTAGCTTAATGTGTGTGCATTTAAAGTTTGTGGTGTGCTATGGTTTAAGTTAGAGTTTTCTAAGTGTGAAGGATGTTCAACTTAGAGGAGGGTTTCATTTAAGTTGTTTAGTTATTTATGTTGATTTTATTTTATGTTTTAATTGAGTTCAAGTGAATCCTACAATTAATTACTAAGTTGTAAAGAGAGGGAAAGAGAAGAGAACTTCTCTTGACTTCCCTAACCTAAGTAATTTCTAAAGTGGATTTATGTTTTAGTTTTGGTTAATAAATATTTTATTATGTGTTTTAGTTAATCCTAAGTTTAGATGAACTCTAAACAAACCTATTCAAAAGAAAGGCATTTTAAGATTAAATAAAATGAATTAAGATCACAAAACACACATCACTTCACTTCTTTCCCAACATGTATAACATGCATATGAATGGATCCTAAGCATATATATACATACAAAATCAGAATGTTTAGCACACTTTATGATGCATGCTAAGTAAGTAACTTAAGAAAATTTGAATGATTATGATGCATGATTTTCATTAAGTAGAAAAGGGGCTTCTTATCCAATTTTCACATGCACATATGAATGTATGAAAGGCATAAGTGAGTATGACACCATTGTTAGTACCAGGAGTGTAAGGTACAAGACCTACTTAGGGATACTTAATTCCTTGCAACCCCAGGATTGTTCAGACTAATATACCACTTTCCTTAAATACAAGCAGGTGTACAAAAGAAATGAATGCAAAAGAAAGAATACAAAAGTTTGTGCTAGTTGATTTATTTTTGTTTATGCAATTTATATGTGCAAGTGTAGGCATCCTTCTTAAGTTATAGGAGATGTGATTAGGCAAGTGTTATGTTCTTTTCAAATGAACTAAATACTTTACTAAATCCTATTCAAAGCTATATTAAAAGGGAGGAGAAGGAAAATCTACACTAAGCACATCCTTATATTTTACACATGCAAGCTTATAAGTAAGATATAAGTAACACACTTTTAGTTTTGATAATTGATTCATATATTTTGAAAATAATTTGGATTTAACAGTGATAATAACCACTCATATTCTTACTTTAGCCAAAACATGTAATTTGACATAAAGGAAATATTTTCATTTTAAATTTAATTTTTAAAAAGCATGTATGTATGAAATCATATGATACGCATATTTAGCATGTTGGGAAAGAACTAAAGTAATGAAAGCATGTAAACACATTCACCTTAATTAATTTCTAAAGACAATCTTATAAAATAAGAAAGCTTAAAGTAAATCAAAATTTGTTTAACGTGATTTTTATTTGATCTTGAGTTTGATTTAGTTTAGAAAATGTGAGTTGAGTTTGCTGTTCCTAACCCATTCCCACATGTGTTTAATATTTTTGTTCAATTTTTAGATGATTAGATTTATTTTATATTTTGATTAAGTTAAGGTATGAATTAAGCATGTTAATTACCCCTTACCTACACCACCTTAGCATAGTTAATCAAATAATTATGAGCCAATGAGATGACATAAAATACACAAGGAATTTAAATTTATAATACATCCAGGAAGAAAAGGGCCTAATGCAAATTGGCTCATGATTAATGATTAATTAAGCTAAGGGCTTTAACTTAAGTAATTTCAAAACACCCCTCACACATATGAGTTTAATTTTGATTTTCTTAATTATACTTATGCTCTTGAGCACCTAAGCATCTATCCAAGATAGATTAATTAAGTTCTGAAAAGTTTTAGAATTTTATGAAATCAAGTAAGAGGATAATTAGTGAATTAACCCTTAATTAAGAGAGGATTAAGGAAGAAAAGGGGATTTAAGGAATAGCTAAGGGGGAATGCCCCAAAATTATTCCTTAAATATCATGTTCACTGAAACAGACCTTAATCAACTTCAACAAAGGATTAAATCACTAATCAAACCCTTAATTAATCTTAACTACATTAATGGGGTAATTAGGAAATGAATTAGCAATTTCCCTAATTAAGACACCAATAAATCCCAAAAAAATTAGGGGAGACAGAAGTCATCCCCTAAAATACACTCAAGAAGTTTGGGAATAATTAATGGATTAATTAAAGGGTAATTAGAAAATTAACATTCCCAATAAAATCGAATTTCAGAGAAAAGAACTAATCAAAATTAATAAAAACCAATTTTTAGAATATTCCATGTTCAATTTTCTTTCTCATGCAATTTATTTCATATTTTTTTTTCTGATTTTTCTATGTTGAGATATGAATTTTAGAGTTTAGGTGATTAATTAGATTTATTTAAATCCATAATTAAATCCTTAATCCCTATGGGCACCATGCATGCGTGACGCTTGCTTACATGCCAAGGCGATAGGTTATTTAAAATGTCATCACATAGGACGTGGGCTTACGTGCTTTCTCCACGACCATCATCGATGACAAATGAGATTAAAAATCGGAGGATTAAAATGAATATATCATACATTTTAATCTCGACCGTCCATCCAAAATGCACGGATGGATGGCCAGAGATCCGTCCCTATTCTCCCTTGTGAATAATGGAGGTCGCCATGTTCTAGAGAATGATCCGATGGATTGAGCTGATCCAAATTTTACCCACACCATCAACATGCATAGAAGATTGCATCTAATTGCTAGATTTTCATGGGGTGAATATTTTCTTCACAAAGGACCGACACTCAATAAATTTAAGATCGATTTAACGGCTAACCTTGCCGAAGGTAATCACGAGTGCTCAATTCCCTTGGATTAGCTTCTTTTAGTTGACATGAATCTTTGCTAAAAGTTTTGAGGTTGAGGTTGAGTGGTTGCTTCTGTGGACTAACTCTGCCTTTGCTTGAGCTCAGCTTTGATCAAAGGCACACCTCCTCTGCCTTTGAGGCTTGGGAAAGAGTATGGGTGCACTCGACTTGGTCCTCTGATGAAGCTTGAAGATGGAATTGAGTGGAGTTTAAGTGTGGCGAAAGTTGAAAATTCAATCGAGCTCCTCTATTTTTACTTAAAAAATTGAGAAGATGGAAATTGAATCTCCCTCTAGAAAGCTTAGGATCACTTGCAAATGGCTCCTATGACTTCCTCTCACTCAATCGACTATGGCTTTGTGAAGATTCAAATGAATTAGGTGGAGTATATCTCCCCCTTTGGCAATCAGACGGCCGTGTATAAGCTTGCCATTTTGATCCAATTGTCTTGATTGGGTTATTTTTTAAAGGACTGTCCTTGGGTTTTAGGGGAGTGGAATGGTGAACTCCCCATGTGCTCCATTTGAGTGTAAGGAAGATTCCCATGTGGCCATTTCCCTGCACATGGTTGGTTTGGCCATTGGGTCAAGTTAGGATGACCCAAACACATTAGGTTTGGTGCACCACCCTCCCTAGTGTTAACTTGATCCACTAGGAGAGTATCAAGTAGGTATGAAGAGAAATTGACCAAATTCCCAATGGATTTGATCAAAATTTACCCTATGGAATAGGGGTAAAATAATCATTTGGATAATTTTTGAATTTGGGTATGTTTGGTATGTTGAGAAAATAGGTTTGGCCAAGTTTCATTGGATTTGGTGTTCATTTGGTATGGTTTGGCTAATGTTGACCTATATAGGTCAAACTGGGTCTACTTGGGTCAAGTTGACCAAGTGGTCAAATTGGGTCAAACCAAGGGTTGGGTCAAGTTTATATGACATTTGAAAGGTTTTGGTGGCTTTGATATGATTCAATTTGGTTTAGGTTTGAATTTGGTTCATATGACTTCATTTAGGTCAAATGGGTCAAGTTGACCAATTTGACCAATTTGACCTATTTGAGCTAGATCATGGGTAGGTTTAGATTTGGTTAGTCATATGAAGTGGATTGTTATCTTTGTTTCCAATCAATTTTGGTTAAGTTTGAATTTGGCTCAACATGAACCTTTAGGTCAAGTTGGGTTCAAGGTCAATTGGGCTAGGGTAGGTCTAGTTGGCCAATTGAGGCTTTGGTTAAGTTCAGCAAGTGATTTAGAATAAACTTGACCCATTGGTTTCAATCAATTTAGCTTAGATCAAGTTTTGACACATTTTGGCTTTTAAAGCAAGTTGGGTCAAGTTGGGCCAACTTGGGTCAAGTGGGCAATTGGGCTAAGTTTGACTCAAATGTTAACTTGGTCAAGTTTAAATATTTATCATGAATGAGTCTTGATCAATGGTTTCAATCAATTAGGCCTATGATGAATTTTGGCTATGTTGGATTTTATTTTGTCTACGTGTTGACTTTATCAACTTTAGGTTTGACTTGGTTTGACCCAATTTGAGTGATTGATCATCTCATGATGATTGTTGATCATGATGAGAGGATTAGGTGAGTTTGATTCAATCTAATTTGGTTAGGATTAGAATTTGGCTCATAAGGGTACTTTAGGTCACTTTGGGTCAAGTGAGCCTAAGTAGGTCAAAGCTTGATTTGAGTTTGATTGAACATGTTTATGGACTTATGATTGAAATATAAATCCTTTTGTAAGTGGTTTGAAGTCAAATGAGTTTTGATTCATTTGATAATTTCAAGTTCAAAGGGTGAACATGAAATGTATTTTGGATTGATTTTTGAATTGAGTTTTGGTTAAGTGATTGAAGTTTGTATTTATATTTGGATTCATGATTGAAGGATTGATTGAATCATGAAGGAAAATCAAGAGTTTGGCTTGATTTGAAGTTGATTTGGTTAAGTTCAAGAATTTGACTTGAAAGGCTTAGGTTGGATTTTGAATGAATTTGAACTTGAATTTTGGAATTGGTTTTGGTTGTTTGAATTTATATTTCATTTATATATGTGAATATAAATGAGAATATAAATGGGTTATGAGAAAATTTCAAGGATTTGAAGTGCTTTGATCATGATCTAGGCTAAGTCCTTAAGAGGGAGATTATGGATTTAAGAAAGATTTAATTAATTGATTTTGAATTTTAGATTTAGTTTGATTGATTTGAATTTATATTTTATTTATATTTGTGAATATAAATGAGAATATAAATGAGTTATGAGAAAATCTCATGAGTTTGAATTGATTTGAAGATGATTTAGGCTAAGTCCTTAAGAGGGAATTAAGGACTTAAGAAAAGATTTTGAATTTGGAATTTCAATCATGGGTTTCAATCATAGATTTTAATCATGGATTTCAATCATGTGATATTGATTTGAATTTAGAGAAACTTAAATAAGATTGATTTGGAGTTTGAGAAAATCAATTAGGACTGATTTGGAGTTTTACTTGAAGGAAGGAAGGCGAGGAGTGATTCAAGCTAAGGGTAGAAAATTTTTTCTAACACCCTTAAGGCATGACCTATCCCTACGGCTAACCCTTCTACATCTCTAGGGCTAGGTTGAGTGTCCATCGAATCAATAGATGTGTCTTAAGACTAAGGAACTCTTAGTGTCTAAGAGAGGCCCTATGTCTAAGATGGAGGGGTTGAGAGCTCATCCAAAAAATGAGGTCAACAAAGGGCACTCAATAGGTGTGGTGTGACTGACAAGGAACACCACGCATATTGGTGTTCACAGAAATGATCAACAACACCAAAAGATCACAAGCACTAACAGAAGTAATCTACGCCTAACCCAAGGTGTAGAAGGAATCCAGAGCTTAGTGCAATGTGGTTCTACCTATGTCCAAGACATAAGAGAGAGGGAGGAATCCACTAAGAGATAGAGTAGGTGAATCTTCCGCTAGGGAAGCAGGTTCAAGTCATCTACAAAAGGATGAGAGATTTGATTTGATATGAGTCTCACTGGGGAGAGAAATTTGATTTGTTTAAGTTCCGCTGAGGAAGAGGGTTGAATTTGTTTTAATTTATTGTTTATTATTTTTGTGTTTGTTTTAACTCTATGAGGGATAGAAAAGTGAACTCTCCACTAGGGAGGCAAGTTCAAGTCATCCACAAGAGAGGGGTTGTGAAATCTACTTAGGGATTAGAATTCTAGATCCGTTGGGGGACTAGAAAGATTTGCATCTCACTGAGGGGAAGCAAATGATTTGATTTAGATTGATTGATTGTTTTATTTCTTTATTTCATTGGATTTGTTTGTTTCAAATTTTAGATTTAGGGTTTTGAGATGGACCTTGTTGGTCTGCGATGGATCGCACTAAGTAGGAGCCATGGAGGCCTAGTCCTAACTCAGATTTACTAATCCAAAGAGGTAGTCTACTAAACACATATTAGGACTAGCCAACCAAAGGGATGCCTTTCAGTATGCAAGAGCTGTACTAGGAAGAAAGCATAGTAGACTTGCATCCTCCAAAGTAAGGACTAGTTGTTGGGGTAATCTATTGGCAAGGCAACATATTGAACCCAACCTAAGAATGACTATTGAGTGAATGCTGCTGGGGGACTTAGATCAACTCAAAGATAGTCAAAGATAAATTTCATTTTTAGATTTGTTTTGATTATGGTGGATCCCATTAATTTGCGATGGGTTGCACTAAGTAGGAGCCATGGAGGCCTAGACCTAACTCAGATTTATCAATCCAAAGGGAGTAGTCTACTAACCATAAGGTAGGACTATCCAACCAAAGGCGTGCCTTTCAATTTTCCATGGTCAAGTCTTAAGAAGAAAGCACCGGAGCTCACATCTTCTAGAAACAAAGAACCACTAGGGTGATCGACTGCTTTGGGCAATAAATCGAACCTAACCTAGGGCTGACTATTAAGTGAATGTCGCTGGGGGACTTAAATCAACTCAAAATAATCAAAGATTAATTTCATTTTAAATCTGTTCTGATGGATTCCATTGGTTTGCGATGGATCAAACTGAGAAGGAGCTCATATCAGCCTAGACCTATCTTAAATTTACTGAACCAAAGAGAGTAACTTCCCAGCCGATGGGAGAACTATTCGACCAAAGGAGTGCCTTTCAGTTTACAATGATCAATTTAAGGGAAGAAAGCTCGGTGACTCACATCTTCCACTACAAAAGACCACTGGGGTGATTGGTTGCTTTGGACAACAAATCGAACCCGACTTAGGGCTATCCGTCAGTTTGTGACAGTCATGCTAGAAAGAATGCGTCATAGTCTTACATCTTCCAAAGTGGAATGACTGTCGGGATAACCTGCTTATGGCAAAATAGATTGAACCTGACCTAAGGGCGATGACAGAGTGAGTACTGACCCAGAGATTTATCTCAACTCATATAGTTAGGCAATTCCTATAGGGAGTTCTACTGACACTGCCCTAAACATAGGATGCCTGCTTGGGAAAAGGGGCTCTTTAGGGGATTGAATTCTTTATCTATAAGAGAATTAATTTTGTTTATTTTATTTAGTTTGTTTTATCGTGGACCCTGATGGTTTTCGAGGGATCAAACTAAGAAGGAGATTATATCAGCCTAGACCTATCTTAGATTTACTGAACCAAAGGAGAATCTGTATATCTGCTGAATAAATTTTCCAACCATAGGGGGGCTACTAGGAAGGGGGGACTGTCTAATCCAAAAGTAACCTAGGTAGTGTTAAATGGGATCATAAAGGATGTGATCCAAATAGAATGGCCACAGGGGATGGGGCCGCTAAAGGGCTTAATCTAACACCCTGGAGAAGATGACATGACTAGTCATATATCAAATAGGTATTTAGTGTCTAACTCAAGGAGAAAGCATGGAGACTCATATCTACAAAGAGTGGTGCACTCACTGGGTGAGTCACTGTCAGCATAGCGAACATCAACCAACCTAAGGTGTCGATTTGTAAATAATCGCCTAGGAAGAAAGCTCGGGACTCACATCCTTCTATATAACCGATTATGAGATAGTCTGCTCGCAGGTGCCATCCGACCTAGGGCGACTACTAAGTGAATGCCACTGGGACTTATATCGACTCAAACATAGTCAAGAAGAAAGGAGCCTCTGATAGACTTTCCCTAAATCTCAAATATACTCAACCTAGCTAGTGCATGATGGCTAGTTCAAGAAGAAAGCATGAGGACTCACATCTTCTTAAGCAAATTTAACATGAGGTAACTCACTGGATGGGCGGTGAAGCTTACCATATTAACAAGGCGCTCATTGATTTGCAATGATCGAGTTAGAAAGAGAGCACAGGGACTCACATCCTCCAACAAACATCACTAGGGTGACATACTAGCGAGGTAGCATGTAGACCCGACCTAGAACAGCTAGTGAGTGAGTGCTACAGGGGCTTGTTCCCACATCAAAATAATCAGAGACAAAAGATTTGTGTTTTTTTGTGTGCATGTGTTAAAAAGAACAGGACGCCTCTTGAGTTCTCTCACACCTACCCTAAACACACTGGGGAGTTTGATGAAATGGTGCCACGAATGGTAACCGAGAATTCCCACTAAGAAAGGATGTCACTCAGGTTCTCTTACACCTAACTTAGTTGTGTTAATCGAAATATGATTCCTCATCAGTTCTCTCACACCTATTCTAATAGCACTGGGATATTATATTTGTGATGTGAAAGAGGGATAAGATGCCGCTGGGGGATTCTTACACCTACCCTAAAACTTGTTATGGTGGATTCATAAGACAAACAAACATCACTTCACAAGAAGAGAATATTTTGATGAAATGTAATCATGTTTTGTTGATTTGATTGAATTATTTTTAAACATGATTTATTTCACGGGCAATATTTTTTTAGGTAGAGCACATTAATTGGAAGCATCGGGTGTTCCCCTTTACAATCGATGAGCTGATATGATCCTCCTTGGTGGGCCTTCTCTATAGCATAGGGGCCTTCCCAAGTGGGTTCAAACTTGCCACCCATCTTTTGACGGGCAACAATTGGTCTCCTTAGGACTAACACAAGTTCTCCTACTTGGAAAGACCTAGGGTGGACCAGCGTGTTGTGAGCTTGAATCATTTTGGCCTTGTACAACTCGAGGTTCTGGCACGCCTGTAGGCGACTCTCCTCCAAACCTTCGAGGTCTTCTAATCACAACTTTATATTCTGCTATGAAGTGATCTTGCTACCCAATGCTATCCTTAGTGATGGGAGTTGAACTTCTATAAGTAGAACAGCTTTAGACCCATACACTAAGGAAAATAAATTAGATTGAGTTGGAGTTGTATGCAGGTGGCTTCAAGGCTTCAACTCTCATGCCACTGTCGTTTGTTGTCATCAAGAGTTTTCTTCAAAATTTGGATGAGAGTTTTGTTGAATGCTTCTACAAAACCATTTGCTCTGGGGTAGTATATAGTAGAGTATCTCCAATCTATACCGTGTCTTCTGGCGAAGCTAATGATCTTCATGCTTTTGAATGAGTACCATTATCAAAAATAATTCTTCGAGGCACCCCGAACCTATATACGATATGGTTCCTAAAAACTGAAGCACATGCTGAGTTGTGACCTCTCTGAGTGGGATTGCCTCTGCCCACTTGGAAAAGTAATCGGTGATAGCTAGAATGAATCGATGACCCTTGGAAGAAGGAGGATCAATTGGACCCACAATGTCAGTACCCCCGACACTCAAATGGCCATGAGGCCAAGGTAAGGTGCAGAATGTTGGGTGGATGGTGGAGGACCACACCGTATACCTGACATTGATAGCATCTCCTAGCTACATCCATGTAGTATGTAATCATCGAAGGCTAGTAGTATCCAAGTCGCTTGATCTTCATCTTCATCGATTGATGTGCTCGCATGACAATAAATTCGCTTATAATGCCACGAGCTTTGTATTTGTCTAAATAGCGTAACCATATTTGGTCAAAGGACCGGCGGTATAGGGTGCCATCAATAAGAGCGTAGAAGAGAGCTCTCTATTTTACCTGATGGGCTTGTGAATTTTATTGAGGCAGTTTGTCAGTGTTCAAATAGTCTATGAACGATTGCCGCCAATCCAGCTCTTCATCCTTTTTGGCAATGGCAACCTCCCTTCAAGAGAAAGTCGATGAGTTCAGCATCAACAAGGGATATGACTTGTCTATTTTGGATCTTTATTGAAATGGGCTCATCTTTCGGACATGCCAGCTCCTTGGCAAGTTTGGCCAAAGCATTTGCTACTGCGTTCTCTGCTCGGAGAACCTTGTAGATGATGACTTCAGGAATCTGGGCCAACAGCTTCATGGTATACTCATGATAATGACGAAGCTTAGGTTTGAGAACCTTGTAAGACCCAACAATCTGATTGATGACCAACTGAGAATCACCATAGATGTTGATGCTCTTGACACTGATTATGATGGCTAACTCTAGACCTGTAATCAAAGCCTCATACTCAGTTTCATTATTAGTGCAAGGGTTGGATATATAATATGAGAATCTCATCACATTGCAGTCTTGAGTTAGAAGAACTATTCCTACCACTGCCTTTCCTAGGAGAATAGATCGTGGTGCTTCCCCTTTATGAAAAAAATTGCACCATCAAAATACATCTCCCATCAATGGTTGTTGGCCTCCCCTAGGTTCATGATTTGTTCATCAGGGAGATCATCACTAAGCAAAGAATCAACGAGAATTGGGTGTGTTGTTAAGAAATCCGCTAGTGCCTGTCCTTTTACAGCACAGATGGGTATGAATGTAATGTCAAACTGCAAAAGTATCATGGACCATCGTGCTAAACAACAGGATAGCATTGGCCGTGTCATGAGGTACTGCAGTGGGTTTGTTCTGGAGATCAAGTTCACCTTATGAGAAAACATATTATGTCATAGCTTTTGGGAAGCAAAGATCAAAGCTAAGCAATGTTTCTCCATAGGTGGGTAGTTCACTTCAACAGGAATCAGATGACGGTTGAGGTAGTAGAGAGCGCTCTCCTTTCCTTCATCATTGGCTTGGGCCAATAGAGCATCGAGAGAGTCATCCAATTTAACAGTGTAGAGGATGAGTGGCCTACCTGAGATAGGTGCTGCTAGAACTTGTGGCTTCACCAAATACTGCTTGATTTCTTCAAAGGTATGCTGGCACTTGTCATCCCACTTGAACTTAGCATCCTTTTTGATAAGTGCTGAAAATGGCTTGCATCTCCCTGATAGGTTGGAGATAAAGCGTCTCAGATATGCCAACCATTTTTGGAAAGATCTGAGTTGTGTTAAGCTTTTAGGAGGTGGCATTTTTAAGATAGTTTTGATCTTTTCAGGATCTATCTCTATTCCCTAGTTTCAGATAACAAACTTAAGAAAATTCCCTGAAGCTACTCTGATTGCATACTTCAGGGGATTCATCTTGAGGTTATACTGCCTTAACCGTTCGAAAACTACTCTCAAGTTAAAGAGATGATCTTCTTTTTCTCTGCTCTTGACTACTAGATTATCAACATAACACTCAACCTGATGATGGATGAGTTCGTTGAAGATTTGAGTCTTGGCCCATTAGTATGTAGCACTAGCATTTTTAAGGCTGAAAGGCATGACCTTATAACAAAATATTTCGATCGAGGTTTGAAAAGTAGTGATTCTTTCATCTTCAGGAGACATCTTGATTTGGTTATAGCCAGATGACCAATCCATGAAAGAAAACACTGCATGAATGAGTTAATGTCCACCATTAATTCTGGTATAGGAATAGGAAACTCATCCTTAGGACATCCTTATTTAAGTCCCTGAAATTGACACATATGCGAATTTGGCCATTCTTCTTATTAACTGGTACAACACTGTAGGGTATTTTTCTTTCCTGATGAAACCAGGATCGATCAGTTTCTTGACTTCAGAGATGGCCTGTTGTTCAACTTCTAATCACTTGCATCTAGGAGCTTGCTTGATAGGGGTAGCGTTAGGATCTATTGCTAGCTTGTGGACTACTACATTAAGAGATAATCTAGGAATTTCTTCATAGTTTCATGTAAAATAATCTTTAAACTTAGCCAATAGCCTAACTAACTCATTGGTTTCTTCTTCATTCAACAACGAATTGATGTGCATTGGGCATGGATTTTCTTTTATCCCGAGGTTGATTTCTTTGAGCTTGTCTATTATTGAATGAATCTCCTCTTCAAATTTTGGAGGTGCATCCTTGATCTAAAGATCATCTAGATCATTTGAGATTTCTAAACACACATTCTAACAAGAGTTGGGGTTGTGTAAAAAGAACCTATCAGACTCCAAATGATTAGTAATAACTAAGCAGTAATCGTTGTCATCGACCGGACCCACTGTATAGAATCCTAGTCCTACTTTTGATTATGCTTCTCTGCCTATATTGCTCCACAACTTCTCAAAGTACTCTGACCTGTGCCTGGACGATGTATGAGGAACCAAACCTTTCTGTATAAGATTATGAACACAATGCGAGTAAAAGTCAAGCGATAATTCCATTAATTCTTTAAATGAATCTTCCTCAAATTCTACATCAACTTCAGGACTTGAGGATGATGATCCCAAAAAGAATCTCTTCGGCTTCGCATCAATAAAATCCTTAGGGGCTTCCTTAACTACTAAACCTTTAACTTTTTGAGATGAAAGTGAGGTTAGTGCTATGGTTCCCAATTGTTACCTAATAGTCTTACATAAATTTGATTCAAATACTTTGCTTTGTTTGGAGGCTTGGTCTTCTTCACTGTCTGGATCAAAAGTCACTTCCAATGGAATCCGCTGAGAGGGGTTGGCTAGAATGCTAATCATATTAGACTCATCCTCCTAGTCAATTCTAAGTCTTTGTGAATAGTAAGGGTACTCCTGTGAATTGGAACATAACCTCTATTGGCTGATGGCCAACCAGGGGGTCTTCCACCTCTAGAACTGCCTCTATTTCTACCTCTGCCTCTGCCTGATGGAGGTTGAGTTATTCTACTCACATGTCCATTTGATGGAATAGACTGTGGGTGGAATGTGATATGCGGCTCTATTTCTTCTTTAATTCCCCTTTCTTGTTCACTTAGATTTTCATTTTTCTTCTCTTTTTCTTTTACTCTTTATTTTTCTTCACTTTTATTTTCTTTTGTATTTGAATTTTGTCCAAGTTTACGAGAAAGGGTGTGTTGAGGAAGATAGTATGTCACATCCTCTTAAATCTCAACCTCTCTAACTGAAAATGACTTTTCATCTCCATTGACATGGTATTCAATCCCAACCTTTCGGAACTTGATGCACTGATGGAGGGACAATGGAATTATCTTGTTCTGATGTATCCAAGGCCTACCGAGCAAAGCAGTGAATGAAGTATTCGAATCAATTATGTAGAACTTGGCTTCAGTCTTCCAATCACCTATCTCCAAGGGTAACACTATGGAACCTAAAGCCCTCTCACCTTGTTCATTGAATCATCTCAACATCATCTCCTCGTGAGTGTGGAGATGATCATCAACAAATAGGTCTTAGACTCATAATGTTCACCAATGCACCTGGATCAATGAGAACTCTGGTGAGTCTGAATCTTCCTATATCAACTGTGATGTAGAGGGGACAATTATGCTCTAAGTCTCCCAGAAGAAGGTCTTCATCTATGAAAGAAATCCCCTAGGCTTCTTTTGCGTAATGCGCCTTCTCACCTATAGTGGTCAGTTAAGCTAAGCATATTTCAGGATCAAGGAGAGCCTCGATTATTGACTCCTTCATCTCTTTGGATAAGACGAGAGCATCGTATATGCTTAACTTAGATGGCAACTTTCTTAGATGAGAGAGGACATTATAGTTCACCTTGGGCTAATCCTCCATAAACATATCCAAGGGTGGAGCATCCTATGGAGGGGCTTCTCGATCCTCTACACCAATGACTTGTTTCCCTCTATCTTGAGGTGCTGCCCTAGGAGGTAGAACCTTGCCACTACGTAGGTTGACTTCGGTGATCTCTTGTGGCAGGGTATTGGATGGTTCTACCTACACGCCAGGCTCATCTGTAGCTTCTCCTATTGGACCCTTGGAATCAGATGATTCAAAGTCTATCTCAAAAGGTGAACCCATAGTATTCAGAGTAGGAAAGTCCAACTCTGAATCAAAAAGAGAAATATCAGAGTTGTTATAATTATTTTGACTTGAAGAGTTATCATTAAGAATAGAAGTAGACAACCCATCAGAAGTGACATAGATGTAATTCAAACTAGCTTTATTCTTCAATTTCTTGGATTTGATATGAGGTATAAAGCAAAAATTAAGTAAAGTAAGAGGGGTAAGGCATTTGGTGCCCTTATCCATCGATACAAGAGTTCTACTGGTAGAAGAAGAGCTTGCTGAAGTAGGAGAAGTCTCTGATGTGGTAGCTGCAACGGTAGACTGGAGCCTCGACTTGATCGATGGTCGCTAGGCTATCTCTCAGTCGGCAATCACATTGCTGAAGCTCCCCGCTTTCCTTGAGTTGGCATTTAACAAACCTTCCTTGATGTTGGAGGTTTGAGTTGACTCAGGCACCTGCAAGGAAAGTTTTTTGATCTTCTGAATGATCTTTTTAGAGATTTTGGATAAGGAGATATCCCAACCTTCTTTGGTTTTGGAGAGGTCGCAAGTATCCCCAAAGATTACCCTGATGGAACTGGATGGTTGATCCATAAGGTATTCCTTTGAGATAACTATAGCACCGTCTTGAAGCTATGTTCAAGCCAGTCCTTGAAGGTGCAGCAATCTTCCAAAACATGATGATATGGAAGGGGCAAAGTTGGGATCATGGCTGCCTACTTCCTCTCCGTTGGGCAAAAAAATCAGGCTTCTTTAAGAGGTTCTTAAAGATCTTTCTGATTATCTCCCTCTTAAATGAATAAGGTTTGTTAAGCTTATCTAAAAGAGTAGGTGGACCATAGCTACCTGGCGATAGTTATATATACCGTTGTTGCTAGTGATGTGGGAGGCGGGCCAGGAGGCTGTGGAGGCCGAGGGTGCCTTGATGGTGGTAGAGGAGTTGGAAGGGTGCCAGGTCATCTCTCGACCGATCTCTAGTTGTTGTCCCTTATCTACCGCTATCACTTGTTCTCGCTTCTTCATAGAGCTTCATGCTGCAGTAAACTGATCTTTAAAAGGAAACTATTTGGCCTCTCCTTGTAGATTAGCCATCTTGTTGATTAACTTCTCAAATGTTTTGATAGTGATGCCTTTAAGCATGAAGGCGACAAACCATGGATATTCTTTAAAAGAATCTCAATGGCATGCTATTCAGACAGCTGTGATTCACATTTCATACTCAGGTTACATCATCTAAGAATATAGTCAACAAGGGACTCACCTGGGTCTTATTGTGCTTCAACGAGATCGCCCACAGTAACCCTTTACTGAGCTCCAGCAAATCACTTGATGAAGAGTTGCTCCAACTCAGCAAATGTCTTAACTGAACTGTTAGAAAGTTCAGCATACCAGTCAAAAGCTATCCTTGCTAGGCTACTAACAAAGAGGAAGAAAAGTAAAGCATCGCTACCACCGGCATAGCAACAAATGGCCCTGAAGTGTGCAATATGCTATCTCGGGTTTCCACTGCTATCAAAACTCTTGAAGGAAGGTGGCACGAAACCCTTGGGATATTGGATTGCATCAAATTCCTTCGGGTAAGGTCTACCCTTTGGAACTGATGATCCTCTCTGGCTTGAGCCAATGCTTCTTTCACTTGTAGCTCAACCATGGATTTTATGTCTTTTACATGTATGGAGGTACTTTCCACTACCTTCCTATACATGCTAGTGCTACCTTGCTTGACTGGAGGTAAGGTCTTGGCTAGGTCCAAGACATGCACTAATTCTGGCTGACTAATCTCAACTACAGTAGGATAAACTGGTGGGGCTTATTTCTAAAGTACTGAGGCTACTGCTATTAAGTCCTCAAGCTACTTTGCCATCCTGCCTATCTTTTCATCTTTCTATTTTAATTGTGCTAGGAGGTGTTGATGCCAATGGGCTGTCTTCCTGCTCGACATCATCACCTTCCATAGACTGTTACTCTCTAAGGAGGGATCCCCTGGTATCTACCATGCAAACCTCGACTGAGTCTTCCAACAAATCATCTGCGTTGGGATCAAAACTAACCTTCTCCTCATCAAACCAATCATACCCCAAAATTTCTTTCTTTTCTATAAGATAATATGCCACTATCTCCTCAAGAGAATGATCAATCTGAATGGGCACAAACAATTTTAGCTGACCAATGTGATCACTATCATGTACTGAGAGGAATCGGACCTCCCCTACTGCTAGAGAATCAATCGTATGAGGATTGTAGTCACTAGAAGAGACACACTCCTGACTGCCATTGACTCTGAAAGGTGTAACACTCCTAGGAGGCTCCACAATCATCGGTGCAACAGGACTATCATATGCTCCCTCTATAACAGTTGCAATCATCTCTATGTCTAGCTAAACTGGCGGTGTTGGTGAAGGGATGACCACTATGCTTTGGGGTCGCCATTCCTTCCGCACCACCTTTGGGGCGGAAGGTCGAGTAGGAGAGCTTGGCCTTGCCATAGTATGCGGTGTAGATGGAGTAAGATCCCTCGGTTGTAGCCGGATCACCAACAGGGTATACTTCTCCCTAGATATGGCCTTCATGGCCTTTGGCAAAACTGGAGATGTTGCAACATGAATGGGCGACGGTGGACGGGGGGTAGAGCGGTGTGGTGGAGACACCACCGACTCTCTAAAGAGACTAGATAGCTAGAATATTATTTATTTAGAAAAAGACTAAGTCTTTAAACTCACTCCCTAAAGAGACTAGATCATGTAAAGGTATGCTTCAAATGACCTAAATCTGATACAATTCATCTAATATTTTATTCTCATTTTTGGATAATCATTTTGACTCAGGCTAATATGATTCATATGCCTAATGAAAGAAAAGTAAGATAAGTAGCCAAAATCAGCGAGAAGGGAGGAGGTGTGTTTCCACCATAGCTCTTAAAGGTCAAGCCAAGTTTCTCTGGAAAATGTGGAAGCCCTCCAATTAAGAGTGAAACAAGATGCATTTATGCATGATGTTATAAAAGAAATACTCATCCAGGTAAGGGGTTGCTAATTCTTTTATCTTGATTTTAAGCCTAAGCTTTTGGTGAGGTTATGAGTTCTTTATTTCAATTTTGAATTGTTAAATTTAACAGAAGATTTATTTTCTCTTAAGAGCCTAATCGTCATCTGGGTCATACATAAAGTAAGGAACCAACTAAGAAAAGGATACCACTTAATGTACAAGCTAAAAATCATCAATCAATTTATAAAGCTAATCACAAAAGAATAAGAGGACAAGTGTGGTTGGGCACCACCGCACAAACCCAAAAAATAAATTGGATAGCCAAGCTCTACCCTTATACAATCCGGATTACAAATAAATTAAATACAATTAAGCAAGGAATTCATTGTTATGGGGGTCTTCAAGCTTCATTTCTTCATTCTTCTTTTCTTCTTTCTTCTTTGGTTTTTTCTTTTGGATGGTTGGAATGTGAATGCTCCAAAGGCTTCATATGGTACATAAGGCAATGCCTTATAATCAGTGCTCATCCTAATCCCCATAACAATTATTCCAAAATCCTAATTGCAAGAATTACATAAAAAGGGAAAATAAAAATCTAACTAACACCTGCAAAATAGAGATTAGCTAAAACAAATCATACAAATCCCAAGCATGTATATTGGACTTAACACCCCACACATGGGTGACTAAGTCCACCTGGCATATTGGATTATGCTTAGGGGTATAAGATACTGTACAATAAAAGCATTTATAATTTTTATTTATTACAGCCCCCCTTAAGCACAATCACTCGTAGAAGATAATAGTTAGACTAAGACCGTCTTACCATTCAGTCTACTCACATTTACCCTAACATCTAGTCTAAAATATTACATCACAAAATAAAATCAAACATCAAATCATGCATCATCCTAACCTAAAGCTAGATGTGGTGACTTAGCTTAATGTGTGTGCTTTTAAGGTTTGTGTGGTATGCTTAGCTATGGCTTTAAATTAGAGTTTTCTAAGTGTGAAGGATGTTCAACTTAGAGGAGGGTTTCATTTAAATTATTTAGTTATTTATGTTGATTTTATTTTTTATTTTAATTGAGTTCAAGTGAATCCTATAATTAATTACTAAATTATAAAGAGAGGGAAAGAGAAGATAACTTCTCTTTCCTTACCTAACCTAAGTAATTTCTAAAGTGGATTTATGTTTTAGTTTTTTTAAGTGAATATTTTATTATGTGTTTTAATTAATCATAAGTTTAGATGAACTCTAAACAAACCTATTCAAAAGGAAGACATTTTAAGATTAAGTAAAATGAATTAAGATCACAAAACACACATCACTTCACTTCTTTTCCAACATGTATATCATGCATATGAATAGATCCTAAGCATATCTTTACATATAAAATGGGAATGTTTAGCACACTTTATGATGCATGATTTTCATTAAGTAGAAAAGGGGTTTCTTATCCAATTTTCACATGCACATATGAATGTATGAAAGGCATATGAGTAACATTGTTCATAAAGATACTTAGTCTACTTAAAGCCTCATAACCTCAGAGTTGCCCATACTAATATACCACTTACCTTAAATACAAGCATGTGTACAAAAGAAATGCCAGGGGTGTAAGATACAAGACCTACTTAGGTCTACTTAAAGTCTCGTAACCTCAGGGTTGTCCAGACTAATATACCACTTTCCTTAAATACAAGCATGTGTACAGAAGAAATGAATGGAAATGAATGAATGCAAAAGTTTGTGTTAGTTGATTTATTTTTGTTTATACAATTTATATGTGCAAGTGTAGGTATCCATCTTAAGTAATAGCATAAGAATGAATAGGATATGAAATTAGGCAAGTGTTGGGCTCTTTTCAAATGACCTAAACACTTTACCAAATCCTATTCAAAACTATACTAAAAGGGAGGAGAAGGAAAACCTACACTAAGCACATCCTTATATTTTACTCACATGCAAGCTTATAAGTAAGATATAAGTAACACACTTTCAATGTTGATAATTGATTCATATATATTAAAAATAATTTGGATTTAATAGTAATAATATCCACTCATATTCTTACTTTAGCCAAAACATACAATTTGACATAAAGAAAATATTTTCATTTTAAATTTGATTTTTGAAAAGCATGAATGTATGTAATCATATGGCACACATATTTAGCATGTTGGGAAAGAACTAATGTAATGAAAGCATGTAAACACATTCACCTTAATTAATTCCTAAAGATAATCTTATAAAATAAGAAAGCTTAAAGCAAATCAAAGTTTGTTTAATGTGATTTTTATTTGATCTTGAGTTTGATTTAATTTTGAAAATGTGAGTTAAGTTTGCCATTTCTAACCCATTCCCACATGTGTTTGATATTTTTGTTCAATTTTTAGATGATTCGATTCATTTTATATTTTGATTAGGTTAAAATATGAATTAAGCATATTAATTACCCCTTACCTACACCACCATAGCATAGTTAATCAAATAATTATGAGCCAATGAGATGACATAAACCACACAAGGAATTTAAATTTGTAATGCACCTAGGTAGAAAAGGGCCTAATGTAATTTGACTCGTGATTAATGATTAATTAAGCTAAGGGGTTTAACTTAAGTAATTTCAAAACACCCCTCACACATATGAGTTGAATTTTGATTTGCTTAATTATACTTAGGCTCTTGAACACCTAAGAATCTATCCAAGTTATATTAATTAAGTTTTAGAAAGTTTTATAATTTTATGAAATCAATTAAGAGGATAATTAGTGAATTAACCCTTAATTAAGAGAGGATTAAGAAAGAAAAGGGGATTTAAGGAATAGCTTTGGGGGAATGCCACAAAATTATTTTCTAAACCTCATGTTCATTGAAACAGATCTTAATCAACTTCAATGAAGGATTAAGTCAGAAATCAAACTCTTAATTAACCTTAATTACATTAAGGGGGTAATTAGGAAATGAATTAATAATTTCTCCAATTAAGCCACCAATAAATATCTAGAAAATTAGGGAGGTAGAAGTCATTCCCCAAAATATACTCAAGAAGTTTGGGAATAATTAGTGGATTAATTAAAGGGTAATTAACAAATTAACATTCTTAATAAAACCTAAATTCAGAGAAAAGAACTATTCAAAATTAATCAAAATCAATTTTAGAATATTTTATGTTCAATTATCTTTCTAATGAAATTTATTTCATATTTTTCTGATTTTTCTATGTTGAGATATGAATTTTAGAAGTTAAGGTGATTAATTAAAATTATTTAAATCCTTAATTAATCCTTAATCTGCACGCATAAATGGACGGGCTGCTTTACATGCCGTCCTAATAGGTTATTTAAAATGTCACATCGTATCATCGTGAGGGGCGCTATGCTTTCTCCTCCGATCGATCAAGAGATTAAAGCGGATCGAAGGATTAAAATGAATAGCATTTTAATCTCGTCCATCCATCCAAAATGCATGGATGGAAGGCCAGAGATCCGTCCCTCTTCTCCCCTATGAACAATGGAGGTCGTCTATGTTCTAGGGACGATTTGAGCTTGGTTGAGCTCGGATTGATCCCAAATTTTACCCACACTGTCAACATGCATAGAAGATTTCATCAAATGGCTAGATTTTTATGGGGTGAAGATTTTCTTCACAAAGGACCAACACTCAATGAACTTAAGCTGCTTAATTTAACCTCACCGAGGTGATCACATCGATTCTGGAGAAGCTTCGGTCAGAGATGAAGCTTTCAAGTTTGAGAGGTTGAGGTTGAGTAGTTGCTTCTATGGACCAACTCCTTCTTAGCTTGAGCTATGCTTTGGTCTAGGGCACACCTCCTCTGCCTTTGAGGCTTGGGAAAGAGTATGGGTGCACTCGACTTGGTCCTCTGATGAAGCTTAAAAAAAGGAATTGAGTGGAGTTTGAGTGTGGAGAAAGTTAGAAATTCAATCGAGCTCCCTTATTTTTACTTAAGAAAAATTGAGAAGATGGAAATTGAATCTCCCTCTAGAAAGCTTAGGATCACTTGCAAATGGCTCCTATGACTCCCTCTCGCTCAATCGACTATGGCTCTGTAAAGATTCAATTGAATTAGGGGGAGTATATCTCCCCCTTTGGCAATTAGATGGTTGAGCATAAGCTTGCCATTTTGATCAAATTTCCTTGATTCAGTGGGTTATTTTTGCTGTTAATACTATCCTTGAGTTAGTTTTAGGCTAAGGAGTGGAATGGTGAACTTCCCATGTGCTCCATTTGAGTGTAAGGAAGATTCCCATGTGGCCATTTCCATGCACATGATCGGTTTGGTGATTGGGTCAAGTTGGGCTGACCCAAACCCATTGGGTTGGGTGCACCACCCTCCTTAGTGTTCACTTGATCTATTAGGAGAGTATCATGTAGGTATGAAGAGGAATTGACCAAATTCCCAGTGGATTTGATAAAAATTTACCATATGGCCTAGGGGTAAATTGGTCATTTAGCTAATTTTTGAATTTGGGTATGTTTGGTTTGTTGAGAAAATAGGTTTTGCCAAGTTTCATTAGATTTGGAGTTCATTTGGTATGGTTTGGCTCATGTTGACCCATTTAGGTCAAAATGGGTCTACTTGGGTCAAGTTGACCAAGTGGTCAAATTGAGTCAAACCAAGGGCTGGGTCAAGTTCATATGACCATTTAAAATATTTTGGTGGCTTTGGTTTGATTCAATTTGGTTCATATGACTTCATTTAGGTCAAATGGGTCAAGTTGACCAATTTGACCCATTTAACCAATTTGAGCTAGGTCATGGGTAGGTTTAGGTTTGGTTAGTCATATAAAGTGGATTGGTATCTTTGTTTCTAATTAATTTTGGTTAAGTTTGAATTTGGCTCAACATGACCCTTTAGGGCAGGTTGGGTTCAAGGTCAATTGGGCTAGGTTAGGTCTAGTTGGCCAATTGATGCTTTGGTCAAGTTCAATAAGTAAATCAGAATGAACTTGACTCATTAGTTTCAATCAATTTGGCTTAGATCAAGTTTTGACACATTTTGACTTTTTATGTCAAGTTAGGTTAACTTGGGTCAACTTGGGTCAAGTGAAAAATTGGGCTAGGTTAGGCTCAAATGTTGACTTGGTCAAGTTCAAATATTGATCATGAATGAGTCTTGATCAATGGTTTCAATCAATTTGGCCTATGGTGGATTTTGGCTATGTTGGGTTTTATTTTGGCTAAGTGTTGACTTAGTCAACTCTTAGGTTTGACTTGGTTTGACCCAATTTGAGTGATTGATCATCTCATGATGATTGTTGATCATGATGAGAGACTTAGGTGAGTTTGATTCAATCTAATTTGATTAGGATTAGAATTTGGCTCATAAGGGTACTTTAGGTCACTTTGAGTCAAGTGAGCCTAAGTGGGTCAAATGGCTTGGTCAAAGCTTGATTTGAGTTTAATTGAACTTGTATATGGACTTATGATTGAAATATAAATCCATTTGCTAGTGGTTTGAAGTCAAATGGGTTAACATGAAATAGATTTTAGCTTGATTTTTGAATTGAGTTTTGGTTAAGTGATTGAAGTTTGTATTTATGTTTGGATTCATGGTTGAAGGATTGATTGAATCATGAAGGAAAATCAAGAGTTTGGCTTGATTTGAAGTTGATTTGGCTAAGTTCAAGAATTTGACTTGAAAGGCTTATGTTAGATTTTGAATGAATTTGAACTTGAATTTTGGAATTGGTTTTGGTTGTTTGAATTTATATTTCATTTATATATGTGAATATAAATGAGAATATAAATGGGTTCTGGGAAAATTTCAAGGATTTGAAGTTATTTGATCATGATCTAGGCTAAGTCCTTAAGAGGGAGATTAAGGATTTAGGAAAGATTTAGTGAATCGATTTTGAATTTTGGATTTAGTTTGATTGATTTAAATTTATATTTCATTTATATATGTTAATATAAATGAGAATATAAATGAGTTATGAGAAAATCTCTTGAGTTTGAATTGATTTGAAGATGATTTAGGCTAAGTCCTTAAGAGGGAATTAAGGACTTAAGAAAAGATTTTGAACTTGGAATTTCAATCATGGGTTTCAATCATGAATTTTAATTATGGATTTCAATCATGTGATATTGATTTGAGTTTGGATAAAATCAAATAAGATTGATTTGGAGTTTGAGAAAATCAATTATGACTGATTTTGAGTTTGACTTGAAGAAAGGTAGGTGAGGAGTGGTTCAAGCTAAGGGTAGGCAAAATTTCCTAACACCCCTAAGGCATGACCTATTCTGATGGCTAACCCTTCTAAGTCTCTAAGGCTAAGTTGAGTGTCCACCTAATCACTAGATGTGTCTTAAGACTAAGAAACTCTTAGTGTTTAAGAGAAGCCCTATGTCTAAGATGGAGGGGTAGAGAGGTCATCCTAAAAATGAGGTCAACAGGTAGCTATTACTTACCTACTCTTATCGATAGATTGAATAAGACTTATTCATTCAAGAGGGAGGTTGTCAGGAAGATTATTAAGAATCTCTTAAAGAAGCCTGATTTCTAGTTACCAATGCCTAAGAGACCAGAGGAAGTGGGCAAGAGTCTTGATCCAAACTATTACCCCTGCCATTGCATGTTAGTATATGTCTTAGAAGATTGCATTACCTTTAAGGATGGGCTTGAGTGCAGCTATAAGTTGGGTGCCGTCATCATCCCCAAGGAATACTTATTAGAACAACCTTCTAGTTTTATTAGAGTAATCCTTGGGGATACATGTGATCCTCTTAAGATTAAGGAAGGTTGAGATATCTCCCTATCCCGAACCTCCAAGAAAATTATTTTTAAGATCAAGAAACTACCCTTGTAGGTGCCAGAGGCAACTCAAATCTCCAACTCCAAGGAAGCTTTGCAAGTTGCTAAGGATAACTTGAGGGAGGTAAGAGCCCAGTAGTAGCAGTGACAGCCTCCACTTGACTGGGATAGTACAGTAAAGCAACCACCAGTCAGTTCCAACACTCTTTCCACAGTTGTAGCTATAGTTCCTCCAATCAACTCTTCTTCTAGTAGATGTATTGTATCGACAGAGGGGGGTGCCAAATCCCTCTCCGCTTACTTTACTTGATTTCTACTTTGTACCTCTATCCAAATCTAAGAAATCAATGAAGAAAGCTTATTCCACTTGCATTTGTGTCACTTCTGATGATCTGCTTGAGTTTATTCCTATAAAAAGCTCTCTGAGTCTAATTAATAATAACTCTAGTTTTGATCATTCCTCTTCTCATTTAGAAATGAATTACCCATTCCTGAATCATTTGAGTTCTCCCATTGAGATTGATTTGGAGTCATCCAACTTCGATGATCCTATAGGAGAAGCTATAGGTGAACTGATTAGTAGGTAGAATTTTCCATTAAACCATCTCATGAAGTAACTGAAGTCAACCTTCATAGTGGCAAAGTTCTACCGCCTAGGGTAGCACCTCGGGATAAGGGTAAGCAGGTCATTGGTTCAAGCGATCAAGTAGCCCCTCCACAGGATGTTCCAGCTATGGATATGCTTATGGAGGACTAGCCCAAAGTTGACTATAATGTCATCGCTCACCTGAAAAAGTTGTCAACTAAGCTAAGCATATATGATGCCCTTGTCCTATCCAAAGAGATAAGGGAGTCATTGATCAAAGCCCTTCTCGATATGGAAATATGCTTAGCTTGGTTGACCGCTATTAGAGAGGAGGCATGATATTCAAGAGAATACCGTGGAGTTACATTCACCGATGAAGGCCTTCTTTTAGGGATAATCGATCATAACCATCCCCTCTACATCATAGTGGATATGGATAGATCCAGACTCTCCAAGGTGTTAGTTGATCAAAGTGCATCATTGAACATTATGAGTCTAAAGACCCTTGCCTACCTGAGGATTGACATCTCTGAACTCTGAGTAGATCGGATGATGTTGAGAGGATTCAATGAGTAAGGTGAGAGGGCTTTAGGCTCCATAGTGTTGTCATTGGAGATAGATGACTATAAGACCTAAGCCAAGTTCTACATAATTGATTCGGACACATCTTTCACTACTTTGCTCGATAGACCTTGGATACATGAGAACAAGATGGTTCCATTTTCTCTACATCAGTGCATCAAATTTTGAAGGGGTGGAATTGAATACTGTGTCAAAGGAGACTTGAAGCCATTTTCAGTTAGAGAGGTTGAGATATATGAGGATGCGACCTACTATCTTCCTCAAAATCAAAAAATATATTCTCACAAACTTGTTCAAAGTTCAAAAACAAAAGAAAAAGAAAAAGAAGAAAAATAAACAAGAAAAGAAAAAAGAAAAAATGAAAAAAATGAAAATGAAAATGCAAGTGAGCGAGAAATAGGCACTGAGGAAGAAGTAGACCCTGAAGTTACATTTCACCCACAGTTCGTTCCTCCATATGAACACATGAGTAGGATAACTCGACTCCCACTAGGTAGAGGAAGAGGCAGATTTAGAGGAAGTTCCAAAGGTGGAAGACCTCCTTGTTGGTGGTAAGCCAGTAGGAGCTATGTTCTAGCTCATAAGAGTACCCCTGCTATCCATATAGACTTCGAATCTAGTTCAGAGGATGAGTCTTATATGATTAGCATACTAATCAACCCCTCTCAGCAGGTCCCTTTGGAGGTGACATTCGAGCCAGACAGCGATGAAGATCAGGCCTCCAAGAAAAGCATGAATGTATCTGACTTAATATTATGTAGAACAGTTAAACAGTAGTTGAGAACCTTAGCTCTAATCCCACTTTCCTCTCAGAAAGTTAAGGGTTTTGTAGTTAATGAGGCCCCCAATTCATCTATAGATGTCAAGCCAAAGAGGTTCTTGTTGAGAGCATCACCCTCATGTCAGGAAACTAATGTAGAACTTGAGGATGATTCATATAAAGATCTAATACAATTTTCTTATGATTATTATTCGCCTTGTGTTCTTAATTTGGCAAAGAAGGGATTAATCCCACATACTTAGTCTAAACACAGGTCATAATACTTTGAAAGATTATGAGACAACCAAATCAGATATTTTCAATGAAGACTGGGACTAGGATTCAACACAGTGGGTCCAGTCGATGAAGAAAACCATTGCATAGTCATCACCAATCATTTTGAGTATGATAGGTTCTTTTCAAATCATGTTAACTCATATGAGGAGGTGTGTTTAGAAACTTTAGATGATCCAAATGAGTTCAAATTCAAAGATGCACTACCCGAGTTTAAAGAAGAGATCAGATCAACCATTGACGAACTTAAAGAAATCAACTTAAGAATAAAAAAAAAGATCCACGCCCGACATACATTAGTTCCTTTTTGAATGAAGAAGAAACCAAGGACTTAGTTAGGCTATTGACAAAGTTTAAGGACTACTTTGCCTGGAGTTATGGTAAAATTTTCAATTTATCTCATGACATAGCAGTCTATAAACTAACAATAGATCCTAATGCTAACCCTATCAGGCAGGCACCTAGATGTATGCGATTAAACATTGAGCAGTAGGTCATTTTTGAAATCAAGAATCTGATCGATGCTGATTTTATTAGGGAAGATAAATATCCTACCTGGTTGGCCAGTGTCATTCCAGTTAAGAAAAAGAATGGCCAAATTCACATATGCGTCGATTTTAGAGATTTAAATAAGGCATGTCCTAAAGATGAATTTTCACTAGCAATTCCGAAACTGATGGTGGACATTGCCTCATTTCATACAGTCTTCTCTTTCATGGATAGGTCATCTAGCTATAACCAAATTAAGATGGCCCCCGAGGATACGAAAAATATAATTTTTGGAACCTTGATCAGAATCTATTGTTATAAGGTCATGCCTTTTGGCCTTAAAAATGCCGGTGCTACATACCAATGGGCCATGACTCGGATCTTCAATGAAGTTATTCATCATCAGGTTGAATGTTATGTTGATGATCTTGTAGTCAAAAGTAAAAAAAATGAAGACCAACTCTTTGACTTAAGAGTAGTTTTCGAACAGTTAAGACAATACAATCTTAAAATGAATCCCCTGAAGTGTGCATTCAGAGTAGCTTCAGGAAAATTCCTTGGGTTTGTTGTTCAGCACCGTGGAATAGAAGTCAACTAAAGAAGATCAAGGTTATCTTAGAAATGCTGCTCCCTAAAAGTTTAACTTAACTCATATCATTTCAAGGGCGGTTGGCATATCTAAGATGCTTCATTTCCAACCTATCAGGAAGGTGTCGACCATTCTCAGCACTTATCAAAAAGGACACCAAGTTCAAGTGGGATGACAAGTGTCAGTATGCTTTCGAAGATATCAAGCACTACTTGATGATATCGCCAGTTCTAGTAGCTCCTATCCCGGGCATGCCATTGATACTACATACTGCTACATTAGACGACTCCCTTGGCACTTTGTTAGCCCAAACCAATGATGAAAGAAAAGAGAATACACTCTACTATCTTAGTCATTGTCTAATCCCTACTGAGGCAAACTACCCACCTATTGAAAAGCACTGCTAGCTTTAATCTTTGCATCCCAAAATCTACGCATTGCATGCTTTCTCATAAGGTAAATCTGATCTCCATGATCAATCCACTACAATATCTCATGACACGATCGATGTTATCCGAATGTTTGGCACGTTGGTCCATGATTTTATCATAGTTTGACATCACTTTCATACCCGTGGATTTGATGCAGCACCTTCAGCTTCTTAGCTAGAAACTCGTGGATTTGATGCAGGTCCGTCGTCCGTCCCTGATGTCGGTCCTTACAGTTATACCTTTGGCAATTCAGCTTCATACTCATTTCAAGAAGCGATGCTATGTCCATTTCAGCCATGGCAGGCAGCAGGCCCTCCCATATATAGTCATCCACTAGTCTATATGCAACATATGCACGGATTGTACCCCACTGTCCCCTTCCAGCCATAAGAATCACTAGAGATACCCAGGTTACACCCCTCGGTGATTCAAAGCAGACCACTAACTAGGCTGAAGATGAAGCGCAGTAGTGACAACACTATTTATGAGACCATCCTCAATGAACACTTGCTCAGTATACTCTAGGGAGTGGCGCACTTCCACCACGCAGACACCGTCATCATTAGATGTTATTACTTGTCTCTTTTGTATGTAGATTGGATGGTGGCACTATGTATACATTGTTGTTATGTTATTGTTGGAATGGTTTTGTTTTCAAAGTGAATTAGTGCCATGAAGTGTGATTTAATTGTTGGTTTTATTGGAATGGTTTGGTTTTGTATATATTGCTTAGAGTCTAAAGGCTTTCATTTGAGTAGATCTAAAATTGAATACATGAAGTGTAATTTCAGTTGTAAAATACCTCACGACGAGCTTGTGACAATAAGTGATCAAATCATTCAAAAGAGTGAACATTGCAAATATCTCCGATCATTTATCAAAGTGCTAGTGCAATATATGGGGATGATATTAGAAGAATTCAACTTAGATGGTTGAAGTGGAGGAATGCATTGGCCTACAGTGTGCTAAAAAAATACTACTTAGACTTAAGAGAAAAATTTATAAGATGATGGTAAGACTTACAATGCTTTATGGTGTTTAATGTTGGCTAATAAAAGAGAAGCATAAAATTACATTAACTGCTACAGTGATGAAGATGCTCAGGTGGATGAGCTATCATTTTATTGTTTATGCTTCATCTGAAATTTAGCATATTTTCAAGGTGAATAATTGCTAAAAATAAGATGAAATTGATCAATCACACAGTTGGAAATGCTGAAATTTCTGTGCACCGAGCCATAATCGTAGTTTTTTATCAACATTAAAGTTGTAGAGAATTTCATTATGATTCTAATGATACTAAGCTAGCTCAATTACAACACTGGATGACTCCGATACGGGCAAAATAGTATGGCTGGTCCAATATTTTAAGTCAGCGCCACAGTTTTGGCTTTCATTCGTAAAAATTGCTATGCAACAGATTACAATTACAAATTTTTGTCAACATGAAAGTTATGGGAAACTTTGTTATGATTCCAAGGATACCAAGCTCTATCAATTCTGACATTGGATGACTCCAATACGACCAAAATACTGTGACAAGTCCAATATTTCAAGTTATCGTCACAGTTTTGGCGAGCATTCGCAAAAAATTGCTATGCACCGGGCCACAATCGTAGTTTTTTGTCAACATGAAAGTCATGAGAAATTTTTTAAGATTATAAAGATATAAAGCTCACTCGATTCTGATGATGGATAACTTCAATGCGATCAGAATACTACAACTGGTCCAATATTTCAAGTCAGTGGCACAGTTTTTGTGAGCATTTACAAAACTTGCTATGCACCGGGCCACAATCACAGTTTTTTGTTAACATAAAAGTTATGGATAATTTTATTACTATTCCAACGATACCAAGCTTGCTTAATTCTGATGTTGGATGACTCCGATACGGCCAAAGTACTACGGCTGGTCCAATATTTCAAGTTGACACCACAGTTTTAGCGAGCATTCGCAAAACTACTGCGAACCGGGCCACAATCGCAACTTTTTATCAACATGAAAGTTGTGGGGAGTTTTGTTAAGATTCTAAAGATACCAAGCTTGCTCAATTCCAAAGCCGGATGACTCCGGTATGATCAAAATACTGCAGCTGGTCCAAGTCGCAACTTTTTATTTCAAGTCGGCGTCGCAGTTTTTGAGAACTTCGCAAAATTTGCTGTGTACCAAGCCACAATCGAAGTTTTTGTCAACATAAATGTCATGGGAAATTTTTTTATGATTCCAACGATACCAAGCTCGCTTGATTCTAAAGCCGGATGACTCTGATACGGCCAAAATACTACATCTGGTCTAATATTTCAAGTCGGCGCCGCAGTTTTTGCGAGCATTCAAAAACTGCTGCACACTGGGCCACAATCACAATTTTTTGTCAACATAAAATTTGAGGGGAATTTCGTTACTATTCCAACGATACCAAGCTCAATTTCGACACCGAATGACTCCGATACGAGCAAAATACTAGGTTGGTCCAATTTTTTTTTTTAATTGTCGTTGCCACGCCTGCTCAATCAGCTGACATAGAATCCACGTTGGAGCTAGTCTCCCATTCAACGGACGACTGGGCCTATTTTTAAATTTTGTGTGTGTTTATTTAGCTAATTAAATTTTTAATGAGCCCTAAATTAAATTTCAAATTAAGAGTGTTAACAAATATGTATATTGATAATATTATTATTTAATTTTTAATTAACTTTAATAATTTTAAATTATCATAATTAATGAATAATAATTATATATTTGAATAAATTAATATATTTATAATATTTATGATAATTAAAAATATGATGAATAGACTAATATTAAGAAAAATATATGAATGATAATTGATTTTAAAATATGATGTTATTAAATTATAATTACTCTTTTAAGTTTTGAAAGGAGAACAAAAATTTTTTTATGTAATATATAATATTAAGTGATTTACTTCAAATGCAAAAGTGGCAAACACACATCTCAATCATCTTTTAGGATATGTTTGAGCCACTTGTAGTTATCTGAAAAAATAGTAGTGAAGTTGCTGTAGAATAATCTATTATTTAGAAAGTTGTGGTGGGGCCTATAATTTTTTTTTTTCAAAAAGTCAATTCACATCTTGGTCACTATCGTAAAGAGTCAGGTCATGTTGGAAAATTCAATTTTTTGGCCGCAGATTCTTCAAAATGCGGGTTGACTGCAATGCCATTTGATAAAAGTCAAATCGCATCTTTCTGGTCGCTATCACAGGAGCTAGGTCATGTTGAAAAACTCAAAATTTTGGCCATAGATTCTTCAAAATGCGGGCAGACTACAATGTTGTTTGACGACATTGTAGTGCACCGCACCATGACCACCAGGTCAAATGCACAGTTAGGCACTACGCCGCACCGCCACTGCTATACTAAACACACGGTTAGTTTCACTATTATAAACTATATAACCATTTACACAATAATATATTTTTTGTGCACATAATTCTAATTTAAAACTATTTTTTGCTTGATAAAAATAAATAAAATTAGATTATTTGGCATATTTATCTCCTTAAGCAACCCAACAACTTGATTGAAATATTTTGGTGGCATAATGAAATCTATCTTAATACTGAATAATTTCACCATCACAAATAACTTAGAATAAAAGATACATTTATGACATATTGATTGTGTGTTGCACTTAATAAATCATAAATTTTTTGAGTTGGCGTTGGAAGCATCTTCAAGAGTTTTCTTAAATTATAGAAGAGCATCTCTTCATATGTCCTTGTTTTGTCGGTACTAACTGGTGCATAATTACTTGATGCAGCATAACGAGTGTTGATAAGTAGTGCATACTCATCATGTGGTGTCCAAATATAATAATTAAGCTGAAATCCTCTCTGATATAATGCAACTTTAACTTTATTTAGTATTAAAATTTCTTGTTTCTTATGTTTTACACATTGATGTCTAAATTTCCCCACATCCATTAAAGATAATTATTGACAAGTAATAATGAAGAAACATTCAACTCTTTTAGTAAAATTTTCAATTAATCACCAATCTCCCTCATGTCCCATTCAATCATAGAATGTGGATGTATTTGTAGGCTTCTAAGGTGACATTTTAGTTATTTCTAAAAAAAAAAATTTCAAGAACACTTAATTAGATGACTTAGAGTGATCTCCCTTAGTCACATAATGTTTTTGAATAGTTTAGTATCTTAATGCTTTTAGAATTGAGTGATCTTGAACTCATTTAATTAATTTCGTAGAGACACTCGATTTGATCATAAGTATGCAAAATTATATATAATTCTATCTTCCATTAATATTTTGATGCTTTCTTTTATGTTTCAATTGCTTGATCTAGATATATTTAGATTTAGATTGTATCACTTTTATTATTGTTTGTGTGATAAAAAAATTGTTCAGTTGGAAAATAAATTTACTAAAATCAAAATTTTACTTGTCTTGAATTTAATTATAGAATTTTGTAAAGCTAAATATGCATTGAGATTAGTGTTTGATCAAGTGAATTTTTTTATGTGTATCAATATTACAAGCAAGAAATAAATTATTATGCCAAATATATGCCCTTGCTTTACATATCTAACATATTCTAAATTCCACCTCTTTAAAGATTTTTTAAGAGTTATATTTTATATTTCATATCATTAATCTATTTATATTGTCATCTTGATTCTTTGTGGTCCATCTTGGATGAGGGGAGTTCATTTTTTATAATATCAATTATTAAAATATAAAATTGTTATATGAGAAATTCAATTTTAAAATGTTAATAATAAAACTTTATGAAAATTTATATACATAACATATAATTTTTATGCATTTATATATCTGATACCTTAAGTTTGATATTTATAAAAATAACATATTTTTCTATGCATATAAATGTGTATTTTGCTTAAAAAATAATAATAATATTATTTTTGATGTAATAATAAAAATTTAAGTGATATTTAAATAAATATGAAAATTTGAATACTAGATAAATAAATATATAGAAATTATATATTTTGTATGTATATGCCCCCATTAAATTTTAAAACTTATTAAGTTGCAACCAACCAAAAAAATTATGATTTCTAAGAGGTGTTTCGAATGAAAAAGGAATATAATATAAAAGAATGCAGTGTAAAATAAATGTAATTCATTTGAGTTATTCTTGGATGTTTGGTTGAAACTTTTTAAATACATGAGTTTATTTTTAATATTTGGTAGAATAAATATAATGTAAATTAATTTTGGGTTAGGTGAGACGGTGGTAGCCGGTGGAGATCGCTAGCGGCAAGCGGTGACCGGTGGGAGGTGACAGCGGAGGGGAGCATTTGCTAGTGACAAGGCGGTAACGATAATACTTTATATTTACATCAAAATTAACTTTTTCAATATATTCTAAATATAACATATTATTTAAAAAAAAAAAAAAGGTAATGGGAAGATATCACCGCCCTTCTCACTCTCCCTGCCCGTGCAAGCTCTGGCCACTCCATAGTTATCACATCGCTCTGCACTTATCTCCGCTTGCTCTTCTATCGTCCCCACTCAGACATCGTCCCTCGCCGCCTTTTCCTTTCCATTTCCCCCTAACCTTAGTTTCCCTCCGGCAGTCGGCACTTACCGCCGTTTTTCCGGCCATGGTTCGCGGAGCTTCCCGAGCCATCTTCTCTAGCATCGCCAATCGGAGAAACTGACGGACCCGTTGAAATTCTTTCTTCTTCCTTGTCTTCCCTCTTTGCAATCGACGACAATCCGACCCCCTTGCAGACTGCCACCAGTGTACTTCTTACCGGTGCCATTACAGTCTTCCTCTTCCGCTCCCTCCGCATAAGAGCCAAGCGCGCCAAAGAGCTGGTGCTATCTTCATTCACCTCTCATTCTGTGTCTCTGTGTCATTGTGTAATTATATCGAACACTTTAATGTGTTATAATGGAAACCTTCTGTAGACAGTGCGCTCGACGGGGACGAAGAAGGCAAAGGATATAAAGGAAGAGGCTTTGGAAAGCTTGAAAGCAATTTGAGTAGGTCCCGGTGAAGCCAAGAGTCCGCCTTCCCCTGTCCAGGCGTTGCTGGGAGGGATTACGGCTGGCGTAATCGCTGTTATCCTGTACAAGTTCACAACCACCGTAGAAGCTGCTGTTAATCGCCAGGCTATCTCGGACAACTTTTCCGTAAGTGTCTCTGCCTACTCGACCTTTAGTTTAAGGAAATACTTTGTGATTGAGGAGCGGACAAATTCTAATACTTTGTGAATGGGATTTAGTGGGCGCTGAGGAATTTTTAGTTACTTTTCCTATTTCATTGAGCTGAGGGGTTCTTTTCACACACAGGCAGTCAAAGCAGTTCAACACTAACGGGTTGCTCAGCCCAATGAAGGGGTGGAACAAAGTAAAATTTTTTCCCAAGGCACCAGATGGATAGCTCTTTTCAATTTAGCTGAAGTATGCGCCAAAAATAACTTGTACCTGACTGGCCTAATGAAGACTTGAATAAAGTATTCAACTCTTAGGACATATAGAAGGGTGTGCTGCTCCTGATACCCGACTATAGAAGCTGGTGGAGCATGACAATGATCATGCACAGAAGAATGAAACATAATGGAGGTCATTTTTGGGCAGGCTGAAGTTGGTGGTAAGCAAGAAGGTGAATCTCATAGTGTCATGCTCTCTTGGTTAAAGAGGGAAGGTCTCATCACCATCATTGAGGAAGGATGTAGATTAAGAAGAAAAGTGAGATGAGGAGAATATGTAACAGAGGAAGAGAAAGCATTTAGGGGGTAACCAAACAGGCTTGATCGTGCTAAGAAACAACCAACCTGTGATGGAGTTGGTGGGTGCTGGTTGGCTTGTCACTTCTTTGAATTCAATGTCTAGAATGCTAAGTGGGGCGTAGCATTGATTCGGGTTCTATGATGGAAAATCAATTTTACTGGGGGTATCAGTAGTTGAAATGGTCTGACTGGAGCTAAACTAGAACAAGATATTTATAGAATGGACAATGTGTTTCTATCAAGTGCACATATAATTATGTGTCGGACATCATTAACACTATGCTGTTGATGTGTCACAAGTTGCTTGGGAGTAGCAAACAGCTTAAATGGACATAGATTGAGCATGCTTAAAGGTAGGAGAAGTCAATAGCGATGGCCAAGAAAATGAAAATTTGTCACTGGAGGGACAAGTGAAGTAGAAGGCATTTGCTTTAGCTGTCGTTGCTGAACTCCAATGAGTGTATACTTGACTTTTCAGTTAGTTAACTGGACAGAGCACTTGATTGGTTTATGAGAGGGATGAAAGGATAGTTGCTGAGAATAAAGCGAATCAACAACTTCATTTGGTGAGTAGCCTTTGATTAGAGGAGGAAAGAAATAAGACGTTGAAGGAAAGAGTCTAGGCGCTAGAGCAACAAGCATTGCTATGAGACAACCGACATTATGCACAATTGTAGTTACATTTATTGGAAAGAAATTGAGAATTCCTATTAAGGATTGAGATAAGATATACCTATGAGGTTATAAAATAATTAAACTAATAATTAAGATATTTATGATGAAAATCTGAACTGAAAATATTGCAAAGAAGAGGTTTTGGCTGGTAGTCTTTTAAAAGAATTTGTTTTACTTATCCATCACACTTGTTGTACTTATCCTTATTAGGATATTCCCTAGTTTCAACAAACCAAATAGAAGATTTCGTCATTTGATTTTTTTTTTTTTTGTGATTTAAAATTCTTGTTGAATTTGATTGAGGTGGAAGCTCATTATTGTATTGTGGAAGGGATTGAAGGAGATTAAAAGAGTAAACTTTAATCAGCGAACTCCTAAAATAAACTGGCTATGATTTATAACATTAAAGCTAAAAATATTGTTCTTCCGTAGATTTGCTTATAGTAGTTGATGATTTGGTTAATGATATCAGATGTAGCTAAATACATTGGGCAAAGAAACTTGGAGAAATAGTTTTTCAAATTTATGGTGTAGGATGTTTCATTTTTATGAGGATACATAACATTTAATTCATTTTTCTTACCAACTTGCTTGTATTGATCAAGCAAGTAGTATTTGGAAAGGTTCATGTCTATGACTTTGAAAGAGATGCAAACTTTTAGGCACTTGATTTCCAATATTTATAATCATGCCAAATATCATATTTGTGTGAGCCTAAAGACTTATATATACAGGTGTTACATTCAAATTTGTGATTGTTGTGAATGCACAACTTAAGTGGTACTTACTTAAAAGTTGATTAGCAAATGATTCTTATAATTTGTTTTAATAAAATTTGATAATTAGTGAGCGAGTTTATATTCTATAGATACCCCATTTGGGTAGATGGGATATGACACAACAACAAAGAGAATAACAAGCCTTTATCCCAATCGTGTGATCACTAAATCCTTCTTCTCCATTGTGTCCTATTATGTGTCAAATTCTCATTTAATTCAAATATACTAAGGTCATTTTTTATACATCTTAACCAAGGGTTCGTTAGTTTGCAGTTTTCGTATAGAAAGCTACCGAAGTTCTGCGGAAGTCGCTATCGCTAATGCCATGACTGTTTGAAAAATTGCAGAACCTCCGGCCATGTTGCATAAATGACTAAAATATCTCTGTGAGCATATGAGTTGAATAATTTTAAATAGAATGATGAAAAATAGAATAAGTAATTCTCATATATAGTTATAAGTCAATTAAATTACATTAGCAAATTACACATCACTTAATAAGTAACACTACTTAATAAATAACAGTAATTTTAAAATTATAAGTACAACAACTTGTGCGATTAAAATATTAAGCTTACTATCCTATTGATTAAATCTTAAAACAAAATTTCATTGCTACCATGCTAGCATGATCACTGTTTGATGTGTTACCCTCGAATTCGTCAATCCGTCTAAAACAGTTGCATATTCTATTTCTTGGACACCTGAAAAATCTTCTCACATAATTTTCTTCCCTACGTGAAGTGAATATATAACATGACAAATCACAATTGTCATATATAGCTCTTGACTCCTTGAACTCATATTTCCTGATAAAAAATGTTGTATAAATAATAAAAATATTAATATGAGGATGAGTGACATTGCAAAATATTTTTAATATGATAATTAAACAGCAAAATATTTATTTCCTAACAAAATGAAAAAAAATTTATTAACATAAATAGAAGATACACAATACTTGTAGGGAAAAAAATCTCAAAGCTAATGCTCCTAAGAGCTATAATAAACCTAATGAAGAAATTCCCCTAACTAATTCAAGAATAAAATACACAAAAAAACTAAAGTGAAAAGCAGCAACAAGGTAACAGTCCCCTCATGAGAAAAGTACATAAGCACTGCAAGGTTCCACCCTGCAGGCTCAAGCTCAGACAATGTTTTTTCAATGGGCAACAACCTATGTGAGCATCCAAACTTTAAATGAAGGGTTACAATCACATAAGACGCCACTAGCCAATAAGAAAATAGGAGAATCATCTCAGCTATCATTGTCCACTTATCTCGATTATTACGCTCTGTCCAAAAACATAAGCCAGAAAAGCTGCAGTATCTGTCAACAAGAAACCATAGCAAAACATCCAACCAGCCAACTGCTCGAAGATCATACCAAGAGGGACAGCACAAGATGTAGCATACCATATAAAGGTAAAGAAATAACAATCATAATAGCAACCACCAAAATGCACTCAACCATCAGCAAAAACAAACCCCAAGGGGAACCAAACATAGAACAATGGCAAAACAAAACCATCCCATAAGAAAGTCAAACTCATAACCAATAGAATAAGCAACAACCACCAAAATAGACTAAAATTGCCAACACAGTAGATCCAACCAGCCAAACAAAAAACACATCTAGCCAAATCCCACCAGCAAGCCAAATAACCAAGAGAGGTTCCTGTCCAGGCACCAATCAACCAGCCCAACAAACCACACAACTAACCTCGTCCAACAAACAACCCAATAATCAGAATGGAGCCAATGCCAATGCCAATGCCAGCTACTATAATCAGATTATGCAACTATGAAAAACAGAAAAGTCAGCCAACTGAATCCACAACACTAATCAATAACAACAACCCAACCAAAATATAACCCAAACCAGAGATGCAGCCAGTCAAACCAAAATAAAAAAAGGATGTCAGACGTAAACCCAACAACCCACAGAATGATCACCAGGTGGCCACACAACCACAAGACAGAAAAATCTTATACCATTGTAGTAATTACATCAAATTTAAATACAATCTAATGCATCTGTAATCTGTTATCATATCTCTTTCATCTCTTCAGCTCCTCTTTCCAGTGTCTCAAATTCTATTATATATTGGCTAGTTTCTACTATTGTGTAACTCAGTCGATATTCAATACTTTAGGTGAAATAAATGATTGATCATTGTCTATAATATTGAACTTAATATAATTGTGCGATGGATAACGATATATGTAATTATGTAGAGTCATTATAGCCGCAATTATTTTAACCTACTTCTTGAAGGAATATGTAGGCATATCGCGCAGAATAACACATTTCTTCTTTCATACTCCAAAAGATCGATCAATAAGACCACGCAACGATGAGTGTCGTTTATTAAATAATTCTTTCCTACCCCTAATGTCTTGACTGCTCCTCTCAAAATCAGGGATATAATACTTTGTATCTAGAAAAGGCTTCAAGAATCCTCGTTGTATTGGATAACCAACATCCACAAGGTAATATTTTCCTATTTAATATTTCGTAACTATATGCGCAAATAATTATTTCTTTGTAATGAATAAATGATTCAATACAGTAATACTTAGAGGATGCTGAAAAGTTGTTTTCTCTACGACGTATGACATTCTTGAATATGTGATTATCATGTGCATTTTCTTCCCATCCAACCATTAAAAAGGTGAAGCACATGTTGAAATTACATAATGTCATAAGTTGGGTATGCGAGCCATATCGATCAATATAAACTACATTATCACTTGAAGGAACACGGGCATCAACATGTGTCCCATCAATTGCTCCAATGCAATCCTACATCAAAGATTGATACGTAATTATGTGCTAATCACAAATGATTTTGAACACATAAACTTACGAATGAAGCTTACCTTGAAATATGTCATGTATCGACAATCCCGTAATATCTCATTTGGTATACTCTAAAAAGTTGAATCTATCGGTTTTATAATTTTTGTTGATAAAGTGTCAAGGACGATAAAGAAGTATTTGCTTATGGTTTCAGATGAGTGTTGAAATTGCTCGCTTGTTGCCCTGATAGATTCATTATGTGATAATATATATAGTGCTAGGGTCAAGACTTCTCTAGTTGTAGTTCTAGAAGATCCACAAAGTCCATGAACATTTTCTAACTCTTACAACATGACATTGAAAATTATTTGTGACATACGAAACATATTATGAAATTTCTCTGGGTGCCCTGCTAATAACTTAGTGGTCCATTTTTCACCAATAAATTTGGAAGTCATATATGGAGTCTTGCAAACATAGGACTCATAGTACTCATTTATTAAGCATACTACAGTAACAATATCAGTCATAGGTTGATCATCAACATCACTTTCCATAACTACAACAAATACTAAAATTCGCATAGTAACGTATCATATGTCATAAGCAACCAATGTATTCTTAATTTCAAAGGAAGTTGAGGATATAAAAGGTATAAATACATCATATAGAAAGGCTAAACTAGGTAATACAAGATCATAGAGAAGTTTTAGATATGACAGATACTAAAACATTAAATACCACAGGCAACCTAGCTAAACATCACGTCTATCAAAATAGTAGTGAAAAAAATGAACTCTCCATTCAGGTGTCATAGTCATGAAGATCTCTCGCTTATTTGCATCTACAAGCAATCTCGTTGAATGTAGATAAAGTGGAATATCTTCGAAAATTTTAGTAATTTTATCTAAAATGATGATTGCCTCAGACAGTGATGGCAATGCAATTTCCTTATTCATTCTAGAAATGCATGCAGTAACTAATCTGATTTCAGAAGAATCCAGAACCTCCCTTTTTTTTGACCTCTAGATCTTAAAGCTGGTGGACGCCTAACATGACTGGATTCGGTGTGAGAATCTATGTCATGTAATAATTCTTGGTTTGAATCATTTGAACCAATCATTTGCTCAGAGTTACTATATTCTTGCACATTCACATCAACTTCTTGACTTGGTGTCCAAGAATGGGCACCTGTCGCAACCACACCATTGAACATTAGATCTAATTTCTTTCCATTTCAGGGTCAATGTCACAATATCTAATTTTTTTCGCATTTGGTAATATATGCAATTTAGCATAATGGTCACTTGTTATGATTATATAAATTCTTTATGGAGTAATTAGAATGTACGAGTGTGTATAGAAAATTTACCTATATCTTTTCTCGCCACCAATCATCTGATGCATCAATCGTCTTCCTGTTAGAATCTCATCTCAAATTAGTTGATCATTATTTCAACTCCTTCCACAATTTTCAATCCTTCTTCAATTGATCCAATTTATTTTTAAGTTGTGTCCTATTATACTTCCTTCCATTTCTCTCCTTAAAGTTTTTCATTAAGTTCTTCAACTCTCTTTATTAAAATAGATTGTCGGTTTATTACCTAAGTCTATCTCCTTGAGACAATGATCACAAAATATTATTTTCATCTCTCTCCCATGTAGCATCTGCTTCATCTTGCCTTGGGTTTCTCATTATAAGCTCTTATTATTATCAAACAAATGTAAAAACTCAGATGATCCATAGGTTAATTTCAACTGATCCGTAACATTAAAAAAAATTTGGCAAAATCAAAATAAACAAACCTCATGCTTTCAAAGGAGATAATTTAAATCAAAATACATTCAAATCTTTCATATGATTCATAAGTCAATCGTCTTACAGATAAAGCACTCAAACCTAAGCACTAAATCAAAAGTATCTTCTTGATAAAAGGAATTCATATGCATATATTTGAAGATTAAGCTGGGCAAAACAAATATAGATTACTAGAGTTAAAGCTTGATGCATAAATTATAATAGGAGAAGAATGAAATTACAAAATAATTCATCCTTCAAAATGTTTAGAAAGATAGTTAACTAAACATCAAAATAATATTTAAAGGCTTGAGAATGTATTATACTTGTCAACAAAAAACATGGCTTCCCAACACAACACAAAAGAATGAGAATTGCCAACTCATAAAATCTCATTCAACAATCATTAATATATGTAAAGTAACAAGCTATGAAATTTCATCTCATACACCTTAAATCAGAAAGTAAGATTTAACCATCTATTAAATCTTACATATCACTTAGTTCAACAATATGTATACATTTAATCACATTGATAAAATCAACTAAGAATATCTCATCTCAGTGAAGGTTGACACTTTATGTATCTTAAAACAATCTAGAGCAAAAAGAGTGATAATATACAACAATAAACTCACCTACAACAGTCTTAGATGCAAATGATTAAAACACAAGTAATTATTATTAACACCATAACATGTGAAGTGTCCACATAATATTAGAAGAAATCACATACAAAACAATTGCACTATAGGTAAGAAAGCAAACTATCCATAACTTAAAGGAAAGGCAAGCCACAAGTCTACACTTCTATGACTGGATCACAAATATCAAATAAATTAATAAAATATACAACAAAAAAGACCCATACTTGCTGGAAATACTGGTTATTTGTCAACATCAAGATCGACAGCGGCAAGATCAGTAGCGGTAAGATCAGCAGTGACAGAATCGACATTTATTACTGCTGGAAATACTGGTTGCTCGTCACCATACTTTATTTTTGAAAGTGTCGGTGCATCATAACATTTATTCTATCAAATAGAAAAAAGAAACTAATGTATTTTTAAAGTTCTCAACCAAACAACCTAACATAATCTAAATACATTATATTTATTTTACGTTGCATTCTTTTAACACAACATTCATTTTTCAGGCATCCACACACTCCCTAAAATAAATTAAAATTCATCATTTGATTTTTTTTAATTAAATACAATTGAACAAAATAAATAAATAAAATAAAAAGGTTTGTAAATAACAACAGTCCACAAATAAATAAATAAAGATCTCTTTTAATTTAACCATTATGGATAGACATTTTAAATTGTGTCACATTTTTTTTCATTGTATTAATATCATCTATTTTAAATTCTTCTTCAAACCTTATGTAATATTCTTCTCATATATTATCTATGAACTTTCAAGGGGTTATCTTCCATCTTAGTCATTGCTAGTTAATATAACTCATTAGCATTCCCTATAGCTAGAAATCTAATCCTTTTTTTTAATTCAAATACTTAATAATTTTTATTTTAAAAATAAATCTTTTATTAGTCTAATTTTGATATTTAGTAGTAATCTATCTCTATGAGTCATAGATGATATATTTTTTTCCCAATGCTTCATTACTTGCGTGATTGTATACTGCTGCATTTAATAGTTTTATATTAATAATAGTAAAAAAATTTCAACTCATTCATCACGACAAAAGAAAAATCAATAATGAACTCGAGTATGATTAGAATGGGAGAGCGACGGAAGAGAAGGTTTTAGATTTCAAAGAGCAATGAACTCAATAGTGGTAGTAGGGGCAGAAATGAATCGAATTGAGCTTGAGTCATAATAAGTCATTGGTAAAAAATGTAGCTCGAACTTGAGCTTGAGTCAAGCTCATATAATGAGATAGGGCTCTCCTCGTCCATTTAATATGAGGCTCGGGAGCTCGATAAAAATACGTTGGCAAAAGATGTAGGATTTTCTTTAGGGAGAAGTAGGGGATGAGGGGGAAGACTAAATGGTTTTAAAAAACTACCTTTTTACTTTTTGTACATCATGAGCCGTCAAGTTGAGCTCGAGCACGATAATCTCCACTCATGAGCTCATCATTGAGCCAAATTTGAGTCAGCTTGACTCACATCCCATAAGTAGAAGAGGAGCTTACAAGAATATGAGTAGAGTATAATTCTCATGTTGTAGAAGGGAAGAAGTTTAGGATTTTTAAAATTAAGAGCATTAATAAATATTTATAATTCTAAACTTATTTTTTATTTTAAACTGACTTTAATAATTTTTAAAATATCATAATTAATAAGCAATAATTATATATTTGAATTAATTAATATATTTATAATATTTATTATAATTAAAATATGATGAATAGATTAATATTAAGAAAATAATATATGAATGATAATTATTTTTAAAATGTGATCCTATTAAATTATAATTATGCTTTTAAGTTTTGCAAGCAGAACAAAATTTTTAATGTAATATACAATATTAAGCAATTCATTCCAAATGTAAAAGTCGAAAGCACATATCTCAACTATCTCTTAGTTTCACTATTAGAAAGCATTCAACCATTAATGCAACAATATATTTTTTGTGCACATAATTCTAATTTAAAAACTATTTTTTATTTGATAAAAATAAACTAAAATTAGATTATTTAGCATATTTATCTCTTTAAGCAGTCCAATAACTTGATTAAAATATTTTGATGGCATATTAAAATCTATCTTAATACTCAATAATCTCACCACTATAGATAACTCATGATAAGTGATACTTCTATATAATAATGGTTGCTGTGTTATGCTTAATAAATCATAAAGGGGTTGTTTAATTGCTTGAAAAAGAAATATAGTGTAAAGTGAATGTAATATATTTGAGTTACTTAAGTTGTTTGGTTAAAAACTATACAAATATATGAGTTTATTTTTTTTTTCTATTTGGTAGAATAAATATAATATAAAGTATTTTTAGTATTGTGAGTGGTGGTGGTGGCGGGATGATTGAATTACTTGATAGTAAGGTTGGCGGTATGGCGGTGGCGGTGTCGGTTGTTGTGTGGCGAGGCGGCAGTGTATTTTACATTTGGTGTATTTGAAATTTAAAAATATATTATTATTTTATGATATTTTAAATACTTCACATTATTTTAGAATTTTATTGAGAGGAAATAAATTCACATTTAAATTAAAGTATTGATGATTTATTTAAAATCTATGAAGGAAGCATAATTGGGTGGCATTTTGATTTGATTTAATCATATATTTTTATTTTATTTAAACTTGGCTTTAGTTTAAGCAATCAATTTAAAGTATTTACCAATGGCAATATTATTATAGTCAAAACTTATAAGTTGAATATAATAAAGTTTTCATTGATTTAGTAGCTTTTCTCTTTCTCTCTCTTAGTTTTTTTTAGATTTAATTTAATTAGATTGAACTTTCTTATTTTCATTTAGCATGGGAATTATAGTTTTGTTTAGCATTTTGAAAATGAGATCAACATTTATTTTACACCATTCCAAATACACAAAAAGTTAAATCCTCTGCTTTTATTTTATTTTACACCCAAAAGTAATTAAAACAAACAGTACCAAAATGTTTTAGCTATGGCATTTGAAAATCATATGATAAAAATAAGTCACGCTTGTGCCATCAGTTTCTTAAACTTATTTTTAATTGAGATTAAATTTATATTAGTGGATAAACACATTAAAATATTATAAAAATTAATTCTAAGTAAATAACTAATTTATATGATAGATAATTAAGCCTATTTCAAAAAAAAAAAATTAAACATATATTATAATTAAGCAAAAGAGGATATTATTTTCATTAAGATAAAACAAAAATGAGCGAAGCTTTAGTATAAGAATAAAAGAACTATAATACAAGCGAAAAGAAACATTGGGCCAAATCTATCATAAGAATAAAGCTCAAACATAAAAACACTAATAAAATTAATAATTGTGTGTCTCCCATTTAGAAGAACAATTATCATCCAAGAAATTAGAAGTGGCCCTAATGATATGGAGAAAATATTACGTCTAGACTCAATCCGACGTAATGTGATTTTTTCTGTTTTAAACTTAACGAATCGAAACGGACGGCGCCATTTATCTTCTTGGCCGGTACGCCTCGTTAACAATGGGAGAAGAAGCGTCGTTGGAAGGCGCGGGAGGAATTTAAAAGAAATATATATCTAGATTTAGGGTTTAGGGTTTAGGGTTTAGGGGTGTATTTTTTCTTGCAAACCGAGCTTAGAGAGAGAAAGAGAAAATCTCATTTCCTTTTTTACGAAAGAACCATGAAGATGAAGAACAAATTTGGAAGTTATGGAGGAAATATGAGGATGTATTAAATAAAAATTTGTAATTTTTCTCAACCGTTGTATAATTATAATTTTTTTTACAGTTTGTTAGTGTTATTCCTTGAAATTCTTTTATTTAGTATATATTTCCTACACTGTTTGGAATTCTTTGCAAGAGGACTTTATTTATTTTGAGAGATTTTTTCGTACTCTCAGACTCTCATGAGAATCTGAGATGATTTCAACTTTTGCTTTATTTTGCACGGATGGAGAGAATATGATCACTACATTCCATTAGAAATAATTTTCTTTGGCCTGTTTGGAAGAAATATGTTCATTACAATCCATCATGAATAATTTGGAGGCTGTTTGGTTATTTGTTTAGTGTTATTTTGCATCTGTACTCTCTTAAGAGTATAGATGATTTTTGGACATTTTCTCCAGTTTCTTCGGACTGGTTGTTGAGATTATTTTCATTACATCTGTACTCTCTATACTCTCTGTACTCTTTGTACTCTCTGTACTCTCCTGAGAGTACAGAGAATTTTGATCATTTTTTCCTATTTCTTTGGCATATTTTGAGGAAATATGTTTATTAGGCATAATTTGGAGGCTGTTTGGTTGATTTGTTAGTGTTTTCTTGCATCTATACTCTCTGTACTCTCATGAGAGTACAGATGATTTTTGGCCATTTTTTCTAATTTCTTTGGCCTGGTTGTTGAGATTAGGTTCACATTATTGGAAGCAATTTGGCTTGTTTGGTTGGTTTCTATTTTGCATCAGTACTCTCACTCTCATGAGAGTCTGATGATTTCTAATATTTTTGTAGTTTATTTGGCCTTTGTAGGAAATATGTTCATTACATCCATTAGTAATTTTGTAGGGTGACTTGGTTGGTTTTTTGGTTGATTTGCATCTATCTTGTCATTCTTGACTTTTCATTTTGAAGTTTACCATGTTGAAAAGGATAACTTCGAGATGCTATCTACCGCTTCAACGGTGTTTGATATCTAGCACTCTTTAGTAATGAATTCATTGATATTTTACGAGCTTCATGATCAATTCATTAGACTCCGCAGAACTCAATTCTATTACATCAATCTGTCTTGGGACATAGAAGCACTTTCTTTCTGGGTGGGCAGTGCATTCCTTTCACCCCCGATGAAGTTGCAGTGATAATATGGATGTTAAATAGAGGAGAGAAGGTCTTATGACATAGATGGAATGTGTTATCTGTGAGGTTAGCACTTCTAGTGAGGAAGCCCTTAAAGAGCATCTTGAAGGTAAAAATACAAAAGAAGCCTTCTTGAGCAAGAAGGCGCCTCTATACTCTCTCGATTGTCACACTCTCTTTGTACTCGATTACTCTCGTACTTTCTATACTCTGTACTCTCTGTACTTTCTGTATTTTTCTCAACTCACGGGTAACTTGATATAATACCGTTTATATTTCATCAGTAATTTTTCTCAACCGTTGTATACATAAAATTTTTTTACGGTTTGTTAGTATTATTCCTTGGAATTCTTTTATTTAGTGTATATTTCCTACACTGTTTGGAGTTCTTTGCAAGAGGATTTTGCTTGTTTTGAGGATCTGCTTTGCATGGGTATACTCTCTATAATCTCATGAGATCTTGTAATTTCATATTATTTTTGAGTTCCTCGCTGTCACGAGAGAATATGTTCATTCCATTGAAGAACTTGGAGGTTTGTTTAGGTTAGTTTTTAGGAGAGTTTTGTATGTGTACTCTCTGTACTCTCACGAGAGTACAGTACAAAGTATTTTGAGTATTTTTTTCTAATTTCTATGAGAATGCTTGCAGCAAATATCTTTATTACAAATCTATTAGGAATAATTTGGAGGTTGTTTGGTTGCTTCTTCAGTGTTATTTTGTATCTGTACTCTCTATACTCTCTGTACTCTCTATACTCTCATGAGAGTACAGAGCATTTTGGTCATTTTTTCTCTTTCTTTGATCTATTTGGAGGAAATATATTCATTACAATATATTAGGAATAATTTAGAGACGATTTGGTTAGTTTTTTAGTGTTATTTTGCATCTGTACTCTCTGTACTCTCTTGAGAGTACAGATGATTTTATGGACATTTTTTTCAGTTTCTTTGGCCTGGTTGTTCAGATTATGTTCATTACATTCCAGTGTAAGAAATTTGGTGGCTGTTTGGATGGTTTCTGGGGGAATTTTGCATCTGTACACTCTATACTCTCAATATTTAGCTCATTTTTTTCACTTTCTTTGGATTGTTTGGAGAGAATATATTTTTTATGGAGTTATTTTACATTTCACATTTATGTGGAGATGTCCAGGCAGTGAATCTGATCAATGGCCGGTCGATGAGTTGTCTTTGTAATGACCCAAATTTGGGGACTCACCCTGTTCATAACGAAACAGTATGCAACATCTTGTGACTACGCACATCGAACCGCTTGTGTTGAAGGACCATACTAGTTGGCCAAACTCAAGAAATTGAAATCAAAAGATTTTTATGTCTGCGGTGGAAATCGTCTAACGCTTAGCAAAATTCGGAAAATTGATACAAGGGCGCTTGTCCACCATGATTAGATTCTCTGACTTGGAGGCGGATGATTAAAAACATATAAAAGTCATAATAATTGTTGGTAAAAGCATCGACCTACACCTTCTCGATCACAGATGTATTAGCGATGAAAAGGCTTCCGTGTTGAAGACAATGACAGAGGCCGGAATTAGAGCAACTGATGCATTCAACTATATAAGTGAGGAAGTTGGCGGCGTAGAGAATATTGGATTCACAAAAAGAGATGCTTTCAATTTTATTCAGAAAGAGAAAAGATCGAGGATTGCGAATGGTGATAGTAATGCATTAATACAGCTATTCAAGGAAAGACAAGCAGCGGACGAGATGTTTGCATGGGATGTACAAGTTGATGAATCAGATTGCTTAGTAAGTTTTTTTTAGAGAAATGACATGTCTAGGATAGAATATGAGTGTTTTGGTGATGTGATAATTTTTGATACAAGCTATCGACTCAATAAATATAATCTTGTTTGTGCCCCTCTTGTTGGAGAGAATCATCACTGGCAAAATATGTTATTTGGAGTAGCTTTTTTATCAAAAGAGACGATTGAGTCATTTTCATGGCTATTCCAAATATTTCTTCGGTTGATGAGTGACAGACATCCTACAACAATATTCACTTATCAAGATCAGGCTATGGCGAGAGCTATCAAAATTATATTACCGCATACTTGTCATAGGTTGTGCCAATGACATATTTCGAAGAAAGCTCCTTCCAAGGTTCACTGCTTTAATAGTAATAAGAGGGTGCAAGGGCAATTTTATGCATGCATGAGCAAATGTGACTCAGAGGAAGAGATTGAAGAAGCTTGGTCTACCATGGTAGAAGAAGGCAATTTGCATGATCATGCTTGATTGTCTGAGCTTTATAAAATTAGATCCAAGTGGTCCACTGCATTCAGCAAAGACTCATTCTGCATGGGCATCTTGTCAACGCAACATAGTGAGTTAATGAACAACGTATGTCACGGAATCTCTAAACCAATAAGTTCACTCAAAGATTGTTTCTTGGGGTTGGAGAAGTTTATGGAGACATGACGCTGGAATGAACATGACGAAGACTTCAAGTGTAGCCAGTCATCGATTGTTCCTGTTGTTAAGACCAGTCCAATTCTAAAATAAGCTGCTATATTTTATACAAGAAAGCTTTATACTATGTTTGAGGAAGAATTTTTGCATGGAGTTGGAGGCTATCGATCGTGTCAAATGACGTCCGGAGTATTTGGTGAGAAACTTAGAGAATAAAATTCATCCAAAACATGGACTGTCCATTTCAATGTGACTACCCTAGATGTAACTTGTACTTGTAAGAAATTTGAAATGATGGGATTACTTTGTGCCCATTGTATCAGAGTTCTTAGTTAAGAAGATGTGCGCATTTCGGATAAGTATCTTCTCATACGATGGTCTATCAGAGCAAAGAAGGATATTTACATTGATAGTGCATATAGAAAATTAAGAGATGTGGAAGGCACAGATGGAAATGCTACTAACATAATTTTTTGGAACCACATTAATCGATATGCATATCAAATAAGCGTCAGGGCACAGGGTAATAATAGAGCTGAGGACTATATGCTTCAATCCTTAAAAAAACTATACGACGATGTCGACTCTATAATAAGTAGGATATCTCTTCCAGCTGACAGAGAAGCTAAGAAGAAGAAGTCAACCACAGAAGATAAGAAAAAATACATCTTAAAGGATCCAGTTAAGCAACGTCCAAAAGTTGTTTCCAATGTAATGCTTAAGGGATATTGAGATAGATCCAAGAAAGCCAAGAGTAATTCTCAATTTTCCTCTTAATTTTTAGTATTTAAAATATTGCTACTAATCTTCAAACCATCCTATTTTTGTTGTTACATAAACTAAAGTACAAACTGATAGTGTCACAGAACGTGTTTCATCACCCATTGCAACACCTTTCTCTATTATGTCATAGTAGGTATGCGAATAGCACACATCGATCTTTGTAAAAATTATTAACTGATACGATGTTCTACCTCAGGAATTCAACTCGAGCTCAACAATCAGTCAGTCGGTTGAAGGGTACACTAAGTTGATGATGGATATTATTACAGGAAAACATTTCAATGCATAATATCATTTAGTTATGTGTTCTTCGACTGTGCAATCATTTCTGTAATGCTTTAGAGTCTCCAAGATGACTTTCTTTTTACTTAGCACACCAGCCTCACCTACGGATTCATTTAGGAAGGCGCCTCGAGTCTGCATTAGGGTGACTTTCTTCTCGATGGTATCATCATTTCTTTGTTAGGATGACTTTCTTCTTATGAGCATCTTTATTCTTAAACGTACTATTATTATAAAATTTATCTATTTATCTTGAAAGTGAATTAATTTACTATGATATTTGATGACTAGATTTACTAATCAATGCACTATATATGCTCATATTCTATTTAAGTCAATATTTCAAAGGATCTTCAACTTAATGGTTACTAACATAATAATCTCATATTTCAGTTTTTATTTAGGATTTATTAATATTGGTCAATTTCTTGAAGAAACTCAGTCTATGTCATAATGAAACATTTGTTCGAATACACTTAGTCTATCTCATATTTGAGTTTATTGTATTGTTTAGTAATTTCTTAGTGATTCTACCCCTACTGCCCATTGTAGAGTACAGTTTATTAGATGAATCAGTACTCTCCAGCCCAAGAACTAACATCCTCCAAACATGCCAAAGAAAGTGGAAAAAAATGCCCAAAATGCTCTATACTCGCAGGAGAGTACAGAGAGTACATAGAGTAGAGAGGGTACATAACTTGCTTGAAACCAGGAAGGTCCAAATGGACTTTAATATGGGTCAATTATTTTCTTCTTGGTTTTTTTCCTCACTACCCTATTTGTTGCTCTTAAAGCAATAGTGCATAGAGTTTACCCCCTATTAAGGACTTTGTAATCCTTGGATTGTGGCAATAAAATTTCTCATATTTACCAAATTGCAGTTTCTGATTGATGAGTCTACCTTGCTTACGAGGATGAGCTGATTTTCATTGTAGGCATTACATAGTTTAATATATACTCTATAAAGTACTCTACATTTTATGAAATGATTTTATTGCATGCATGCATTACAATTTTGATAAGTCAGATGTTCCTATCAACAAGTTTAGTAGAAGCGAAGAAAAAAATTACGTGATGAAGATGATATTAGTCGATGATATTAGTTTAGTAATTATTTATAAATTTATCAATAATATTAATTTAATTCAGATAATATTTCAGTTATTACATTATTTGAAAAAATTCCTCATCTTAAAATATAGAATTTGCTCCACACTCCCTTCAAAATTTATATTTCTGAATAAGATGGTAAGCCCCATCATTGATAGTTTATTTGTCTATTTTATGCACATGTTTCAGTAGAAAGTAGGTTTTAAGAAGCATGATTTTGACTGGTAGAAAGTAATTTTATGCATTCACAAAATTCTACCATATTTTTAAAGATCATAATTTCCTTTATTAAAGAGTTAAGTTTAATAATCGTACCCACTTATATTACATTCACATGCTAAGTAGTTCATATTGCTTCTCCTACATACTTTCATATTGAGGCATTTTGAATGTGGCTGAGTATAACGTAAATTTTAGATAATGTAAATTTTAACTTCACTTTTTTAGTTGATCCAAATTTAAAATATGATATAATTTGAATATCAAAATTAAGCTTATTTTCTCCAAACAAGTAAAGAAATCATCATAGAATCATAAACAATATTATATCAACTACTCATGAGTAGAGAAGAGTACATAGAGAGTCCAGAGAGTCCAGAGAGTATAGAGGGTACAAAGAGTATAGAGAGTACAGATAGTACATAATGCGAGATTATAGAGAGGTTCACAAAACTACTCAAAACTCATAAAAAAAGCAACATCCAACTTGCTTTAAGGTTATAGTGAACAATTTCTCTCCATCCTGCAAAGCAAAAGTGAAAATGGAAAAAAATAAGCAAATAATCTATACTATGAGGAGAATACAGAGAGTTAAGCTACAGAACACCTTAAATATTCTTATAGTCAGCCTTCAAACTACCTGTAATATAATAGAGAGTATAAAGAGTACAGGAAGTACAGAGGGTACAAAAAAAAAAGTCTGAAGTCAGATAGTACAAAAGAGTATAGAGATTATAGATAGCATAAACAACAAGAGTACAGACGAAACACATCTCAAATTATAGCGAAACCAACATTGTGCGATGTTCTCTAATCATAATTTATCCAAAACTGCCAAGGAAAATTGAAAAAACATAGATGAAATACTCTGTGTACTCCTAGGAGAGTACAAAGAGTGCAGATGAAACATATCCCAGTAAAGCATTCCAGTGTCAACCAAATTGCTGCAGTTGTTCTCTGCTAATAATAAAGATCCAAACTACCCAAGGATATTGAAAAAAATATAAAAGAAATACCCTGTAAAATTATTTTCTACTTACCAAACTTTAAATGTACAGTTCTTAGCTTGAATTTTTCATTCCCAAATAAAAGATAGCGTAAGCGAACTCAGCCCTAAAGCAATTCATCTTCTTTGGCCAATCTTGGTGGTCAGCCCAGTTAAGTGGGATTTCTAATTCTTTCATGTACTTTAGACAAACATCCAGCAACACGCTATCTTGGACTTGCCCACTCACCATTTCGATTGGCCATTTTATGGGATCGCTCAGCCAACATCTTCAACAAGTAATTTGATCTTAATAGCAAGAAGTATAGTCAATAAGGGGGTCCAAAAAAAATTGTTTACGGAAACCAAAAATTGAAAATAGCTATTACAATCTCAGGAAGAATCACCTTATGGGTTGGTTTTGATAATGAGTCATAAAAATATTAAGCAATATACAACAGAGTGTTGAGTCGATTATTTATAATTGGAAGTAAGAGTAGCTCAGCCCTTGACACACTGTTTGCAGTGACATGCTAGATGAACATTTTGTTTTCATTGTGTAGGCCATATTTCGCATAGCTCTGTAAGAAAAGAAGAGAACGTTTATAAATTGTAGTCTCCATCTATACAAACAAGGATTGAATTATACTGCACTACATATCTGTGGGGTTACTTACCCAGTGCAAGCATGAGATGTACAAATAGGCGACATACAGCCCCGGACAGAGCGAGTACTCCTCGGCCAGTAAGAAGGCGAAGGCATCGATGTTAGCATCTGAGAGATACTGATATGTCAACAACTCATCAATCTGCCCTCGTGCAATAATGATATTCCCAACCGCTAATACTGTATCACCCCCGTAAGTGAGAAATATTTTAAAGCGAGCTTAATTAAACAAATATGTTATTTTATGTATGAAGGAGTTGATTGAATATTGACTTACTTGTCCTTGAATCGAGCACGACGTAAATAAGATGGAGCATCGGCGAGCGACTCGGATGAGAAGTTAATAAAATGAGGTGCCTCTGCTCACTGCAACAAAATTACTGACGATGAAAGTTAGTGATGAAGAGCTAGATTCACTATAAATTAAGGATCGATTTACTGAGATGATGCATACTTTCAACTGATTCTACTCCACCACAATGATAGTATTCTGTGGGTCATTGACCTTTATTGGCTCATCTATGCGAACCTATAAAAAATTTAGTGAAATATATTTATATTATCTCAAATTTAAAAGAAAGTAACTTAATACCTCTGCTACCGGCTTCTCATCTTGAGTGGAGGCCACCACATCACTTATTCTTGCTCATGACTTCCTGTAAGTGTGTGCGAAAAGGGAACAAATAGCTTTCCTCTTCCTTATCTGCCGAGCCTTCACACCACGCTCAATGCTGTCAATTAAAGGCTTCGGAGCACCTTCATGTGTTGTGGAGGCCTCCATAATAGCTTCCCCTATGGTGGACTCAACAGGGGCTTCCCTAGTGGAGGCTACCTCAGGGGCTTCCCAAGTGGAAGTATCCATGAGGCGTGACTTCCCCAAGTGGAAGTATCCCAGGAGGCGACTTCCCAAGTGGAAGTATTCACAGGCGGCGGTAGTTGCCTCCAGGAGACTCCCCTGTAGCCTCCATGGAGAAGCTCCTCCTAGCCTCCATGGTGTGCCCCACAGTGCCTCCTCGAGTTTCCCCTGGTGACCTCCACGAGCTTCTCCAGTAGGGATGGTAGGACCATGCGAACCTCCTCGATAGATAAAAATCAATCACATCCATTCTATCATTGTTGCTTGAAAAGAAGATATTATATCTTTCAAGTCCATAAAACCCAAGTATCCTCTCCCATAAAGCCTTACATGGGGTAGTAGCAGAGAGCGGCACGGATGTGGGAGAATATCGAGGAGAGACATATGGAGATTTAGTGGGGGCTGAACTCAGTGGACTTAGAATGGGACTGCTATCGGGCTCAACATATATTGCATGTTGGGTAGGGGAAAATGATTCAAGGAGCCAGGTCTCCTCTTCTGATATGTCCTCGAATGAAAGACAGACCTGTGTTAAACCGATAAAAAAATGTGATGACTACAGCATAAATAAATACATTCTTATATGAACTAAGTGATATTATTATATGTCACACGTGTCCTCTAAACCGATAAGGCTTCATATGGAAACTTTATTTTTTGGCCATCAGACATAATGGCTTTGCAAATGGAGATGTGACTCATGATGCTTATGTGCTTAGATCTACAATTAATATTTATATAAGTTAACTTCAATGCATCAAATAATACATAACCGAAGATATAGAACATACCATAAGAAGAGTGACAAAGCCACTCATGTACCCGGGTGTCTTCTAGGTATGAATCTTTGATGTAATACCATCAAATTGTAAAACTAGGAAGGCCCAAATGGCCTTTGCCCAGTTGTATTCAGCAAATTTATCTATGTCATTGGCATAGACAATCAATTACGATGCCACCCTATAGTTGTGATATATAAAAAAAAGATTTGGCAAAAGCTGTACAATGGCTGTACAGAAGCTATCCGCTTGCTCAAGCATAGTCTTATAGTCCACTGAACTGAACTGTGATAGTGGAGATTTCTGTCATAAGACCTTCTCTCCTCTGTTTGGCATCCCTATAATTACTGCAACTTCATTGGGGGTGAAAGGAATGTACTGTCCACCCAAAAAGAAAGCTTTCTTCTCTATGTCCCAGCAAGACCAGATTGAGGTAATGGATATTGAGTCTTGTTGAATTCCGCAGAGTCTAATGAATTGATGCAGATGAAGCCTCTTTAAAATGTCAATGACTTCATCAATAAATAGTGCTTCAATATTATCGAACACCGTTCTAACGGTGGTAGGCCTGCATCTCGAAGTTATCCTTTTCTCAGACATGGTAAACTTCAAAATGAAAAGTCAGTTAATGAGAGTACAGATGCAAATCACCCATAAGAAACAACCAATTAGCCTCCAAATTATTCCTTATTGATTTGTAATGATCATATTTCCTTCAAATAGGCCAAAGAAACTGGAAAAAAATGGCCTAAATCGTCTATACTCTCAAGAGAGTACAGAAAATACAGATGCAAAATAAGACTAAAAAATCAACCAAACAGAGACTACAGATGCAAAATAATATTAAAAACCAACCAAACAGCCTCCAAATTATTCCTGATGGATTGTAATGAACATATTTCCTCCAAACAGGCCAAAGAAATTAGAAAAAAATGACCAAAATGCTCTGTACTCTCATGAGAGTATAGAGAGTACAGATGTAGAAATCTCCCAGAAACCATCCAAATAGATAGTACAGATACAAAATAATACTAAAAAACCAACCAAATAGCCTCCAAATTGTTCCTATTTAATTGTAATGAACATATTTCCTTCGAACAGGCCAAAGAAACTGGAAAAAAATAACCAATGCATAAATCCCCCAGAAACCATCCAAATATCCACCAAATTGCTTCCACTTGAATGTAATGAACATAATCTGAACAACCAGGCCAAAGAAACTAAGAAAAATTGGCCAAAATCATTTGTACTCTCAAGAGAGTATAGAGAGTATAGATGCAAAATAACACTAAAAATCAACCAATCAGCCTCCAAATTATTCCTAATGGATTGTAATGAACATATTTCTTCCAAACAGGCTAAAGAAACAAGAAAAAATGACCAAAATGCTCTGTACTCTTATGAGAGTACAGAGAGTACAAATGCAAAATCCCCCCAAAACCATCAAATTGCTTCTTCGAATGTAATGAACATAATCACAACAACCAAAAAGAAATTGAAAAAAAATTGGCCAAAATCATCGTACTCTCGAGAGTCAGAGAGTCTGATCTGAAAATAACACTAAAAAAATCAACCAAACAGCCTCCAAATTATTCCTGATGGATTGTAATGAACATATTTCCTCCAAACAGGCCAAAGAAACAGGAAAAAAATGACCAAAATGCTCTATATTCTCATGAGAGTACTTAGAGTACAGATACAGAAATCTCCCAGAAACCATCCAAAATATTCCTCCAAATTGCTTCCAATGTAATGTAATGAACATATTTCCTCCAAACAGACCAAAGAAACTAAAAAAAATGGTCAAAGTCGTCTGTACTCAGATGCAAAATAATACTAAAAAATCAACCAAACAGCCTCCAAATTGTTCCTCATGGATTGTAATGAATATATTTCCTCCAAATAGGCCAAAGAAATAGGAAAAAATAGCCAAAATGCTCTGTACTCTCATGAGAGTACAGAGAGTACAGATGCAGAAATCCCCCAAAAACTATCCAAACATCCCTCCAAATTGCTTCCAATGAAATGTAATAAACATATTTTCTCCAAACATGCCAAAGAAACTGGAAAAAATTGGCCAAAATCGTATATTCTCAAGAGAGTACAAAGAGTACAGATGCAAAATAACCTTTAAAAATAACCCAAACTGACCTCCAAATTATTCCATGGATTGTAATGAACATATTTCCTCAGAAAGAAACTAGAAAAATGACAAAATCTGTACTCTCATGAGAATCTGAGAGAATGAGTAGATCATAAATCCCCAGAAATCATTCAAACATCCCTCCAAATTACTTGTGGAATTTAATGAACATAATCTCAACAAAGGCCAAAGCGAAAAATAGCCACAAAATTGCTTCTAATGGAATGTAATGACCATATTCTCTCCATCCAGGTAAAATAAACTGTGAAAATATTGAGAAAATCATCTACACTCTCATGAGAGTACAAAGAGTATAGATACAAAAATTCTGCTAGAAATCATCCAAACAGCCACCAAATTACTTCCACTAGAATGTAATGAACATAATTTGAATAACCAGGCCAAAATACTAGAAAAAATTGGCCAAAATCGTCTGTACTTTCAAGAGTACTGAGATGATGCAATCTAAATAACACTAAAACCAACCAATCGACCTCAAATTATTTCTAATAGATTGTAATGAATATATTTCCTCAACATACAAGCTGGAAAAAATGACCAAAATACTCATACTCTCATGAAGTCTGAGATATCTGATGTAAAAAATCCAAAACTAAGCAATGAGCCTTCAATCGCTTCATAAGCCATGTCTTGAGCATTTTGTATCCAAAGCAGGGGAGTATTTTAAAATAATGCAAAATGGGCTTGTACTCTTCTAAGAGTAGAGTACATATATAAAGCGAGAAATAACAAAATCAACCTATAAACAAATTTTAATGCCATCAACAGATACTATCATCCCTAATCAGGGAATTCATCTTGAAACATGACCAAACATCACCATGTGATATCTAAACATTTCTAATCGGTTCAAAATTTGAAAAAATAACGGTGTACCATCTTGATAAAGAGTGCAAAACATCTCAAAAACTACTAAAATACATCGTTCATTTAAAAGAACTCAAATGTTCTAAAATGTTCATCTTTGATGGTGAGAGAAGAATAGAGAAAACAAATTCATTAAAGTTTGGGAACACAGTGTAAATACCTCATGTAGTCTTATAATACCTCGATGGAAGTTATTCAAGATTTGCTAAATCAGAGAAGCGTAATGGGCGTTAAGCCGTCGAGGCGGGAGGCTGAGCTGAGAAAATACTAAGCTGTCATGCGTGGGAGGAATGTGAAATGATGCGTCGCTTTTCTTCTCCGTTGTTTGAACGAGGTGGCGGCCGTGAGATAAAGTCGCCCGTCCCAGCTACGCCGCCGTAAGCACTAAAATGGGAAAAAATCACTGGATACGCGTTGGGCCATGATTGGAGTCCGCACGTGAAGCTACGTGTGGACTCCGGATGTAATATTTTCTCAATGATATGAGCCACACCATTTTGATGAAGGCTCACAACAATAAGAATATCTTGAGACATTGACCAACCACTAATTACTTGAGGAGATAAATGATTTATACTGAGAATATATTGTTGATTGGATGTAGGTAGAGATGGAGAGGGAAAAATAACCTTCAAAGAAAAATTATAATAAAAAACTCACATCCAATAAAGTTCGAAATATTAGGTACATCACAAGTTGTACTGAGAACTGGATTTGAAATCTTGTGACCAACAATAACTCTTGGATCATCTTCATTATAATAGATAGAAGTGGTATTATTTATTAACTAAACAGAGAGAAGATATGATCAAACTAAAGAAACTATTTTTATGACATCAATATTGTCGTCAATTGGACTTTTTGCATATCAGCATAACATAATCTCATGAACAAATAAGTGGCTATGTGAATGGAATTGAGGATGTTTTTTTATGGTTAATCATTTGCTATAAAATTATGAAAATGAAAAGCAACATGAATCTTAATAATAACTCTACAATATATAGTTTGTGTAGAGAAGGATTATATATATATATATATATATATATAAGATTTTTCAAGTGAATTTAGAATAAAATGATAAAACATATGGATTATAAGATGCTGCCAAGTGAATTAAATATAGTTAGAGTTGAATTTGGTTGATGGGTCTACCTATCCCAGATTGATTCAATTGAACCTTATAGGGATAAAACCAAATTAAACTTAATTCATGCTAAATTGGGCCAATCCAAAGCTATGAAACTATCATACAAACACAATTTATGTCAAATTGAGTCCACTTTAGCCAATCGGTTCACTGCCTATATAAACTACATTGAGCCAAATTCAATTTGAATCCAAATTAGACCAAACCAACTCCTCGAACACATGTCAAATTGACAATTAAACACAATTAACTAACCTCCTAGGTCAATTTGTCATTTTCTTCAAGCATTATTAAGAACAATCAACTTGAAATAGCCAAGTGCATGCAACTTCTACAATATTACTCTACATTAAGGGTGATCAATAACATCATTAAACTTGAGATCTAAGGCCCAAATAGTATTATTTTCTTCATCATATATCATAATGTTGCCTCTTGAATTGAGAATGAGAAGATAATTATTCCAGCTTTTTTTATTAGTATTAGTGGCCCAAATAGCTCTATCATTAGTGTAGATAATAAGATTTCCTTCATATCGCAACACCATACCATTTCTATCAGTCATTGATGCCCATATGGAAGATTTGAATTAACAGAGAATGAGATTACAGTCTTTCTGCATGATAAGCAAGAAGTCATTATTCCTTAGAGACTCTCCCGATCTCAATAGCTATCCGGATTTCAAAATGTTGTGAGCAGAGTCCGGTGTGGTTACAAGACTCGTGAAGGCTACTGTGGATAACAGGATGATTGTAGTAGAGCTGAAGCAGCAGGAGATCATGGCAGCTGCTTGGGACTTAGTTTAACAATTTCTTGTTTAGAATGAGTGATCTGTGCATGCTCATATATAAATATATAAGCCCTTTTGATTTTTTTTTTTTTTTCAATAAATGTTATAACTGAATCCCTGTTATTTATAATTGAGTCTTCCACACGTTGAGTTACAGCATTAGAGATAGCACTATAGACAAAACAAATTTGCGGGTGACGTTATGAATTTCTGAAAACGAAAAGATTTTATGATTGAAATTTTTGTATTAAAAAATCATATTGAAGATTTCTATTGAACTTTTTAATGGTTCAGGAAATATTTTAATAGCATTTTATGTTATTTTTTATAATATTTTTTCTTGCAGGTCAAAACTTTCATATGAAAAATATATAGAGGAATTAATAAAAGGCGACTCATAATATTGAACAACCAAATCCCTAGAACATATTAAGTATAATTAAAATTGCCCGAATTTGAAAATCACTTACACATGAGATTGATAATATAAACGTTTGCAAGCGATGTTGTTTTTAAAGAGAGATAAATGATAAAATTATTTTACTAATATTTTGTAACGTAACTTGAATTAAGACAACCATAAATTAGATAACTTCATAAATTTATATATACAATCATTATTGTTTAAAAAAAATCATTATTGTCTTTGTTGATCTACACATTTATATCAAGATGTGATAAAGCAAACTCAACAAAATCAACAAGCATATATTATGTCTTATTCATCCCAATTATCATCAAAATAAATTGAATGAATGAACTAAGAAAAGTTATAGGCCAACTATGGGCTTCGAAAATTCGCCACCGACATTTTCGATGTATTTTAAAGAAGAAAAGATGAGTAAATAGTAGGCACTACCCAAAGATTTCTCTCATTTGTTGAGGACTTTAGATCTGGTTCCGGGTTTCCTATAGGCAAGCCCCATAGTTAATTACTCCTCTCAATAAGTGAGAGAACTGACTTTTAGTCATTAGACCGCTAAATGCGTAGCGTATAGTAGCAGCATGTAGAGTTTCAAAATTTAGATTATGAAATTTATCATTTTAGCTTAAATTGAATGGTTGGGGGAATAATGACGTGCCCGATCTAGATCCCATAGTTACATCCGCATCGCCCCTCATTCTACTTAATGAGGAGGTAGTTGACCCAACCTGACAGAAGGATCCTCATCAGCAATACATGGGTTACGTCGTCCAAGAAATCCTAGTAGACCTGGGGTGGTGTTTGTCTAAGGAGATAATCTTAAATCTACCTTAGCTGATAGAGTGATGTTTGTCCTATCAAGTATACCCTATGGTTCACAACTCAAAGGGCAGAGCTATTAGAGAGCATACGGGCTACGATCGTGATCATAATATATGGAGTTGGAAAACCACCATCGGAGGACTCGGTCGTAATCGCTTCATCGTGGAGCTTACCGCCAAGCCACGCTGAGGACAGTCACATCCTTATTGGCAAGAGATTGATTGAGAGTGAACATAGCAGAATACTTGATTTGACACTGACTCTTTTGTGGGCTAGAGTTTTCTTAATTTGTTACCCCCAACAAACAATTGCGGAAGGTGGATAGATTGAGTTTGATTTGAGCTTTTAATGATAGAGTTTCGCTTTAAATAGTTTTTTATTGATATTTGAAAATTGATTGATTAGAATATGTTTAAGTGCTTTAGATCCCATCGACTCTGTTTAGCTACTAACAAAGGATTAGATCTACTATCACCTGACAGAATTTGTTTCTCAGATATTTCACTGATTTGAAACTCTTTTTATAGGTTTTTAGATTTTGTTAACCCGGACTCAATCATAAGACTAAACAGGGAAGCAATCCATGCAGTATTCTCAGACACTTGAATTTAAGCGTTTAGCATAATGTCGGGGCTCATGCAGTGTATTTAATAATTCAAATAATTTATGTTTAAATTAAGAGCTTTAGATCACAACTCGCTTAACTAGAGGATTATATCTACTATCACCACGAATCGGGCCAAATATTTCTTGATTTGAAACTCTTATTATAAGTTTTTAGGTTTTGTTAACACCCACCCAAGACTAAACCGGAAGAAAGCAAAGATCCGACACTTGAATTTAAGCATTCAAAGATAGTGTCCACGCGCGTATTTAAGAATTTATGTAGTGTTTATTTTTGAATTATGAGATTGATTTCAGATTGCTACTTAATTTGATTTGAAAAGAATTGATTAATTTGAATATGTTTAAGAGCGTTAGATCCTGTCAACTCTGTTTAGTTTCTAACAGAGGATTAGATCTACTATCATCTGATAGAATCAATTTTTCAGATATTTCACAGATTTTTTTTTCCAGATATTTCATTGATTTAAAGCTCTTATTATAAATTTTAGGTTTTGTTAACCCGAACCCAGTCCTAAGACTAAATCGGAAAGCAACCCGCGCAGCATCCTCAGATACTTGAATCTAAACATTCAGCATAGTGTTGGGGCACATGCAGGTATATTTAAGAATTTAGGCAGTTTTATGTTTGAATTATGAGATTGATTTTATATTTTCATTTAATTCTAATTTAGTCTGCGCAGCCTTTTCAGACATTAAAAATTCGCACTTGAAATCTCTATGTCCGTGCACATGCAGGTATTTATAGTTTAATTAATTTCATCTAATTAATGAAATTATTGATCTTGAAAATCATAATTATGATGAAATTATTTGATTTTTTGATTGAAGAAAGCTTTATGATTTTATAGAACTAGATTTAGTATCGTCTTCTATCTGTTTGTTCAAAGAGTTGCAGATTCGGTGGCAAAGAAGGCATTTTGATTTGAATTGTAGTTTGAAACATTACTTATACTTAGCTTATTTGTTGAGTTTTTACAATTCTCTCAATCTGATTATGCTCAATTTACATCAATTTTGATAAGTTATGCTAATTTCAGTGTTTGTTACTTTAGCCCTACTCATGCTTATTAGTTAACATATTAATCACCTCCATATTCGTACAAGACTTATTAAACTCAATTTGGATTCATCCTTAGATTTTGAGTTTATTGCAAGTTTGTTATAAGTTTGGCATTACCCCCCCACCCCAAATTTCAATTAAATCTTGTTTAATTTTGAGAAATTTACAAGAAAAGAGAACTCACTGTACCGCTTCAATTTAAGCCATAGAGGATTACAATTAGAGTTTGTGAGTTTAATATTAGCCTCTCCCAAAGTTTATGAGTTTAATATTAGCCTCTCCCAAATTTCACTTAGATTTTAAATGAATATTCTATTCTTTCCAAAATTTTCTTTAAATGCTCCCCTTTTTTCCTTGTTTGGCGCTTTTAGTTTAAAATTAGCTGTCTGTTTTCCTATTTAGCGCTTTTAAGTCATTTCATTTCACTCTCCTCTTTTTTTTTTCTAAGTTAAAATATTTGAAGCAATTTTGCCTCCGGTGCCATCCCCGTATGGGGTGCATCGGGGTATTTTACTACTCACGCCTCATGAAGGTAGTATTGTCTTGTGACACCACAACAGGTTTTCATCTCGTCACATCCTACTGAGCACGACGAGGCCTTCATACCTGAGAGAAGACATACAATATAATATATTCATTCTCCCCACTTTTTTTTTTCTAAGTCTGCAAATTAGACAAAATTTGAACATTTAAGGGGAGCAACATCTAAGTGGTGGTGGTTTACTCTCACAGCTAGAAGCGGTCTTGCGACACCACAACCTATTTTTTCATCTCATCGTGCCCTACTGAGCACAACGAGGTCTTCAAACCTGCAAAGAAACATAAACATGTATATATATTACATTCACAAATCTCACATGTTCTGATGCATTTTTTGGCACTCTACAAGGTTAGGAAAAGGAACGGTGGCGGGGAATGTTAAGGAGCTGACCAAAAAATCAAAAAAAGAATTTCTGGACGTGTTCTTCCCGATTGCGGCGTAAACACGGCTAAAGCGATTGGTGCGACACCCAAAATCAAAGGAAGAATTCATCTGCTGACGATGTTCTTCCTCGATTTACGGTGTAGCGTAAACGAGACGGCTAAAGCGAGGGGTGCGATGCCGAAAATTGAGGAAGAATTCACCTGCTGATAATGTTCTTCCTCGATTTGCGGCACAGTAGAAACGGGACGACTAAAGCGAGGGGTGCGATGCCAAAAATCGAATGAAGAATTTTCCTGCTGATGATGTTCTTCCCATGGTAAAATGACAAAATTTGAATGGGTCAGAGCTTATGGAAGGATCAGAACAGCCGGTTTATTGGATTGCACAAAATGGGCCAAAATAATGGGCTATAGGAAGAAGGCGTGGGCTAAGAGTTTTCTACCAATGGGTCAGATTTGGGATGGAGGAAGGAGCTACGCCTTGGGCTGTGGAAGTCTGGGTCGAACTACGAATGAAGCTCGCAGGGCTGAGTGGTTCAGCGGTCACGCTGGCATGAGGTGGACGCCATTGGCCGTAACGTGGAACGTACAAATGAAATGCAGCGAGCAAACGGAACAAATGGCAGGTTCTACCGCAGATGGGCTGAATTGCAAGGTCGCATGGTCTACATCGCTGGAGCAGTGCGGGTGGTGATGAACGACCGCTACGGATTGGACAAACGGGCAACATCTGAGCCCCGGAGGGGATTGGTCAACGCTGGTGGTGTCAGAATCGGGATGGTTAGTGCGGGTTGGCGTGCAGCGCCGGGCTGTCTGGGCAAGCATGCGTCGCTGGTCTGGCAATTTGGCTGGATGGGGACCCTGACGCCAAGGTGATTAAAGCGGTTGGTTCACAGACGGAAAGCCGCAGCCAAGAGACGACCTACATGATCGGATGGAAACCGAGATGGTGGAAGAGAAATTTAGAGCAGAAGAATTTTACCTTCATTTTCTTACTTGTTCTTCCGACGGGAGAGAGAGGCAGGAGAGAGAGAGAGAGAGTAGAGAGTAGTGGGAGAGAATGAGGAGGGAATGGGGAGTGGTTTTATTTAGTTTTTTTTTTAATTTTCTTTTTTGCAATTTTTTTTCAGAAAACTGAAAATGGGGGGAACGGTTGAGCATAGGGGTAATTTGGGAATTTTTAAATAAATTTAAATTTATTAAATATTTTAAACATAGATTTCACACCGGTAAACCCACATAGTTAATATATATATATATATATATATATATATATATATATATATATATATATATATATAGGTTAATTTCATTGTTAACGAATAAGTCCGTTTCACATCGGATTTTTTGATGGCGCCAAATTGAGTTAATTTCAGCTCGAAATGCGCATCGCCGCTTTCGACTGCTCGATTTTCGTGCAGGCTCGTTCGAATCGAGTGTGAATGGTCTCATTTGATAAATTTCGATGTTTCGAAGATAATGGCGTGATCAATTTCACGAACGGAGGTCATTTGATCCTTGTCGGTGCCTCCTGACCTCGATATGCATGCGGGCGCTTTGTCGCCTCGAGCGCTTGATTGGTTTATCATCAAGTCATGCAATATTTATATCTTGACCAATTTTGACATTCTGAACGCGATGGAGAAGTCCGTTCGTCGATCGGAGGTCATTTGAGTTGATTTCGGTGACATCCTGTGCATTTCAGCCTCGATTTATGCGATGTCACTTCAAATCATTCGACATTTGCATGCAGACTCGTCTGAATTGCGCACAGATTGTCTCATTTGATATATTTTGATGTTTCGAAGCTAACAGCACAATCAATCTCATGAATGGTGGTCATTTGGTCATCATCGCAGCTTCCTAACTTCAATATGTGTGTTGACACATTGATAGCTTGAGCGCTTAATCGATTGATCATTAGATTTTTCAATATCTATATTCTGATTAATTTTGATGTTTTAAACGCAATGGCGAAGTCCGTTTGTCTATTGGAGGTCATTTCGACCATTTTTGGTGATGTCCAGTGCATTTTGAACCCCGATTTGCGCACTATCGCTTACGAAGTCTATTGAATTTAACTTGTGGGTTTATCTTGATTTATGACACATATGTGGATGTCAACAAATGCCCCCCAAAAAATATGATTCGCATATAGAGCGAGTCACATTTTTTGAAAATTGGTTGACCTTTTAGGCTGGCCATAGAACTTGGATCATTTTAGCTTCGATTTCAATAGCTTACAGAGCTTTGATAGGATTTGTCATTAGTATGCTGTCTTATTCAAGACATGCTAATTGACGGGATTGACCAATTTGTCAGAATCGACTTGTCAGATTAATAAGAGTTCTTACACCATCCACTATCTACTTCAATGGATTGCTGAAGATCTCTTTCTTTTATGTCATTGCAGATTTGAGTTTCCTTGAACCCTAGCTTCGTGCTTGGTTGGATTTGATGGAGGAATTGGTCTGCTTGTTTTGATGAAGGACTCCACTGGAGAATCGATTTATTCGTGCTTGATCGGATTTGAAATTCCTTGTGTCCTAGCTTTGAGCTTGACGGACTTGATGAAGGACTGACCTGATTTGTCCCTATTGACTTATCAGGAAGTGTATGCACTCCATGAATCCTATGTTTGCTGCTTTGATGGATTCGTTGAAGGATACATATAGATGACTCAGCCTCCTGGCTTATATAGGGTCAATATTGAGTTATTAGTCTAGCAGTGTGTGCTTTAACAGATTGAATAACCATGAAATTCTTTTAGTTCAGCCGTCGGCTTTGTTTGAACTATGAAATTGCTTCCCTGGTCATGTGTTTTGTGCTTTGACAGACTTGATGATGAGATAGGCTTTGATCTGTGCTTTAAGCTTAATCAGATCATTTGAGAATAGATTGAGATATCACCCTATGGGTAATATATAGATTGATTTGAGGTAGCCTTGAATTGAGCATTTCCTTAGCTTGCCTTGATCTATCAATCAAGTAGAAAGATCTCTTAGATCTCAGTTGCTTATAATCACTAAGCTGGATCTGGTTTGAGATTGAACAGCTATCATCATTGGACTGACGAGCGGGGGCTCTTTCACTATGACCTTTTCTTGCAGCTTGTTGAGTGAGGAGAGTGTCAGCAACTCGGCCATATTTGGGCTTGTTCATTTCGACCTTTAGAACCTACTCGAGTCTTCAACATAAGCTGTAGTGGCTTGGTGGTTTTGTCATCAGATTGACGAATGGGGGCTCTTTCACTATGGCCTTTTCTCACGGCTTGTTGAGTGAGGAGAGCGTCAGCAACTCGGTCATATGTGGGCTTATTGAGTTCGACCTTTAGAACCCATCCATGTCCTAGGCTTCAGGATGTAGAGGTTGATATTTTTCCAACTCAATTGATTGAAGCTTCTGAAATCAGGAGTTCTTCTGACTTGATCTCCAGAATTTGGCAAATATGGGAGATAAATTTCTTGGCATTTAGGGTTGTCTTTTCATGCATAGAAATGGATTCTTTTTATTCCTACAAGACTCTACAACTTACCAATGATAATTATACATATATTCATGGATTTCGGCGTGACGCTCGATGTCAACATGAATCAGAGTATATTTGAGGATCTCATCTTATGGCACGATGTCAACTCAAATAAATTTGATGTAAATTAAAAAAAAATGCCTACCTTGCAGGGGGAATTCTAAAGTACATTTAGGAGAATTATCAAGATGAAAGTACACAAATACATCAACATTTGAATTAATATATTCTAAAGGGAATTTTAACATACAATCACTAATTCCATCTGTATATAAAAATCTAAAAATGTCCCCTATGTAATAGGGGAATTTTCACGAAAAAGTCCTTTATTTGGAGTATGTTTATTTAGGGATCTCGGCATGAAGCGTGATGTCAACCTAAATAGATATGCTAAAAAATTGCTCTTGTCTTGCAGGGGAATTTCTATTATACCTTGGGAATGTATTTGGCGAGTATTGTACTTTTTCAGGTAACGACCGTTGATTGGCGGCATTAGTCTTTAACCCTTTAAGTTGATGAGTTGGTATGCCCCTCATTGGTATACTTTTTCAATGACAAAAGGGCCTTCCCAGTTGGGTTCAAGTTTGTCACCAAATTTTCGATTAGGAATAATTGGTCTTCTTAGAACCAGGACCAATTCTCCTTTTTGAAATGTTCGGGGCCGCACCATATGGTCAAAAGCCCTGGACATCTTTGCTCGATAGACTTTCAATTTTTGATGAGCTTGCAGTCTAACTTCTTCAACTGCATCGAGTTCCTCCATTCTCATACGAGCATTTTGATCTTCAGTTAGATTGTACTGGATGGCTACTTGAAGTGAAGGCAACTCAACTTCAAGCGGAAGAATTGCTTCAATCCCAAATACCAATGAATAGGGAGTGGCTTTAGTCGGAATTTTGTAGGTGGTTTGATACGCCTACAGTGCCTCTACTAGCTTGGTATGTCATTCTCTCTTATTTTTAGTGAGAATCTTCTTGAGCAGCTTGACTAATGTCTTGTTCAAGGCCTCTGCCAAACCATTTACTCTTGGATTGTATATTGAAGAGTATCACTAATTAATTTTGTGTCGATCAATGAATTTATAAATCTTTGCACTTTTGAAAGTTGTGCCATCGTTTGAAATTATTCGGTGCGACACTCCAAATTTATAGACCACATTATGCGTGAAGAAGTTGATCACTGGGTCAGCAATAACTTCTTTAAATGGAGTGGCTTCAGCCTACTTAGAGAAATAGTCAATCGCTGTTAAGATGAAGCGATGTTCAGCTGATGATGGTGGATTAATTGGTCCAATTACATCTGTACCCTAACATTCGAATGGCTAGGATGCTATTGTTGGGTGTAATGGATTTGGAGGTTGATGGATGAGATCCCCATGTACTTGACAATCATGACACTTCTTAGCATGATTAATACAATCTTTCACCATAGATGACCAATAATAATCCATCATTTTGATCTTTACTGTCATCTTGGGACTTGATTGATGTGCACCACAAAGTCCTTCATGAACTTCAACCATCACTTCACTTTGCTAGCCATACAGGCATGTTCAAAGGATCTTTGGTAACGTATTCTCTTCAGCGTAAATTATTTGGTAATTTCTTCTTCTTTAGTCAATGTGCCTCCAATCACGTGACTCTTCTACAACTTTTCGAATGTCATTCTTACTTGGTAGCTTTCTTGGGAGAGTGAGAATCATCATCGTGAATTTGGTAACCCTCTGCGTGATACTTTGGTACTCCGAACTTCGGTAAATATGATCATGACATAATCACCATTCATACTTGTCATTTCCTTAGCTAGTTTTGCTAAGCAGTCGGCTTTGCTATTCTCGGATCGAGAGACTCGAGTTAGTGTGATATTTGGTATCTGCTTCATAAGCTCAAGAACTCGCTTATGATAGAAAGTTAACTCAAGCTTGTTGATTCTATAGATGCCAAGTACTTGATTTATAATAAGTTGAGAATTGCCAAAAATATGCAAGTTCTGAATGCCTATGAAAATAACTTCTTCCAGACCTGCCACTAATGCTTCATATTCAGCTTTATTATTAAATCTTAGATCGGTCAATCCATATGACCGTCTCATTATCCATCCTTCTGATGTTATGAAGATGATGTTGATTCCTTCTCTTGCTCTTGGAAAATTTAGATGTTATACTTGTTTGATCGATGAGGCCCCATCGAAGTACATTTCCCAAATTTGTGATTTTTCTCTTTCATGAATGAGCATAATTTGCTCATAAGGTAAATCATCATTAAGAGAAGAGTCCGCAAGGATAGGATGTGCTGCCAGAAAATCTGCTAATACTTGCCCCTTCACTACTTTTTGCGGAATGTATGTGATATCAAATTGCAAAGCAATAATGCTCATCTTGCCAAGCGACCTGTCAACGCTGGTCTTGTCATCAAGTACTTCAGCGGATCGATCCTTGAGATGAGGGTGAGATAATATATAATGATGAAGCTTTTGGACATCTTTGCTCAGTAGACTTCAAGATTTTATTGAGCTTGGTGTCTGACCTCATCAAGTCCATCAAAGTCTCACATCTGTAGACAGACATTCTCATCTTGAGTGAGATTGTGTTGAATTGCTACTCAGAGTGAAGGAAGTTCAACTTCAAGTGGAAAGACTGCTTCAGCTCCAAATACTTTAGCATGAGGAGTGGATTTTGTGGGAATACAGTCTAGATGTCACGTTGTTGTCTATTTGTAAGAGAATTTTACTTCAAGATTTTGGCCTCCAAATTTGCTCACCTATTTGTCGGGATCTTTTGATGGCGGATTCTTGGACATGTGGTCCAAGTGTCACGCATCGATGCTCACCATGCGAGACTTGAATTAGTAGACATTTTGCTAGGGTTGTAAGAGGAGGTCTCTTTAGAGGAGCAACTCTAGTCTCCCTAAGGATATGACCTTCGTATTTTCTTTTCATCGGTCATTTCTTCTTAACAACTTTGAGGACTCGATACACTCTTGCATATACAATTTTGAGTTTCCTCACTAGAGAGGTTGGAACCTCACATTGTTGGGTCCATAAGGACTATTTAATTTGACCAGTATAGCTGTTCCGCTTTACTCATCTTAGGTTGTCAAACTTGTTATGGGTTTAAACACTCACTTCTAGTTTCACAGCTGGTTGTACAATTTTTACTTGAACAATGGTTGTTGAGCATGCAGTTCAGCATTTCTCTTTCTCCGCAGTCTCATGGTTAGCTTACTTCTAGATGAAGAAGCTCCTGCGTCGCAACTTCTTCTCGAGGCTTTGGCGTCCATATTTATTTTTCTTTCTATCGAGACCTTTCAATAACGGATTTCCGAACACGCAGTTCAAGTGTCCCCGATGCTCACCGTGTAGAAATTACTTAGGACAATCTTGAGCTCTTACTACCACTGATTGTAGCTTTTGTAGTTGAGCATTTTTTACTTCTTTGATAATTGACATTTGAAATCTATTTTTCATAAGACATTTTTCCTTAACAACTTTCAGAACTCTATGTGCTTGAGTAGATAGAGTTTCATATTATTTCTTCAGAAATGTTGAAACTGACTGTTGTTGAGCCTAAAAACACCATTTAACATCACCAGTAGAGTTATTCCTTTTCACCCATCTCAAAAATTTTAAATTTATTTTAAGGTAGAAATACTCGCTTATGGTTGTAAGGTTAGTTGTATGACTTGTGATTGACATGTGAATTTCATGACTTAATGTTTCTTCTCCTTTTCCTTTTACTCAATTTTTCTCTAGAATAGGAGGCTTCAGTATCATACCTTCCTAGTGCGAAAGGTTCAACTGGCAGGGTTGTCGCATTCACAAGTATGATTGAAACATTTATGCCCAGTGAAGGTTTCTTCAAGACTGGCGCCTCAAAATGAATCAATCTTTTAAATACAAAGGCTCTCTTTTGAGGAACCTTAGTAACAGTAGTGGTCATTCCAATTGCCCTTCTCCATTACACAGGTTGGTGTGTACAATATGCAAATGCTTAGGTGGAGGATTATTTACAGCGGTGATGGTTGGGAAGTCTATATTTCAAATTGAATAGTAGCTCCAACATCCCTAGTATTGATTACAGAGTTAGCCAGACATATACTGGCTCCGCGACCTAGCTGCTTGATAAACGGTATTTTGAAGATCCATCGATATACAGAACAAACAGATTAGTCATAAAAATATGATTAATTTAAATTTACTTTCATTGATAATTGATTCTATCATGCTCCACTGCTATTATAGCATAAATTTGACTAGTCAAAGATGAAAAGAGAATCATGTCCCCAACGGAGTCGCCAGAAATCTGTGGGCTTCGAAAATTCGCCACCGACCTCTTCGATGAAAAGAATATTTTAAAGTGTTGGTGTAATTTTCAGAAGGCATATGGAATAGTAGATAAGACACTACCCAGAGATTTCGCCCTCATTTGGTGAGGACTTTAGATCTGTTCCATATAAAGCAAGCCCCTATAGTTAATTACCCCTCTCAAGTGAGAGAGAACTTTCAAGTCATTAAATGCTAAATGCGTATGTAAAGATATAGAGTTTTAAAATTTAGATTATGAAATTTATCATTTTAGCCTAAACTAAATGGTTAGGGGAATGATGACGTGCCCAATCTAGATCCCATGGTTCCTTCATCCCGCGCATCTGTCTACTAGTGAGGAGGTAGCAACCTGATAGAAGGATCCTCATCAGCAACACATGGGTTACGTCATTCAAGAAATCCTTGTAGACCTAGGATTGTGTTTGTCTAAGGAGATAATCTTAAGTCTACCTTAGCTGACAGAGGGTTGTTTACTCTATTAAGTATACCCTATGATTCACAACTCAAAGGGCAGATCCATTGGGGAGCATATGGGCTACGATCGTGATTGTAATATAATGGAGTCAGATTGGCCAAACCACCCGATCAGAGGACTCTGGTCATAACTGCTTCATCTGTGGAGCCTACTGGCCAAACCACGTAGTCAGAGGACATAAGCCATGTCCTTACTGGCAAGAGATTGATTGAGAGTGAACATAGCATAACACTTGATTTGACATAAGCTCCTTTGTGAGCTAGAGTTTTCTTAATTTATCACCCCCGACAAACAATTACGAAAGATGGATAGATTGAGTTTGATTTGAGCTTTTAATGATAGAGTTTCATTTAAATAGTTTCTGATTGATATTTGAAAATTGATTGATTAGAATATATTTAAGAATTTTAGATCCTGTCGACTCTGTTTAGCTATTAACAAAGGATTAGATCTACTATCACTTGACAAAATCAATTTCTCAGATATTTCACTGATTTGAAACTCTTTTTATAGGTTTTTAAGTTTTGTTAGCCCGGACCCAGTCATAAGACTAAATCGGGAAGCAACCCATGCAGCATCCTCATACACTTGAATTTAAGCATTCAGTATAATGTCAGGGCCCATGCGGGTGTATTTAATAATTCAGATAATTTTATATTTTAATTAAGAGCTTTAAATCCTGTCAACTCTGTTTAACTGCTGACAGAGGATTAGATCTACTATCACCTGACAGAATCAATTTCTCAAATATTTCACTGATTTGAAACTCTTATTATAATTTTTTAAGTTTTGTTAACCTAGACCCAATCATAAGACTAAACCGGGAAGCAACCACGTAGCATCCTTAGACACTTGAATTTAAGCATTCAACATAGTGTCGGGGCCCATGCAGGTGTATTTAAGAATTTATGTAGTGTTTATTTCTGTATTATGAGATTGATTTCAGATTCCTACTTAATTTGATTTGAAAAGAATTGATTAATTTGAATATGTTTAAGAGCTTTAAATCCTGTCAACTCTGTTTAGCTGCTAACAGAGAATTAGATCTACTATCATCTAACAGAATCAATTTTTCAGATATTTCACTGATTTTTTTTCCAGATATTTCACTTGTTTAAAACTCTTATTATAGGTTTTTAGGTTTTGTTAACCTGGACCCAGTCCTGAGACTAAATCGAGAAGCAACCCACGCAGCATCCTCAGACACTTGAATCTAAACATTCATCATAGTGCCGGGGCACATGCGGGTGTATTTAAGAATTTAGGCAGTTTATGTTTGAATTATGAGATTGATTTTGTATTTTTATTTAATTACAATTTAGCCTGCGCAGCCTTTTTAGACATTAAAAATTCACACTTGAAATCTCTATATCCGAGCACATGCAGGTATTTATAGCTTAGAAAATTTCATCTAATTAATGAAATTATTGATCTTGAAAATCATAATTATGATGAAATTATTTGATTTTTTGATTGAAGAAAGCCTTATGATTTTTATAGAAATGAATTTAGTATCGTCTTCTATCTGCTTGTACAAATAGTTGCAGATTCGGTGGCGAAGAAGGCCTTTTGAATTGAATTGTGGTTTGAAATATTACTTGCACTTATCTTATTTGTTAAGTTTTTGCAATTCTCCTAATTTGATTATGCTCAATTTACATCAATTTTAATAAGTTATGTCGATTTCTGTGTTTGTTGCTTTAGCCCTACTCATGCTTATTAGTTAGCATAATAATCACCTCCACATTCGTACAAGAGTTATTAAACTCAATTTGGATTCATCCTTAGATTTTGAGTTTATTGCAAGTTTGTTATAAGTTTGGCATTAGTCCCCCCACCCCCCAAATTCCAATTAAATATTATTTAATTTTGAGGAATTTATAAGAAAAAAAAACTCACTGTACCACTTCAATTTAAGCCATAGAGGATTATAATTAGAGTTTGTGAGTTTAATATCAGCCTCTCCCAAACTTTGTGAGTTTAATATTAGCCTCCCCCAAATTTCACTTAGATTTTAAATGAATATTCTATTCTTTTCAAAATTTGCTTTAAAGGCTCCCCTCCCCTTTTTCCTTGTTTGGCGCTTTTAGTTTAAAATTAGCTGCCGATTTCCCTATTCAGCGCTCTTAAGTCATTTCATTTCACTCTCCCTTTTTTTTCTAAGTCAAAAGATTTGACTTGCCTCAGATCATCCGCAGTGTATTTATTTTGGCTACTAGACGCCTCTGAATATAGCGAGTCTTGCGACACAACAACGATCATCTCGACCTCACTGAGCACGACGAGGCTTTCAGACCTGAAAGAAGACATACAATGCAATATATATTCATTCTCTCCCTTTTTTTAAGTCTGGAAATTAGACAAAATTTCGGTAGCATTTCGTCTAGGGGGAGCGACATCTAACAAGTGGTGGCTTACTTGGTACGCCTTGCAGAACGTAGAGAAAAGTGTCTTGCGACATCACAGCCTATTTTTTCATCTCGTCTCGCCCTGCTGAGCACAACGAGGTCTTCAAACCTGCAAAGAAACAATCATGTATATATATATATATATATATATATATATATATATATATATATATATATATATATATATATATATATATATATATATATATATTCACATTCACAATCTCATGTTTTGACGATTTTTTGTACCGCAAGACTAGGAAAAGGAACGGGGTTAGGTATGCGATTAGGATGTAAGGTAATGAGTGTGACGCTGAAAATCAAAAGAAGAATTCATCTGCGGACAATGTTCTTCCCTGATTTGTACGCAACGAAAACAGAACGGCTAAAGTGAGGGGTGTGACGCTGAAAATCGAAGGAAGAATTCACCTGTTGATGATGTTCTTCCCCAATTTGCGTTGCAGGCGAAACGAGACGGCTAAAGCGAGGGGTGCAACATCGAAAATCGAAGGAAGAATTCTCCTGCTGACGATGTTCTTCTTCGATTTGCGGCGTACGGCGTAGCGGATGGCTAAAGCGAGGGGTGTGACGCCGAAAATCGAAGGAAGAATTCGTTTGTTGATGATGTTCTTCCGTTGCTGGCGAAAACGACAAATTTGAATAGGCTGCTCATGGAAGGATTGACGAACGCGTGGGATTGCAGAACAGCCAAAACAGTGGATTGGGTTGATACGGCGTTCAGCGCATCGGTCACGTGCGGAGGCTGAATGCGTCACGCGGGTCGGTGTGGAACAAAAGGAAGGTGTCCGGGTCGAGCAACAACGAGCTGGTCTACGAAGTTCGGAGATCTGGGTTGAATCCAGGGAGCGCAGCGAGTTCGCGGGTCACGGATGCCGTGGTGGAATAGCGCTTATGAGATTGGACAACCAACATGTGGTCCCCTGGCAGGGATCATGCTGGTCACGAGCCGTCACGCAGGTCATGGCCAGTCGAGCATAACATGGCTCTGCAGTGTCAGACAGCATGGGCTGATGCGGACCGGAGGATTATGGACCGCTGTTTGGTTAGGGAAAGTAGGTCGCGGTTGTGGAGACGCTCGACAGGATTGGATGGAAATCGAGACAGTGAAAGAGAAATTGAGAGAGGAAGAATTTTACCTTCGTTTTTTTTCTTGTTCTTCCGACGGGAGAGAGAGGTAGGAGAGAGAGAGTAGTGGGAGAGAATGAGGAGTGAGTGCGGAGAGTGGTTTCTTTTTAGTTTTTTTTTTATTTTCTTTTTTGCAATTTCTTTTTTTCTGAAAACTGAAAATGGGAGGAACGGTTGAGCATAGGGATAATTTGGGAATTTTTAAATAAATTTAAATTTATTAAATATTTTAAACGTGGATTTCACGCCGGTAAATGCACATAATATATATATATATATATATATCAATTTATGAGTAATTCCATTGTTTTGAACGCAATGGCACTGTCCGTTTCGCGATCGGACGTCGTTTGGTTCGAGTCGGCACCAAATTGAGTCTATTTCAACTCGAAATGTGTGTCGCCGCTTTTGACCGCTTGATTTTTGCGCAGACTCGTCTGAATCGAGTGTGAATGGTCTCATTTGATAAATTTTGACGTTTCGAAGCCAGTGGCGTGATCAATTTCAAGAACGGAGGTCGTTTGATCCTCGTCGATGCGGCTTGATGAATCGAGTGCTTGATTTGTTGATCATCAATTCAAGTAATATTTATACCTTGCCCAATTTCGACATTCTGAACGCGGCGGCAAAGTCCGTTCGTCGATCGAAGGTCATTTGAGTTGTGATTTCGGTGACGCCCTGTGCATTTCAGCCTCGATTTGCACGCTGTCACTTCAAATCATTCGACATTTGCACAAACTCGTCCAAATTGAGCGTGAAAAGTCTCATTTGATATATTTTGACATTTCAAAGCTAACGACGCAATCAATTTCATGAACGGAGGTCATTTGGTCCTCGTCGCAACTTCCCAACTTCGATATATGTGTCGACACATTGATAGCTTGAGCGCTTAATCGATTCATCATTAGATTTTGCAATATTTATATTCTGATTAATTTTGACGTTCTGAACGCGACAACGAAGTCTGTTCGCCGATTGGAGGTTGTTTCGACCATTTTTGGTGACGTCCAGTGCATTTTAAACCCCAATTTACGCATTGTCGCTTCCAAAGTCCATCAAATTTAACTTGTTGGTTTATGACACATATGTGGAGGTCAACACCAACGTCACAAAGATTGAGTGAAATTCACTTTGAAGATCATCAATATTGCTTAAACTATGTTCGTGTGGGAAACAGATTGCTCGAGCATATTTGGAACATTAAAATTATTTAAGAAAGAAGTTCGCATTACATGAGTTGATGCATAAAAGTCAAGTGTACGATCACATATGCATGTGGGGTGGCAGCGCAAGTTCTAAAATACACCAATGATGAAATAAAAATATGCGTGTTGACACATTGATAGCTTGAGCGCTTAATCAATTGATCATTAGATTTTGTAATATCTATATTATGATTAATTTCGACGTTCTGAACGCAACGACGAAGTCCGTTCGTCGATTGGAGGTCATTTTGATCATTTTCGGTGACATCCAGTGCATTTTGAACCCCGATTTGCGCACTGTCGCTTCCGAAGTCTATCGAATTTAACTTGTGGGCTTGTCTTGATTTATGACACATATGTGTAGGTCAACACCAACGTCACAAAGATTGAGTGAAATTCACTTTGAAGATCATCAACATTGCTTAAACTACGTCCGTGTGTGAAACAGATTGCTCAGGAATATTTGGAACATTGAAATTATTTAAGATAGAAGTTCGCACTACATGAGTCGATGCATAAAAGTCAAACGTACGATCACATATGCATGTGAGGTGGCAGCGCAAGTTCTAAAATACACCAATGATGAAATAAAAAAAAATGTATTTATAATAGCTTTATGATAGTATAATGATGATTGATCCATTAGATCAATTGAAGTTATATATATTATATTAAATCTAAAATTAATGATTATTACAGATTATTAAACTGAGTTGAATTAATACTATGAAAGCCATATTAAAAATATTGTGTGTGTATGTATCATTATTGTTTTTGAAGATAATTAAAATCGATGGAATTAATATCAAGTAATAATAGATTAATATGTTTGTTTTATTAAACAAAAGTGTTGTAAAAAAAGATTAAATTGAATTAAATAAAAATCAAGTTGTGTTTGATATGACATTGAAAATTTTACTAGTCGAAGCATGAATCTTGATGTCGAAAGCAAGCTGATCCTAAGTTGAAACTAGTCGAGATCAAGCACTTAAAATATCATTGGAAACTTTGGGATATCAGTTAAATTCCTAAATAGCTCTTAAACATGGAGTGTTTATAGTCAAATCGAGCGTCTTGATGAGCTGGATCTAACAAGCCCAATATCTCATAATTCTGACTTCATTTGAGCATTCAAATACTTAAAATACATCAAATGATCAAAGGAATCATTTTGAGCCATCCAATGGAGTGCAGTGGTTCGAATTTTGCATGTATTTACATAAACGTCACTCCTCTAATCTATAAATAGCTCATCATTCTTCACATGAGGGAGGCCAAGCTAAAGAGATGAGAGAGCTCTAAAGCTTGAAAATCCTCCAAGCATAATCGTGCCATCACTCGACGGTCGCCGACCACCCCCATCGGCCGCCAACTACCGCCGGCAGCCGCCACCGCCGGTCATCACCGTTTGGTCACCTCATTGACACTACCATTGCCGGTTACCGCCACCATCGCCGCCATCTCCTCCACTACCACCATCGCCGCTGGTCATCCCCGACTACTGACGCGGCTACCATACTACTATCGCATTGTTGCCGCTGATTACCCATCACCGCTAACATCGCCACCGGCTACCGCATGATTATTGCTGCCGGCTACTACTGCCATCGAGTCCATCTCTCTGATTACCATTATCGTTGCGGTATCTCGCACTACTGATACCCGCCTACCATCGCTTTATCAGAAGTACATCGCTGACCACCCGTTGCGCCAACCATCATTGCTGACACCGCTAACTATCATATCTTCTCCGGTTACCACCATCGTTGCTCATCCCGCTATTACTGATGCGCCGATCATCGTTGCATTACGCTGACACTCCCGTTGGTTAACCACTGTGGCGGTTGCCGCCACTGCCGGTTATCCTCGCTGACTACCATCGCCACTACCGGTTGACCATTGCCGCTACTGCCGTTACCACAATTTCTGCTTTGCCGCTAATTCATTACTGCTGCCGCTGCGTTGCCTACCACGGCTATCACTATCGCCGGCACCGCTGATGACCATCGGGTTATATCCGCCGGTACCACCACTGATGACTGCTATATCATAGGCTGAATTTCACGCCACCATCATCTTACCAAAGAACTATTACAACCTAACCATGGTTATACAGTTGTTGTTGCCTGATTCTAAGATTCCCATTGTCAGCCATTCTAATATACAATTTTGTAATCTCATTATCGGGAGAATTTTGTACTCTGAAACAGATATATAGTGGAAAATTTTTACTAGGCTAGGCCCCGTGATTTCTTCCCCCTCTTTCTATGGTTTTTCCACGTAAAAATTCTGGAGTTTTCTTATTAATTCTTCAATCATCTCTGTGTGTTCTGGACTCCGCAAAAAAGCTGAGGCGTAAACTTTTACTCTATCGCAACTGGTTTTCTAGCACAACAGCCACCTGGGAACCGATTATCATTATTTCATCTTGTGACACCAAGTTTCCCAACAAGATCAAAACCACCATCGATGTGGAGCATTTCAAGCTTTTAAGGAGCGCAAGCGAAGAATGAAGATTAATCAAACTTCGTTCCTTCAGATTTTATCAAAAGCGGGCAACTCTTAATCTCAAAAGATCGCATGTTAATTATGTTAAGCATCTAATCGATTACCATCCCAAGAAACAAGTCAAAGTTGGAGGATATTTCAACATTGAGAGGAGATATAGCTTTGCAAATTATGATTTTCCAATCATACTCATGGAAAAACAAGACCAAGGTTAAGGAGTAACTTTGGCTACAACCACAAATGGATGTTTTGATTCGACCTCTTCCATACAGGTTAATGTCAAGTAATACTTTGAAAAATAACCTCGGATAGGTCAAAAACCCTCAGCAGATTCAATTCGATCTCTTCCATATAGGTTAACGTCATCGAGCAAAGACTCTGACAAACAACCTCGGATAGATCAAAACTTCGCACCTGCTCCACACAGGTTAACGTCATCGAGCAAAGACTCTAATAAACAACCTAGAATAGGTCAAAACTCCGCACCTACTCTACACATGTAAGAAGTCAAATAATACTTTGGCTAATACCTAGGATAGGTCAAAAGGTCCTTGGTGGACATCCCACGACCTCTTCCATACAGGTTAACGTCATCGAGTAACACTCTGACAAACAACCTCGGATAGGTCAAAAATCCTCAACGGATTCAATTCGACCTCTTCCTTATAGGTTAACGTTATCGGGTAACACTCAGATAAACAACCTCGGACATGTCAAAAATCCTCAGCGGATTCAATTCGACTTCTTCCATACAGGTTAACATCATCAGGTACACTTTGACAAACAATCTCAGATAGGTCAAAAATCCTCAACGGATTCAATTTGACCTCTTCCATACAGGTTAACGTCATCGGGTAACACTTTGACAAACAACCTCGGATAGGTCAAAAATCCTCAGCGGATCTAATTCGACCTTTTCCATACAGGTTAACGTCATCGAATAACACTTTGACAAATAACCTCGAATATGTCAAAAATCCTCAGTGGATTCAATTCGACATCTTTCATACATGTTAATGTCATCAGGTAACACTCTGACAAACAACCTCGGATGGGTCAAAAATCCTCAGCGGATTCAATTCGACATTTTCTGTGCAGGTTAATGTCATCAAGTAACACTTTGACAAGCAATCTCGGATGGGTCAAAATCCTCAGCGAATTTGATTATACCCTCACATTGCAAGTTAGACAAGTAACATCATGGAGAATGATACTTTGAAATTATCTATCGACTTTCGAGTTGTTCGAATGACGCTTTAATTAACGCTTCCCGCCATCTTGGCGATCAATCATTGAACCATCCATTGAAGTTTCAAGAAATCCAATTTCTACAAGTAGAAGGCGGACTGCCGCCGGTCATTACCGACTCACGTTAACCATCGCCACCGGTCATCCCCCGACTATCGACGCTGGGCCGCACTGACTACGCGCCATTGCTGCCGACCACCCGTATTCAACCACCGCTGCTGCTACCGCCATCGCTGCCATTCACTGTTGCCGGTTACCGCTCGTCATTACCACCATCATCGGTTATCTCGCTGACTACTGCTAATTGCTGCCGCTGAACCCTTCGCCGACCGCTAACCGCCACATTACTGCGGTTATTACTGCCGCTGACTATCGCTGCCGGCCACGCCACCATCCGGCCATTGTCCATTATCGATGTCATATTAACCGATTTCGTCATCATCGCGATCGCCATGTTGTCATCGTGAGCTCACAGATGAACTGGATCTCGATCGCCCGAACCGTCCGATGAAGACAGTTGATACCTCTTTTGAGGGAAAATCGGAGTTCGCCGCATGAACTACGGGCCTTGGTCGCCTCCGAACCCGGTCGGTTTGACGAGGACAGTTGACACCTCTTTCGAGGGAAAATCGGAGCCTCGCCGGATAAACTACGGGCCTTGATCATCTCCGAACCCAATCGATCTGATGAGGACAGTTGACGCCTCTTTCGAAAGAAAATCGGAGTCTCTCCATATGAACTACGGGCCTTGGTCGCCTCCGAACCCAGTCGGTCCGACGAGGACAGTTGACGCTTCTTTTGAGAGAAAATCAGAAACTCGCCGTATGAACTACGGGCTAAATAATTAAATTTACTTCTAATTAATTTATATGCATTAATATGTTGATTCAATATTGTTAACTAAGTTTTACGTTATATGCATGCATGGAAATGTTTTGAAATAAAAACTACAACTCATATCATTAAAATTCATAACCCCTGCGAGCCGTGCCTGCTTTCACCGATCTAGTACACTGTCATCGCGGTTTCGTCTCATCCATTTCCATCAAATTTAAAAATAGATAAATAATATAATAAAATTTTTATGCATGAATATCGCCCAGCAGTCTTCGGATTCTAGCGCTACCATCTCGATACTACGCACTCGCATCATCACTCGACTTTTCATTAATCACGGCGAGCTTTCCACTTCAACCGCATACCCAATTTCCAACACAGCGATCTCGCCGACCTCATCCCTTCGACGTAGATTTTCTCTTGGCTCGATCGCAGCTTCTCCCATCCACGCCTACCGAGCGACTTCCAATTGCTCTCAAAGAACTTCACGCCCCTACTTAGTCTGGTTCTAAGCTTTTGGATTCAAAAGTCGATTTAAAAGTGCTCCCTGAAAAGCTATTTGTCTTTGTGATATGATCCCAAATCCTCAAAGTACCAAATTATCACATACAACAATAATTATAATAACAGAGCATAAAGACTACAGATATTACAAACAAAGACATCGCCTTTTACAACAGATAAAGTCAAGATTACATGCTCGTTACAAAAGCAAGTACAGATAAGAATAACTAGCCTTCATAAGTTTAAATCCATCCCAATGTAAGTCCGACATTACAAAGACATAATAAAAGCAATAATCCATAACAAAGAACGGCCGTGAAAGAATAAGAATGTAAGATTGGTAAAGAAGAAAGCAAGAAGTGCAACTAATAACGAAAAGAAGCAATGTAAAAATAAATGTAAAATCACTAAAAAGACATAGCAGACCAAGATCTAAAGAGAGCAGAAGAAAACTATAAATAGGGATGAGAAAAGCAAACAAAGGGTTGAAAATATTCTGAAAAGAAACTCTTCTCTCTGTATTCCTTCTTTTCCCTCTCATCCGAACCCCTTCCCTGATCGCCATCGCCGGAATCCACCCATCCTCACCCCGAGAAAACCTTAGGGTTTCTCCTCCGCTCGCAGCCCTTCCCTTCTCGAGCGCCGAATCGTCAAACAAAACAAAAGGTAAAGGTTAGGTTATCTCAACAGATTAATCCCACGGCCAAGAAGCAGCCACGCCATTCTCAATCAAAGGCACAGATTTAATCCAGAGATCAAACCGCGTAGAAATAGACATGTAATCCACTTACGACATTAGAAGCATCAAGAACCGCATGATCCAAAACCAAATCCAAGGGCAGATCAGAAACCAGTTTAATCCAATGGTTCAAGGAGCAATTCAAGAAGCACTCAATCCAAGTGACTAGATCCAACGGCTGAGTAAAAGGCGCTAAATCCAACGAATCAGAAAGCACCCGCAAAACCCTCCCAACACTCAACTCAGCCGGGTTCAGGTTCACTCAGTGAGCCAACTCAATTAAACCACTCAAGCTAAGCCGGATCAAACCAAACTAGGGAAAATGAACCCGAATTGTTACAGAACAGAACTATTCACTCAAGCCTCACTCAATTACAGAATTTAGGTCGTATCATTGGTGCTCTCATTGACTAATACACTCAGAAAATGGTAGAAGGAACAAGAAACACATCAAAAACACTTGAAGAATGTGTTACCAGATTAAACAAAATAGAAGAGCAAATGACCTCAGTCACTATGACATTGACTGAAATATCAAGAAGATTGACTGCCATAGAAAACAGATTGGAAAAACAACCTCAAATCCGGTATGTGATGCATCCCTTCGTAATCCTATTCTCCAAACGCACATACACATACACACATCCATGTCAATACCTATTAAAATAGATATGCCAAGGTTTAATGGAGACAACCCTAAAGCAGCTATTCAAAGACGATTTTCAATATCACAATTTATCGAAGAACGTAAGTTCATAATTTCCTCGGTTTACATGGATGGACCGCACTTAGGGTATCAATATATGCATCTTAATAAACATACACTCATGGACATAATTTAAAGAACAAGTTATTCGTAGATTTATCCCATCCTGAGATTTAAGGGGTGAACTTGCTAAATTACAAATGTAAATCTATCATGCAATTTTATAATGAGTTTGAGGAATTGAAATCGACATCGTATTCCACCTCAAATTCTTACAGAGTCGTTTTGAATCGATTTAAGGCGTGATATAAAAGAGTAAGAGTACATCGTTCCTACAAAGAAGCCTTCCAAGCTTAAAGCGATGGAGGACAAAGCTAATGATGATGTAACAATGCCAAGAAACTACAAGATCACCAACCTCCAAAGACTAAAACAACCTCAATTACAATGTACCATACTTCCTCACACAAACACCAATCAACAAAGCAACAATCAAAGTAAACAGCCTTTAGCAATTCAGAGGCTGACACCTACCCAAATAGAAGAAAGAAGAAAGAAAGGATTATATTTTAATTGTGAGGAAAAATATCACAAAGGACATATATGTCAAGCCAAATTATTTGCCTTCATGATAGTCAATGGGACCAAGAGTATCAATTACATCATGATACTCAACCAGAAAGGCAGTGGATTCAAGAAGAAGCATTAGAAGCAAGCTTCGACTATCAACCTTTCAATAAGGCAAATGACATAGAGATTGTATAAGTATACACATGATAAATAGTTCTAACCACTAACTTAGCTTAGATTTTATGTCAGATATAACCCAATTATATAGAATAAGATTGTCCATAGTAATAAGTCAGCTGGCACAAAATCCTTTACAACCTCAAATAAGATGGACAACAGAGCAGTATCACATAATCCAACCACATACAAAGGAGGATTCATTTTCAGATAGGTTGACCATATAAATCACGTGAAGCTCAAAACAACATGAAACAAATGGATAACATAGAAGAGAGCTTCAATCCAAGACTACTACAATACAAACAAACTTTTACACTACAATCAGTAAAATTACCAACTCAGTTCAGAAGATGGGCAGATAGTAATCAAGCTTGTTAAAAGTTTTAGATCACAGAAAAGTACTGACGGGAGATCCACAAATTAAAGAAATATAAAGGCAAACAGAAGGATTTCTAGCCACAGAAGCTTCTGGGATATTAAGTAAAGAAATATAGAAGTAGAATTACAATAAGGAACAGAAACTGCAGCTACAACAGTAGAACATAAAACCATTGTACAAGCGAGTGAGAAGTCAGTGGAGAAATCTATCAAGTGATGCTCCTAAGGTAGGAATTCAGCAATCATAAAAGAGCAAGTCATATTGGTGACCTTGAGGGCAAGGTCAGTGTGAGGAGGGGAGTAATGATATGATCCCAAATTCTCAAAGTACCAAATTATCACATACAACAATAATTACAATAACAGAGCATAAAGACTACAGATATTACAAACAAAGACATCAGCTTTATAACAGATAAAGTCAAGATTACATGCTCAATTAGTATAGATAAGAATAACTAGGCCTTCATAAGCTTAAATCCATCCCAACAGAAGCCGATTACAAAGACATAATAAAAGCAATAATCCATAACAGAAAGAACGGCCAGAAAGAATAGTAGAATATAAGATTGGTAGCAAGAAAGCAAGAAGTGCAACTGAATACACGACAGAGGCAAGAACTGAATGTAAAATAACGTAAATCGCTAAAAAGACATAGCACCAAGATCTAAAGAGAGCGTAAGAAAACTATAAATAGGGATGAGAAAAGCAAACAAAGGGTTGAAAATATTCTGAAAAGAAACTCTTCTCTCTGTATTCCTTCTTTTCCCTCTCATCCGAACCCCTTCCCTGATCTCCATCGCCGGAATCCACCCATCCTCACCGCCGGGAAAACCTTAGGGTTTCTCCTCCGCTCGCAGCCCTTCCCTTCTCTGGAGCGTCGACGGCTCGAACTGTCTAAACAAAACAAATGTAAAGGTAAAGGTTAGGTTATCTCAACATTAATCCCACGGCCAAGCGTACCACGCCATTCTCAATCAAAGGCGCAGATTTAATCCAGATCAAGCCGCAGAACACGCTGTAATCCACTTACGACATTAGAAGCATCAAGAACCGCATGATCCAAAACCAAATCCAAGGGCAGATCAGAAACCAGTTTAATCCGACGGTTCAAGGAGCAATTCAAGAAGCACTCAATCCAAGTGACTAGATCCAACGGCTGAGTAAAAAGGCGCTAAATCCAACGGATCAGAAAGCACCCGCAAAACCCTCCCAACACTCAACTCAGCCGGGTTCAGGTTCACTCAGTGAGCCAACTCAATTAAACCACTCAAGCCAAGCCGGATCAGACCAAACCAGGGAAAACGAACCCGAATTGTTATAGAACAGAACTATTCACTCAAGCCTCACTCAATTACAGAATTTAGGTCGTATCACTTTGGCTTTTTAAAAATGGGCTAAAACAGAGCTTTCAGTGAGATGAAACTAAAACTCAGTTTCAAAAAGCACACTATTCAAACGGCTATCAAAATTAAAAATTCAAGCTCTCAAAAGCAAAACGCACTAAAAAAGCTCTCCCAAACTAAGCCTAAAGTTCTCATCTCTATTCAAAACCTCATCGCACAACGATTTAATTTTTAAATTAGATCATTTTATAAATTTAATTAAATGATTAGCCATTTTAAAAAAATTTAAAATTTTAGTCACCGGGTGATCGGCGCAGGCATCCCCGCTGTCACCGGACGGCGACGACTCTTTAATTTTTTTTAAAAAATAATTAAATTAGTCATTTTTGTATATCGACTCATCGGTGATTTCGCTTGCTTGGTATTGTTGGAAAGATAATGAAAAATTCTACAACTTTCATGTTAACAACTTTTGACGAATCTCGTCCGTTTGTAAATATGCGACTTAAAATTATAAAATTGAAGATATCAGCCTGCTCATATATTTTAGATGTCAGGTTTTAATATTGTTAGAAAGATAATAAAAATTTACAACTGTTGATAACTCGACAAATCTGGAGCCACGCTTTTTGCAAATACGCGACTCGAACTTACAAAATTAAATATATTGTGTTTTTTTTTTGCCATAATATAAGAATATATTATTTTTTGGAAGTATCAAACACTCTCATTATATTTTATATATAAATTGATTTTGAATTTTTATGTAATTCCCAGTTGAATCTTTCCTCTTCGAAGAACTAATATCACACTCTCATTATATTCTATATATAAATTGAGTTTTTGCTCGCGAAGAGGAATGATTCAACTGGGAATTACATAAAGATTCAAACTCAATTTATATATAGAATATAATGAGAGTGATTGATATTACCAAAAAATAATATATCCTTGTATCATGGCAAAAAAAAAAAAGAAACATGAGCCGTCGCAATATATTTAATTTTTACAACTTCAGAAGTCACACATTTGCAAAAACTGCAACTCACCGGGCGAGATTCGTCGAAAGTTGTCAACATAGAAGTTGTAGAATTTTTCATTATCTTTTCAACGATACCAACCACGCCAAAACCCGGCATCTAATTTTGTCAACAGGAGCTGTCACAATATATTTAATTTTTGTAACTTCAGAAGTCGCACATTTATAAAAATTGCGGCTCACCGGGCGAGATTCGTTAAAAGTTGTCAACATAAAAGTTGTAAAATTTTTCATTATCTTTCCAACGATACTAACTACACCAAAACCCGACATCCAATGAGCCTGATATAGCCAAAAAACTAGGGCTGCATCAATATCTTCAATTTTTGTAACTCAGAAGTTACACATTTGCAAATACTGCGGCTTACCGGATGAGATTCGTCAAAAATTGTTAACATGAAAGTTGTAGAATTTTTCATTATCTTTCCAACGATATAAAGCACGCCAAAATCTGATATCTGATGAGTCAAATATGATCAAAAAATGTGGACTATTCATTTAATTTTTTTAAAAAAAATTAAAGGGCCAGTCTCTGCTGATCGGACGACCAGACCTATTTTAATTTTTTTTTTAAATATCTAATCAACTAATTAAATTTATAAAATAGTCTAATTTAAAAATTAAATCTCGCACAACACCAACCTATCCTACCAAACCACTCGGTTGAACGTCTGTCTCATTTCTAGTTTCTCAAACAGTAGGTTTCTACTTTTCTTCCCCTCCCGTCCGGCTTCCTCTCTCTGCGGGATGACAACCTGGTCGAACTACCTTTGCTCTCCTATTTGTCCGTCTGATTGGTAGCCAAACGGCTGAACTCTCATTCCAAATCCCGAACTCTCAAAGCCGAGCAACTCAACTCTGGGCTATCATTCTCACCTCCTCCTCCTATTCTTCTGTTCAAATCCACGCAGAAGGCTGGACAAAAGCCTCGTTCTCCCCATTGGTTCGCACGAGACCAGCAAGTCGAGGCCCTCTATCCTCGTCTGCCTCTCCCCTGTCCGTCTCTGGCTGGTACAAAGCTAGAGTCGAACGTCGCTCCAATCCCATCGTTGAAACCTCCAATCGACCTCCCCTCTTAACTCTCGAATGCTTACAGCAACCTTAATAGCGCCTTGCCGAACATCCCCACCTCTCGTTGGACTCGAGCAGCCGTAGCATCCTCCCTGATATGGTTCTCAAAATACCACTAGTCAAAGCACAAATCTTGATGTCGAAAGCGATATGATTTTGAGTCAAAACCGATCGAGATCAAGCACTTGAAATATCATTGGAATTATTGGGACATCAATTAAATCCCAAAACAGCTATCAAATATGGAGTGTTTATAGTCAAATCGCGTCGACGGATCTAATGAGCCTAAGATCTTATAATTCTGACTTCGTTTGGGCATCCAAATTCTCAAAATACATCAAATGATCGAAGGAATCATCCAGAGCCGTCCGATCGAGGAGAGTTTAAACATCCAAATTGCATCTTTTTAGACAGATGGGCAAGTTTAGTTTTCGTAGAAATCTCCCCGGCTATGGGAGGTGCTATCAAAATTTATCAAATTGTAGACTGACGCGGGACGATAAAAAGGACATTTGAAATCAAAATTGAAGTTGAAATTAATATTAAAACAAACTCCTAAAATGAAAATTGATTTGCAAAAATCAAACTCAAATGACACTTATGAAAGACTTAACAATTCATCAATTTATTTGAAAATGACTTACTCAATGGGTATTGGGATTGTTGTGTGATGTGATTTTAACTAAGCTCAACTAAATTTGAAGAGCTTACATAGGGCCTAGCATGAATTGATCATTTTCCAATGAGCATTAGCTAGACTCCCTAATGTGCAATTGGTAGTATCACTATTCATATTAAACAGTCGAATATAATCAAATGGGTTGGTTGAGATTTGTGATGATCTTGAAAGCTCTTTGGTAAGTGTGATTAATCCAAAAGATCAAGTCTAATATATATCTCGATGCAACTTAACATTCAAACTATAGTATTGAAATATACATAAGTTTCTTATGGATAGAATGAATTATATAGTGAGATATTTTTGCATTCAATTTCATCATATTAGAGTGCAAACAAATGGATTGAAAGATTATATTAAGCATGTATTTCAATGCAAATCCTATATTGAAAGCTTGTGTTCAGATGCATATGGACAATCAACTATTTCAAAATAAAATCATTTATGCACGCATTATGAGGCAGTCAAACTTCTAATTGCTATCTCGAGATTTGTGTAAATGAGCATATCAAGAGATGAAATAAATTTGAACATAGCATTTCGACATGTATGCAAATACTCCCAAGCGATTTTCATGTTTCATAAGGAGCATCTTGGGCCTAAGCCTCAATTGTTTCGGAAAAGGTATAAATTTTATGAATTATACAAAATTCAATAAATTTGAAATTAAATTCAATTGGGTCATTTTATCTATATTGTGAAGTCATAAGTCCCACATACTCAATCTAATCCTCCTAGTAGGAATATGAGTTAACATGATTGATTATGAGTTGAGTATTCAGTCATTAAAAGAGTAATTTTATTTTGCATTTGTATATGACCACAAAAGGTCTTAATAGAAGAATTTCTTATTTAAAATCCTAAATTTTCTAATTTGGTATGAAGCATATGATTGCAAATTTTAGTCATAGACCCGATCCTGTACTGGCAAACAAGTAGAGTTGGCAGGGTCTTCCCCAGTGATGACTATGGCAAGCTTAGATTTCAACTGGAGGGGAATACTGTTGTTCAAATTTTTAAATCATTGTATCTCCAATTCAAATTTCTAAATATAAGTTGTAGACCCGATCCTCTATTAACAAAAAAAAAAGAGTTGACAAGGTCTATTTTAATGATGATTATATTGATTGCAGATTTCAATTGGATGGGTTCAATCTCAAAATAACATTATCAAATTATAGTATGAATGCTCAAATCATTCATACCCCGATGATGGCTATGTTGAATGAAGATTTCAACTGGAGGGAATATCACTATCAAGTTATATTCATAGTTCAATGTTAAATAAAATAAATTCAAATTTCATACAAATATAAATATTATAAAAGAAGCTTAATTTAAATGCCCAAATAAAAATCATTAACCTAAAAACTTAAAGTAAAGTTCAAATCATTCACCTTCCGTAATTGTTTGTCATAAGTGACAAATTAAGAAAACTCTAGCTCACAAAAGAGTCAATGTCAAATCAAGGGTTCTATTATGTTCACTCTTAATTAATCTCATGCCAGTAAGGACGTGGTCTGTGGCCAGTAAGCTCCACATTTGATGAGGTTACAACCAGAATCCTCTGATCGGGTATTTGCCGCCAAATGGTATCACTATACTACAGTCACAACTGTAGTTCGTATGCTCTCCAATGACTCTGTCTCTTGAGTTATGAACCATATGATGCACTTGATAGGGCAAAAAAATCTTATGTTAGCTATGGTGGACTTAAGATTGTCTCCTTAGATAAACACTATCCCATGTCTTCAATTTCTTTTGGATGACACAACCCATGTCTTCTGACAATGATCAATCAGTCAGGTTGGGTCGACTATCACTTTTGACTAAGTAGCCTAGGGGCCACGATAGCCCGGGATGACGGAACCATGGGATCTTGATCGGGTGCTTCATCATTCCCCTAACCATCCATTTTAAGTTAAAATGATTAATTTAATAAATTCACAATTTTGTACTTCACATGCTGCTACTATATCCTATGCATTCAACGATTTAACGACTAGCCTTAATCGAAATTTGTCTCTCTATATTGGGAGGCGTAATTAACTATGAGTGCTTGCGCCTATAGGAAACCTAGAACCAGATCTAAAGTCCTCACAAAAAGAGGGCGAAATCTCTAGGTAGTGTCTTATCTACTATTTTATATGCCTTCTGAAAATTTGACTTACATTTAATCTACTCTCTTCATCGAGAGGAAGTAGGTGAATTTTCGAGTTATATATATATATATATATATATATATAATCATATTAATACTTTTATATAATTGTTATATGTAAAATAGTTACATGAAAGGTACTAAATAAATAAATAAATAATAAAATAATAAAAATGAAAGCAAATATTCTGAAAGAATGGCAATCATTATGAAAGTTTGAGCATATTTTAAATTTTAATTTTATAAATATGTACTTATTTATGTATTTTAACAAGTCAAAATATTCATATAACAAAAGTTAAGTCCTATTTTGTGCAATCAAATTCTCCGTCCTATAGGGACTGGAGTTGATAAGGCTGAGTCTTTTTAATAAAAAATTAAGTGACTATTCTCAGTAAGGCTATATATGAAAATTAATATCGATAATATCCTCAAGTTGATCACTTGAGCTCACTCTTACTACATGACTAAAGTCTCTAATAGTCTTAATATGTACATTTCATATTTAGAAATGCAAACATCCAACTTCAAAAATCAAAATGCATAATTGCAAGTCTCAATATTTGGATCTGATTCTCCTCCTATAGGAATAGAGTTGACAAGATCTAATGTGATGTAATGAGATCTCAAAATTATAGATCTGATCCTCTATTAATAAAAAAAGTAGAGTTGACAAGGACTACCTTGATGATGGCTATATTTATTGAGAATATCAAATGGAGGGTTTACTATTATCAAAATTTTCAAAAATCTTCAATTTTAAGCGAAATTCCTATCAACTATCTAATGTTCAATAAAATTTTAAAATAAGAAAATTGATTAAATAAAAATTCATCATAAAATAAATAATAATAATAAATTCATCTATCATTCTTCTGTAATTATTTGTCGAGAATGACAAATTAAATGTTAATCTAAGCTCACAGAGAAGTCAATGTTATATTATGTATACTGTTATATTCACACTCAAAATATTCTACAACAGTAAGGATGTGACACTTGTCTTGCCCTCGTATAATAATGCCACATATGAAGCGTTACGACCGAGCCCTCGATGGATGGAGCTGAGCTCCACTATATGGTCACGGTTGTAGCATGTATGCTCCCCAATGATGTTCTATCCCTTTGAGTTGTGAATTATAGGTGTACCTAATAGGACAAGAAGCACTTTGCTAGTTATGGTAGACTTAAAATTGTCTCCTCAGACAAATATTAACCCTAGTCTATAAGGTCTCCTTAGACGACATAACCTATGGCTGCTGACAAAGATCTTTCAATCAGGTTGGGTCGACCAACTCCTCTAACTAAGTAATCAAGATCACGAGAAGATGATGACAACCATAGAATCTTGATCGAGCGCGTCATCATTCCCCCAATTATATGCTTCAAGCATAAAAAATGATGAATTTCATTAAATTTCAAATCTAAATTGCTGTTATTATATGCTAAGCAATTAACAATCTAATGACTGGCCTTAATCGAAAGTTTTCTCTTACTGATTGAGGAGGGGTAATTAACTATATGTGCTTGAGCCTATAGAAAACTTGGAACCAGATCAAAAGTCTTCAACAAATGAGGGTGAAATCTCTGGATAGTTCCTTATTTATCTTCTATAAATAATTATCTGTCTTTTGAAAATTTTGTTCGACATAAAATTTATACTCTTATTTTATTGAGAGGTGGGAGTGAATTTTTAGAGCCCACAAATTTGGCTTGGAAATTATTTTGGCTATAGTTAAAGTCAACAATTAACTTCCATCGTGCGAGCTCTTCTCATGACTCGCGAGAGATAATTTCAAGAAAATAAATTTTAAAATTTTGAGGGGATTAGAATGAGCGAACGATGGAAAAGGTGGTGTTAATATCACATAAGACTGGTGGAATCAGTTGTTGAATAAAAGGTTTCAGGAATTTGAGTAGGGTGGAATGGGCATATTGTAGAAAGGAAGAAGACTAATATTTTACAAATTAAGAGTGTTAATAAGAATTGATAATTATAAAATCATTATTTGCTTTGATTAACTTTAATAATTTCACAAAATATCATTATTAATTTGTGATAATGAAAATTACATATTTGAATTAATTAATGCATTTTTATATTTACATATAATTTAAATATGATAAATAAACTACAACTAAGAAAATAATACATAAATAATTATTCATTTTAAAATATGTTAATATGAACTTATAATTATACTGCTAAGTTTTGTTAGGAAAATTGAATGTTTAATTTAATATTTAATATTAAGAGATTTATTCCAAATGAATGAATGGTTAATGTCAACCTCCAGCTCTTAGTTCACAACTATCAATAGGACCATGGTTTGAAAATCAGATCGGACTGGCTATTTGATCGGTTCAACTGTGAACTGTTCTTCTGATCGATTTGGTTCAAGCCCAAAATTGCCTTCGCACAGAATTGGGGTTGAACTGGCGAATCATACCTATTTTTAAGGAACTGACCAATTTTAAAATAAATCAAATTTTAGTTTTTTTTAAATTGAATGGATAAAAATAAAAGATTAATAGTAAAAATAGATTAAATAATTAAAATTGATATATCTCTCTAAAATGTATAAATCAAGCACGAATTTCAAGTGAAAACATGAATATAATCAAATTAAATAACTCGGTAAGATGGGTCTAACAATGCTAGAATCTGGTCAAATCGAGTCTAAATGAGCTCAAATCAAGCTCAAAAGCTACATATGAAAACTTCGAAATAAAGGCTGGAAGATCAAACAACTTCCAAATTTGATATGCTTATAGTCGAATTGAATAGTTCGACGAGACGAATCCAACAAGCCTAAGATCATTAAAATCGAATATCATTTAAATGGTCAAATCACTAAAAAAACTATTTATGATCAAATGAATTGATATACACCGTCCGATGGAGTGTTTTGAAATTTTGGCTACAATGACCAAAATGCCCCTCTCAGAATCCTATAAATATGACCCCATTCTTGATAAAGAGGGGGAGGAGGTAGAAGTGAACTTAGGAGAAAGCTGAGAGAAAGCTAGAAGTTCGAAGTTCATCATCATCACCGTTGTCGACGATCACCACCTATTATCGTCGCCGACTGCCACCAACAACCGTTACATTCTAATTACCGTTGCATAGCTATTATAACCTTATTATCGAATTCCTATTATCAGGATTTCCTACATACAATCTTGTAATCTTGTTGTCGGGAAGATTTAAGCTCTGTATTTCAAAGCGGATATATAGTAGAGTATTTTTACAAGGCTAGGCCTTGAGATTTTTTCCCCTATTTTTATAGCTCTTTCACGTAAAAATTCTGGAGTTTTTGATTCTATTTTTAACTATCTGTGTACGTGCTGGATTTTTTAACAAGGCTAAGGCGTGAAGTTTTATTCAACCGCTACTGGTTTTCTAGTATGCAATAACTTGACGCCGTATGTGAGAAATATTCACTTTATATCTTCACAATAGTTGACAATTTGACTTCATGTTGAGAGCAGCACCATCTATATGGTGGTAAAAACCTTACTTTGGAGAAACACATACGAAGAATGAAGATTCATCAAACTCCGATCCTTTAGCTTTTATTGGAAACTGTGCGGCAACTCTTAATGTCAGAAGATCGCCCAAATTAATATTATGGATATCTAATTGATTATGAGTTCGAGAAGAAAGTCAATGATGGAGAGTAATTTAAACATAAAAAAACATAACTTTGTAAATTGTGATTCTTTAATCTACTCATTAAAAAATAAGACAGTTACAACCTCAAATTGATATTTTAATTTGACATATTCCATACAGATTAACGTCATCGAGTAATACTCTGATAAATAATCTCGGAAGAATCAAAATATTTAACATCTTCCACATAAGTTAATGTCATCAAGTAACACTTTGACAAAATAATCTTGGATGAGAGTTAATATTATTGACTTATTCCACACTGGTTAAACATCACCGAGTAACACTCTGACAAACAACCTCGGATAGGTCAAAAATCATTTATGGATTCCTCTCCTAGAAGGCAAGCCCCTGAGGTAGTCTTGATGGGAAGCTACTAGTGGACAATGTCCTCACTAGAAAGACTCCAAGAGAGCAAGTGCTTGACACATGGTCTCCTCTCATCAAAAACCTCTGAAGGTACATGTACATCAAAAATCTCAAAAGGCAAAAGCCTCAGAAGGTACATGTATATCAAAAATCTCAAAAGGCAAAAGTCTCATATGATATACGTACATTAAAAATCTCATAAGCTAAAAGCCTTATAAGGTGTATATTAAAAACTTTAAAAAGTAAAATACATCAGAAGATATAGGTATACTTAAAAAAGTTATGAGATATATATATAAATCATAATCATTTCGAAGTCAAAGTGTAAAAAAGGATATATGATTACTGATATGACCCTGAAAATTCCTCTAGTCGAAGCACGAATCTTGATGCCGAAAGCAAACTAATCAAAAATTGAAACTGGTCGAGATCAAGCACTTAAAATATCATTGGAAACTTTGAGAAATCAGTTAAATTCCTAAAAGCTCTCAAATATGGAGTGTTTATAGTCAAATCGAGCGTCTCGACGAGCCGATTCCAACAAGCCAAAGATCTTATAATTCGGACTTCATTTGAGCATTCAAATACTCAAAATACATCATATGATCAAGGGAATCATCATGAGCCGTCCGATGGAGAGGAGTGGTTCAGGTTTTGCTTGTATTTACAAAGATGTCACTCCTCCAATCTATAAATAGCCCCTCATTCCTCATATGAAGGAGGCCAAGTGAAGGAAAATGAGGCCAAGCAAGAGAGATGAGAGAGCTCTATAGATCCTCCACACCGTGCGCCACTGACGTCGTTAACCACCGCCGGCCACCGCCACCCTCTCGATCTCGTGCCGCCACACCGGTCGGTCATCATCACCGACCAATCGTCATCGTCAACATTGTCGCCAACATCATCACAACATTATCACAACATCATCACAACATTATCGCCAACATCGTATCAACATCGCTTACTAGAATCATCCTTTCTCATATTATTCAGTAATCCGATATCGGAAGATCTTGTACTCAAAAGATACATAGTGGAAGCTTTTTCGCTAGCTGGTTTTTTCCTCTTTCGAGGGTTTTCCACATAAAAATCGGAGTTTTATTGTTCACCCTTAAATACTGCGGTGTCTTTGGATTTCAACAAGTAAAAACTTTTACTCTACCACAACTGGTTTTCTAGCACGCAACAATTACTATCGTCATTGAGGAGCAAAAACTTTACAATACAAAAATATATATTTCTTATGTTGGGGGGCAAAGACATTAACAGCCACGAGGGGAGAAAAGAAGAGCTGTGATTTTCCTCCATCTCCTTATGAGTATTTATACTTAAAAATTGACTCTTCATCTTTTTTTTTTTTAAAATAATAATAAAAAAGAGAAAAAAATTATTCATATTTTAAATAAAAAAAATTCTGCACATTTCCCATACAAATTTTTTTTTCTTAAAAAAAAAAGAGAAGAGAAAATTATTCAAATTAAAAAAAATTCATCTTCTTATAAATATTAATAATTAATTAATTAATTAATTAATACACATATAATTATAAATTATAATAATTTTTAGCTAAAGTTATTTTATTTTTAAAATTAAATATATTTTTGGATGAGATAAATTTTATCATCCAAAAAATAGTGGGGCAAATGATATATTTCTCTTAAATTTATAAAGCAATCACGAATCTCAAGTTATAGTATGAATGCAATCAAATTAAATGACTTAGTGAGACGAGTTCAACAATCTTAGAATCTGGTCAAATCAAGTCCAAATGTATTCAAATCTAGCCCAAAAGTTACATATGAAAAATTCAAAATAGTGACTAGATGATCAAATGACTTCCAAATTTGACGTGCTTATAGTCGAATCGAGCGGCTCGATTAGAAGAATCCAACAAGCCTAAGATCATTCAAATTGAAAATCGTTTGAATGGTCAAATTATCAAAAAAACTATTTATGATCAAATGAATTAATATAAACCGTCTAATAGAATGTTTTGAGATTTTGACTGCAATGACCAAAATGACTCTCTCTGAATCCTATAAATAAGACTTCATTCTTGTCATGAAGAGGGAGAGGAGCTAAAAGTGTACTTGAGAGAAAACTTAGAGCTAGAAGTTCGAAGTTTGTCATCATCAATGTTCAATCGCCGCTATGATCGCTTCACCGCTTCCAACAACAAGTATCAACCAGTCAGATAATTATTGTAACCTAATTGAATTCTTATCGATTTCAGATACAATCTTGTAATCATGTTGTTAGGAAGATTTAAACTCTGTATTTCAAAGCGGATATATAGTGGAGCATTTTTACTAGGCTAGGTCACGTGATTTTTTTTCCTATTTCTCGGGTTTTTTCATGTAAAAATTCTGGAGTTTTTTATTTTATTTTCAGCTATATGTGTGCGTGCTGGATTTCTCAACAAGGCTATGACGTAAAATTTTATTCTACCGCTACTAGTTTTCTAGCACCTAACAAAAATAATCTGTTTTAAAATTTTAATTTAGAAGTATATTCAAAAATATTTAAGAATGTAGAGTCGAAAAATAGAATATTATATTTTGAATTGATACAAATATCATTATTATATTAATCCTGCATTATTTAAATATATTAAATTATTTTTTACTATTTATTACATCATATGGTTTAATTCCTAGTGAAATCATTGAACATTAAACCTCTCATTCCGGTTCAATGTCCAATCTGATTTTTACAAAATTGAATAGGATTATAATCTACTCAAATTGAATGCATTATTGATTGGGCATAACTCAGACAAACTTTAAATTGTTCATGTCTAGTTTGAGCATTTACACATATTCTTACTAGGCATATTTATTTATTTTTTCTATAAATGTGCTTGGCTTATACTTGTTTTACCTAAATTAATTAACAAAATTTTAAATAAGCTAACAATAAAAGAAAGATTTATAGACATATCACATAGTTTTAAACATTTATATATCTAATACCTAAAATTAGATATTTACTTATCAAATAATTTTTTATATTTTAAAAGTTGTATTTTACTTTTATAAAAACTAAGTAATGATATTTTTGATGTGATATTAAAGGCTGAGGTGTTAAATATATAAAAATTAAAATTTAATTATTAGATATACATAAAAATTATTTCACATGTATGTAAATCTTCCAAAAAAAAAAAAAAAAAAACTATCTAATAATGACCTCTTCTTCCCATGGAATTTCTGAAATTGATAACATATTCTGTTTGGATAATTTTGGATTGAAATAGCCGGTGAAGTTTTCTATTGAAATTTAATTCAATATTTTTTAATAACAATTTATGTTAGTTTTTTATATTTTTTTCGTTGCATATAACAAAAAGGTCTATCTTCCATATGAAATGAAATGAAGGTTATTTATTATGATGATTTATATATTGGTAGGTACTGAAGATGGTGACTCGATGAATATGAAGTTTGATTTTTTTTAAAAAAAAACTTGATTTCTAAAACAAATTGATTAAACTAATATTTTTAATTTAATATATATTTTATTAAATTATTTAATTTAAATTATTATTAATAAATAATTAATGTTTTTTTATCAAAATCTTATATCTTAACTCAATTAAAATTAAATTATTTTTTCAAATCTAAAGATAATGAGCACCATCATAATCATTTCTTAGTTCCGCCACGATAAATAGGGCTGTAATGTGGCGGACTTGAACTAAATAAATTATTGTTTGGACATGGCTTGATTAAACTATAAGTTGTTCGTATTTGATGTGAGCTTCCACACTTGTTAGGGTTTGGCTCATATAATTTTTTTCTAAAATCATAGTTGGCTTATACTTTCGTACCTAAATTAACTGACAAATTATTTAAACAAGCTAATGAATAACTAAAAATAAAAATATGCATTTCACTTTTTTTTTAAACAAAATAATTCTATAGATTTAAATAGGCAAATCATTCAAAAAAAGAGTATCTAATAAATTAAAAGTAATTAAATAACATAATAAAGAAGTCACGAGATTGCTTTCTTAAATTCATATGTTATATTTGCGTCAACACTTATTTAGTAAGAGGTTAGGGTTGGTTTGAGACAGCTGTAACTGTATAAAAAAGTTCTAGTGGAGCTATTATAGAATAAGCTGATATATAAAAATGTTGGTATATGTAGAAGCTGTTGCAGGTATACAATTTTTTTTTAGAAAAGTCAATTTTTTTTTTACTACAACTACATGCAGATAGAGCTTTTTCTTCACAGATTTTTCAAACACAGCCAGAATAAAGTTCAAAAATAGTGTAGCGGTGTGTTTTCGCACCGCACCGCTGTCACATCCCCTAATGCAGCCTAAAATTGTTTGAAATATTTATAAATATATATCACATAATATTTATATAGTTACATATCTAATATTAAATTTTAATATTTATATATATAATATTTTTATGTATGAAAAAGTATATTTTATTTAAAAAAAATTAATGATAGTGATATTTTTTGATGTGATATCAAAGATTTAAATCATGTATATATAAATATTAAAATTTAACTATTAGACTTGTAAATATATAAGAATGGTGTGGTATGTATGTAAATCTTCTAAAATATTTTAGGGCAATTAAATTTTATATTTGTGCCTTTTTTTTTTTACAAACCCATGTGGAGCTCCAGTTGAAATATGCTGTCATAAGGAAATTGAAAGTTCAGAGTTCTAAGATTTTTAGTTGGGATGGAAAGGAAAAAAGAAAAGGCATTGCAATTTACAAGAAACTAAAGATGTAAATAAGTGAAGTTTAAGCGAGTCAAATCTTTTTTCATATTTGGCTTATTCAAAAATAAATCTATTTATGTTTATCGTGTTACCAAAATTTTAGTATTTGTTTTACCAAATTGTTGAAATACCATAAGCTCTAAACTGCTTTAAAAAAGTAATAATATGAAGTATATGAAGTAGAAAAGATTTAAATGTAGACCAATTTTTTTGCATGACAAAGTTCCAACCACTAATATTATTATTATTATTATTATTATTATTATTATTATTATTAATTAATTAATTAATTAATTAATTTATTTTGAGATAAAATAAGCCGAACAGTTCGTAAACAATAAGCTTTTTTGACAGCCTTATAAAAAACTAAGTAGGAAGTCGAATATTACAGTTATAATCATAATCTATTATTTTATTTAAATAAAATTGAAATTTTCTTAAGTTATTAATAATAGTGATTGATATATGATTTAATTAATAAAATGTATTAAAAAATGTCATAAAAATTAGTTCTAAACCATAAATTAATTTAGCTCTGTGATACTTAGTTCTAAACTATTTTTAAATTTAACCAAATTTTAATTAAAATATATGGCTATTACTGAGTTTTATATCAATCATTTAATAGTTTAATTGTTGAACAACAAATAAGTATGTCGGTGATATAAATAAATGAGTTGGACTATATTTAAATTTGCTTTATTTTGCTTCCAAGTTTTTAAAAAGCATTCAAGCTTATTTAATTAATAACTTGAACAAGTATTAATCAAAACAAGTTTATCATAAAAATAAAATCTTATACGTTTTTTAAAACAAAAGAAGATATTTCACTATTATGATGAAAATTCAATTCAAGAAAAAAACAATAATATGAAATAAAAGAAGTATTATCATAAAAATAAAAAATAAAATTAGTTATATTTTGTCCCTCATTGAGAAGGACCATTATTATTTAAGAAACTAGTAGAGGCTCTAATGAAATGATTGCTCTTCTCATATTACTTTTTCTTTCAAAGCCAGACGGTTTTAATAGAGGTTCATTGCAAAAAAATTAGGGGATTTCCATACACACAATTCTTATGTATTTACATATCTACTACCTAAATTTCAATTTTGAAAAATATAGGGATTATTTTTAAAATAGGCTTAGTCCTAATCAGAATTAGCAGGTTTTAAAATTTTTTAAAATAGTTTAGTTTGTTGGACGACGACTACGTGGGACCAATGGTGAGACGACGACATTTCTTTTTTTTTTGGGTGGCACGGGAGAGAGAGAAAGCACGGGAGAGAGAGAGAGCCGCGGGAGGTTTTATTTTTATTAATTTTTTTAATTAATATAATTATTTAAAATATTTAAAATATTTAATTTAAAAATATTTTTTATAAAATATTTAATAACTAAATATTTATATATTTAGTTATTAATTATTTATATATATATATATATATATATATATATATATATATAATATATATAATTAATTAAAAATATTTTAATTATATATATAAATTTATAAATTTATTTAATATTTTTTAATAATTAATATAATTATTTAAAATATATAATTTTATTAATTTTTGTTAATATATAATTTTATTAATTTTGTTAATATATAATTTAAAATATTTAAAATATATAAATAAATAATTTTTAATAAATAAATTATATAAATATTTTATAAATTATATAAATAAAGCAATTATATATATATAGTTATTTATATATTTAAATTATATAAATGTTTTTAATAAATAAATTTATATATATAAATATAATTACTTTATTTATATATTTTAAAATATTTATATAATATTCTTTCTTTATTTATTTATTAAAATTATTTATTTATATATTTTATATATATATATATTATATGTATATATATATATATATATATGTATATATATATATATATATAATAATATATATATAAAATATATATAATATATATATATATATATATATATATATTACTTTATTTATATAATTTATTCCTTTCTTTATTTATTTATTAAAATTATTTATTTATATATTTTAAATATTTTTAGATTATTGATATAACTTAAAATATTTATATAATTTAAATATATAAATGACTAAATAAATATATATATATATATATATATATATATATATATATATATATATATATATGTAGAGAATTTTATTCCTAGATGCGAGATCTTCGTCATCAAAAAATTATCCAACACACAAGAGGGTTATATGAAAACCCGGGAAAACCACGGCCTGCTCAGAACTTTCACCATGTGTTCAAAAGATACGATCCGCTTCTCGTTAGATCGGAGAAGAAGAACAGTGGGGAAACAATATTAGGTGTAGAAAAAATACAATATCCCAACTCCAACCAGTTTCCCAAAAAAGTGGCGAACCGATCTTGGGAGCAACCTCTTGATCTCGTGAGAAAGGAGCGAACCGGTCTTTTCTAGTCCTGGGCGATCTCCCAAGGGCGAAGCTGATCTGCATCTGAGTGGCACCTGCGGTGGGATAGTGCGGCGGTCGACCGGTAGTTCTCGTGAGCTCTCCTGGCTTCAAATCGATTCCGTCCCTCTAAGGTGAGAATGAAGCTCATTTATAGATTTTGGGAGTGGCGTAAATTGTGGAAAACTCCAACCACTCTCATCTGACGCTCGATCCCCGATCGACGGTGTATTTTGATGATCCGGGTGCCTTAATGATGTTGGAATTGGGTGATCTTGGATTCTGGATTCGCCTTGACGAGCCGCCGATCCGAATAAATATGTCGCTTGACCATTTACGGATCGATCCATTTTCATGCCGATACTGATCTAAGTCGATTCGATTCGGATCGACTACGCTTGATGTTGCTGCTCGCCTCATCGAGCATTGACCGTAAGTTTCGCGAAATCTGATTAGATCAAGATTTCAAAACGCCTGAGATTCGGCGATGATTAATTTTCAGGATGTATCAATATATATATATATATATATATATATATATATATATATATATATATATATATATATATATATATATATATATATATATATATATATATAATTGCTTTATTTATATAATTTATAAAATATTTATATAATTTATTCCTTTCTTTATTTATTTATTAATAATTATTTATTTATATATTTTAAATATTTTTAAATTATATATTAACAAAAAATTAATAAAATTATATATTTTAAATAATTATATTAATTATTAAAAAATATTAAATAAATTTATAAATATATATATATAATTATAAATATTTTTAAATTATATATTTAATTATATATATATAAATAAAAATAATAATAACTAAATATATAACTATTTAGTTATTAAATATTTTATAAAAAATATTTTTAAATTAAATATTTTAAATATTATAAATAATTATATTAATTAAAAAAATTAATAAAAATAAAACCTCCCACGGGCTCTCTCTCTCTCTCTCTCTCTCTCTCTCTCTCTCTCTCTCTCTCCCCGTGCTTTCTCTCCACGGACGTCGTCATGAGTCATTCAAACCACGACCAGCTATTTTACTAAAAAAAAAATTTTCGTGCCTAAACTGCTAATTACAATTAGGACTAAGCCTATTTTAAAAATAATCCCAAAAATATAACACACCAATTTTCAATATAGCATCAAAAATATCATCATCATTTACTCTTAAAAAAAAATGAAATACACATTTTTAAGCACTAGGAAGTGTTATCTAAGTAAATACCTAAGTTTTTGTGTTAGATATGTAAAGGCATAAGAATTGTGTGGTATGGATGTAAATCTTCCAAAAAAGAATTATTGAATTTAAAGTGATATTATCTTTAAAACTAATATTTTTATAAATAAAATAAGAGCCTTATTAAGATTTGGAGATTTTAGCCAAAGGATAAACATATTAAAAAATCTTATTAAAATATTATATAAATTAGTTATAATTTTATAGTTATTCCAAAAATATTTTAAATAAGAAATTCAACATATTATATTGAACCAAATTTTAATTAAATAATATATGGGTTATTACTAAATTAAATATTAAGTTTTTAAGAAGTTACTCATTGATCAATAAATAAATAGATCTATGAACATAAATGAAAGAGTTAGATAATATATAAATTTTGTTCATTTAGCCTCCAAGTTTTTAAAAGCATTGAAACAAATTACTAAGTCAAATAAATTTATGAGGGTATTAATCGAATCAATTTTGAGATGTTTATCAAGCACTTAGGTTCACTTATAGATATATAAGTTAGTTCTTGATGAAAGTAAATTTTTTTGTATTTTATTGACAAAAGAAGATACTTTAACTATTTATATGGAAATATAAAATAGTGGACCCTTGGTATAAGAAAAATAAATAATAAAAAATTAAAAAATATATGGCCAAAATTATCATAAGAATAAAGCCCCCAAAGATAAAATAAAAATAAAAGTAGCAACAATTTGTCACCAAATTAGAAGGATCTCAATTATCCAAGAAATTAACAAAAGCCCCAATGAAATAATTGTTCTTCTCACATTGCTTCTTGTTGTTGTTGCTACACATTTTGATGAAGGTTCGTGATAATAATTGCTGAATTAAGAGACATGTTATATTCAAATCTTATATTATCATAGATAAAATATCAATCTCTTCGTGATCTTGAGATATTGACCAAATAATAATTACATGGGAAGATAAATAATTTATGCTATTGTGGATTGGATTTAGGTAGAGATGAAGAGGAAAGAACCTCCAAAGAAAAAAATGTCATCACAAAAAAATGGATCATAGAATTTAAAATATTAGCAGTTAAGTTAAAAAAGTGGATTTGAAATCTCATGATCAACACTACAAGATTGATTTCTTAAAGAGGAGATTGAATTAGAGACAAAGAAGGAGAAAGCCTGAAAGTAGTAGTATTTATTAAAATTTCTTAAAAAAGGATATCTAATTGAGGTAAAGAGATCATTTCTAAGGCATTTGTCATTGCCATCAAATTGATATTTTATTTATTAACATATTGCAATTTTGTTTCATACATAAATAAGTGATAGTGTGAATACAACATTAAAACTTTTTAAGATTGATCAATTGGTCATACCTATCATCTAAAGATCTAATCTGTATATGATTGTAAAAATGTTAAGTAGCATCCTTGCAAAACAAGGAGCTAAAAAATTAAGAAGTTTTGAACAATATATGAATTTTAATATTTGGAGATGAAGTCCAAATCAAAGCAATTGGCCCCTCATTGAACAGTTCAAAGTCTAATCACCATTTACTTATCTTCATGGGAAATCCATTTAAATTCAAGTCTATGTTCATAAACACAGATTTATAACTTTTTTAACCTATTAAATTTCAATATTACATTCCTAAGGATTAATAAGAAAATAGAAAATACCATCATAAGAGAAACAAACCTTATAAATATTTCTTAATGATAATGACTTTTAACCCAAATTATTTTCAATAAGTAAAACATGAAATTGAGCTACTATTATACTCATCATTTTATCAAATAACATCTCATGAGTCGAGATTGAATACAATTTAGGAAAAATAATATAAAGGGGTGCTTGTTGCCAAAACAATAAAGAAATACTAATGACAACCTATACCCATTACCGAATATAAAATTTCACTAGAGGACGAGATCCCTAGCATAAGGATAATGGAATTAATTTAGTTAAGGTTGCTGGTTTTGTTGATGATAGAAGTAGCCACTAAAAAAAGGCTCTAAAGAAAAAAATATGAATAAGTGGAGATGGCACATGAAAGCATTCTAGAAAAGGTCATCATGAGGTGCTTCAAGTCCTCAACTCTAAGAAGTACTGCTGACATAAGGATAGTAATAGTGACAGACTTCAGAAAAGACATTAAATTATGTCATATGTGAATATCCCATTAATCATTTGTTCTTATGACTTTTAAGAGTATTAGACAAGCTAAATTTGAACTAGTTCATAAATATATTTTTAATATTGTTATCCCCATTTACATTTATATATGCATTTGAGATATTGGAACTATACATTTTGTTAATAGTGTCATGTGGGAGCTTACTATTTCCTCCAAATATCAATTTCGTATTCACATGGACTCTATGTAGCACGTTATTCTCTTTTGTTACAAAACTATAAAAGTATAGGTTAACTCAATCAACTTCTTGGGCATTACTATTAATGTTGATGACAAGATGATCACTCCATGTCTTTACAAAGATTTAAGACTGGGGATACCGTTGTCAACTAGAAAAATCACCTCCATCCCAAAACACAAATTATAAGGTGTTTCACTAGTTGGTGTTCTTATAGTTGTCGGTAAGCCTATAATACATTAGGGAGTTCATCCACCCATTGCTCCCCAGCCTTATCCAAACGTGTCTTCAAGCCTTTTAGAATTGTTCGATTTGTAACATCAATTTAACCATTTGTTTGGGGGTGTGCTACAACTGTATGAATCAATTGAATGTGTAAATCTTTGTAGAAAGAGGTGAATTATTTTGCCATGAATTGAGTCTCATTATCGGTTATAATTTTAGCAGAAATTTCAAAATGACAAATAATATTTTTTTTCAAACAAATTATTTATCATTGGCTTCTCTAATTTTGGCTGATGGTTTTGCCTCAACCCATTTAGTGAAATAATATATCCTCATAATGATGAATTTTCATTGTCCAGTTGCAATAGGGAATGGTCCCATAATATTTATTCCCCATTGAGCAAAAGGCTAAGGGCTCTAGAAAGATGAAAGTTCGATCGGTGGAATTTGGTTGAGATTAAAATGCATTTGATAATTGTTACACTTTTTTACAAAATATAATGCATCATTTTTATTGTAGACTAGTAAAACCCTTGTCTCAGGATTTTGTGGGCAAGTGCTCTGCCCCCTAAGTGTTCTCCACAAATACCTGAATGGACTTCTCGAAGTGCATACTCTGCTTTCGATGGTGGAAGACATTTGAGATATGGTCCTGTCAATAATCTTTTGTATAATTCATCACCGATAATGCTGAAGTTTACGGCTTGTTATTGAATACGGATGGTGGCAACTGGATCTTCTGGCAGAGCTCCATCACGTAAAAAGGTGAATATTAGATCTATCCAAGAAACTTGCCTTGATTCATTAATGTACTGTATTTCCCAAGGTCCTTGTTTGCAAGGAAAATGAATGTCTTCTACATACTTTCTCTTGTAAATGTCAGAAGATGCTGAAGTGAAAAGTTTTGAAAGAGCATTAGCTCTAGCATTTTGATTTCTCGGAATGTGAATTATTTGATATTTACTTATTCGAGATAGAAGTTTTTACTATATAAAGGTACTGTATTAGATGATGATTGTGAGCGTTGAAATCTCCTTCAACTTAAGAACTCACAAGTTGTGAATCAGTGTAAATTATAAGACTTTGAACTTCACAATCAATAGCCAATTTTAACCCTGCTACTAAAACTTCGTATTCTACAACATTGTTAGTAGCTGAAAACTTTAAACATAGTCCATATTCAAGGACATCCTATTGAGGAGAAATGAGTAGAATTTATGCTCTAGCACCAAAGTTTCCAGATGCTCCATAAACAAATAAAGTCCAATGTTGCGATATTGAATGAGAATAATTTATTTTAATAGAATTTGGGATAGTGCGATCAACAACAAAATATGATAATACCTGAGATTTGATATTTGTCCTAGGCAAAAAGTGAATATCAAATTCTCTTAATTCAACTGACCATTTAACTAATTTGCCAGAAGCTTTTGGTATTTGGAGTATAATTTTGAGTGGAAGTTATGTATAAACGCCGATAGAATGAGCTTGAAAGTATGGGCGTAGCTTTCTTGCCGAGAACACCAATGCTAAGGTAGTTTATCTATCAAAGGATAATGTCCTTCTGTGTCAGATAGAATTTTACTAATGTAATAAATTGTTCGTTGCCCCCAATCTCCTCACGAACCAGCACTGAGTTTATTGCATGATGTGAGATAGCGAGATATAAATAAACCTTTTCTCCCGGGATTGGCTTTGATAATAATGGTGGTGAGGATAAATATTTTTTGAGTTTCTCGAATGCAGTTTGACATTCATCAGTCCATTGAAAACCATTATTTCTAGCTCTCTTGAGTATTCTAAAAAATGGTAAGTATTTGTCTCCCATTTGGGCTAGGAATCGTGATAAGGCCACCATCCTTCCATTAGGCGTTGCACCTCCTTTATGCTCTTTAGGGGCACCATATCTTGTATAATCTTAATCTTTTCTAGGTTAGCCTAGATCCCTTGATGAGTGACCATAAATCCTAAAATTTTCCAGATGTAACTCCGAAAGCACATTTAAAGGGATTTAAACATATATTATACTGTCAAAGAAGCTTGAAATATTGGTCAAGATCATTGAGATGTTTGTCCTCTCAGTACTTTTAACCAACATATCATCCACATACACTTCCATAGTATGACCAAGAAGAGTTTAGAAAATTTTATTTAATAGGCACTGATACGTGGCTCCTGCATTTTTTAATCCAAATGGTATGACTCGATAACAATATAAACCTTTTTCAGTTTGAAAAGCAGTGACTTCTTTATCATCTGGAGTCATCTTTATTTGATTATATCCAAAGTAAGCATCCATAAAACTAAGCATTTGATGACCTGAAGTGGTCTCGACCAACTGGTCTATGCGCGGAAGAGAAAAACTATCTTTGAACAAGCTTTATTAAGATCGGTGTAGTCAACACACATTCTTCATGCCCCACTAGACTTCTTCACTAGGACAACGTTTGCTAACCAAATAGGATAATTCACTTCTCGTATAAATCCTGCATCCAGCTTATCAACTTCCTATTCAATTGCTTATAGACGATATGGAGTGAAGTTTTTTTTCTTCTGAATGATGGCTTGAATGCTGAGTTAATTTTGAGGGAATGAGATATTACTTCAGGATCAATTCCTAGCATATATGTTGAACTCCAAGCAAAAATATCTTGGTTTTGGCACAAAAAATTGATGTACTCTTTTCTTTCATCCTCAGAGAGCAACGAACCTACTTGCACTATTTTTTAGGGATATTCTTGTAATAACAGGATACTGATCAATTCTTCGACTATTGATGCTCTCTGGAGTGTTTTTTTCATCTCTTAAATCAAAATTTTTGATGTTTAATGTTATTAAGGGCTGTGGCCGGGCCTGCCTCAAGTAATAGGTTTATGCTATCTACTAGTTGCCACGAACCTCACCTATTTCATTAGAGGTTGGAAATTTTATTTTCAGATGAGGTACGGAAGCGATAGTGCTAAACATTGATTGCACGGGTCTTCCAAAGATAATATTATAGGTTGATTCTGATTTAACTATCATAAATTGAATCAAATGGGTGGCTTGTATTAGGGAATTTCCCAAGAGTAACCAAGAGTGTTATTATTCCTTCTACCCTCACAGGTCGATTGTCAAAGCCATATAACAACCCAGCAGTTGGTTGGAGTTTTTCTCTTACAAGACCCAATTTTAAGAAAGTCAAGTAGAATAATACATCGACAAAGTTACCATTGTCAACCAAAATTCTCTTAACATTATAACAAGGATCTCCAATCCCTACGTTGATAATTAAGGGATCTTGATGTGGAGTTTGTATCCCTTCGAACTCAGAATCATCAAATGCGAGAAACTGATCAATTTGTGACCTCTTCATCCTAGGCTCTTTCGGTGTAGTGAGTAGAACTTTATAAGAAAATTATGGACCGCTAGCGATTATTTCGATTTCTCAGACTATTTGTTGATTTTCTTGTAGTTGACTTGGTTGCTATCTTGGCTGGGATTGGTTTTTCCCTCTGACATGATTATTATTTTTAATTTATTGATTATGAAGAAACTGTCAGAGACAGCCATGGTGTAATAACCTTTCAATTTCTTTCTTTAGATATCTACAAGCCTCAGTGGTATGTCCATATCCTCGATAAAAATAATAATACTGATCCTGATTTTCCATGTTTGGTCTTAGGAGATTAGACCATTTGATATTATTTTCATTCTGAATAGTCATTAAAATGTTCGTCCAATAGGCATTTAAGGGTGTATATTCTTTTTATGGGTGAGGCTCACGTGATGATTGTGCAGGCTTAGGGGGTAGGTTATGAAACTTTACGTTATCATGATTTTTGGTTGAGATGCGTGAAGACTGTCATTTGCGTCTCCTTTACACTTCTTAGAAGAATGTTCAAATTACTTTTTATAGGCATTGAGGGCCTCATCTTCCATGATCTATGCCTCTACTCTTCATATGAGGTCTCCATAAGAAGGATCTGTATCTCTCATCAATGATGAGTAGAATGGTCCAGGCCTTAGGCCTCCTAAAAACATACCTCGTAATAATTCAGGGTCTACTCCTGGAATTTGTCAAGCTTCACTCTAGAATCTTAAAAATGCTCTTTTAGTGTTTCTCCTTTGTTTTGACGTATTCTAGAAAGGTAAGATGGATCCTTAATGGTTCATCGATTTGAAATGAATTATTCGACAAAGAGTTTGGCCAAATGCGAGAAGTTGGGAATGCTTCCATGAGGGGGGGGGAATAAAATCACGTACGAGCTTGTCCTTTAAGAGTAACTAAAAAAACTTGGCAGAGTAAAGCATCAGAGGCTTGCTGGATGTGCATAATAGTTCTATAATGATCAATATGCTCATAAGGATCAGAAGTCTCATCGTAAGGCTCCATGTTAGGTAGTTTAAACCCCATCGGGATGGGTTGCTGAAGAATTGTATCATGTAAATGAGAAGATTCTTAAATGCTCCGATGATGAATAAACTCTTCGAGGAATTTTTTCTTGGACTATATGTCGTAACTCATTTCTAATGGCTTCATGTGATGTTTCAATAAAACGGGGTTGATTTAACCCTAACAAAGAGGCAGGGGGATTGAAGGATGGTCGGACGACATAAGAATGGTGAGTTGAACTGGCAGTATCATCAATATTCATATTTGAATGATGTTCATGGGGGATTTCTACATGATCATGAGGGGGTTCTTCATTAGTTTCTACAACAAAATCAACTATATCATGTTGTTGATATCATTGATTTCCACCAAGTTGTGGTGCCCTTATCAGTTGTTGAGCTTCGAGTAAATTTTGAAGGATTCAAGCATGTTGTTCATCTATTCTTCTCATGCACTCCTCAAAGGTAGGAAGTGTTTCACCTTGCTGGTGGTTTTGATCTTGTTGGAAAACTTGGTCGTCTGACATGATGGAGTAATGAGATTCACTTTACCACAAACAGTGCTAAACTATTGCGTGCCAGAAAACCAGTTATAGAGTAAAATTTCATACATTAGCCTTGTATGAAAATCTAGTACGCACATAGACAGTTGAAAGTAGAATAAGAAACTCCATAATTTTTACATAAAAAAAAATCACAGAAAAGGAGAAAAAACCACGGGGCCTAGCCCAGTAAAAATGCTCCACTATATATATCTACTTTGGAGTACAAAGTTTAAGTTTTATCGATAACGAGATTACAAGGTTATATGTGAGAGATCCTAACAATTGGAATTTCAGAATCAGGTTACAATAGCTATGTAGTAGTAGTTGGACTGCAACAGTTGTTGGTGGCAGTCAGCGATGACAATAGGCGGCAATCTGTGACTACAATGGTGATGACAAACTTCAAACTTTTTACTCTCTCCCAGCTTTCTCACAAGTTTGCTTCTAGCTCCTTCCCCCCTTCATGACAAGAATGGGGTTCCATTTATACGATTTTGAAAGGGGTATTTTGATCATTGTAGCTAAAATTCCAAACACTCCATTGGATAGTGTATATTGATTCATTTGATCATAGATAGTTTTCTTGGTGATTTAACCATTCAAACGATCTTTGATTTTACCACATTGAACCATCTATTATGGTGTTTCTAATATGAAGGTTGGGTTTCCACTATGATGACTATTTTAATCCCATCTCTTCTAATGATGTCAATATAGAAGTCTTTGCAAGCCCTTTCGTCAATGGATTTTCAATTTTTCACAAAATAAATAAAATGGTAAGTGACAACACGTCTTTTATATAATTCATATAAAGAATCATGTGTTATTCTCATATGATGCTTTTTATCATTGCATTTTGCACTTTTTGCTTTTGTTATAGCAGCTTGACTATCACAATTTATTAAAATAGCAGGTATAGGTTTTTCAATATATGGTAAACAAATTAATAAAATTTTAAGCCACTCAGCTTCAGAAGTAGCAAGATCAAGTACTATAAATTCTGCTTCCATAGTAAATCTAAAAATTAATATTTGTTTAGTGGATTTTCATGATATTGCAACACCACAAAATGTGAAGACATAACTACTAGTGGCTTTTGTTTCACTAGTGTCGGCAATCTAACTAGCATCACAATATCCTTCTAGTACTATAGGAAAACCACTATAATGAATGTAATAGTTTATTATACCTTTTAAATATTTAAAAAATTCTTTCTAATGCTTTTCAATGAGTTTCACTAGGGTTACTAGTATATCTACTCAATTTTTCTATAAGATAAGCAATATCAGGTCGAGAATAATTTGCTAGATGCATAAGACAATCAATTATTTGAGAATATTTTAATTGTGATACACTATCACCTAAATTATTTATAAGATGTAAGATACACTTATATGGAGTGGCTACATGACTCATATCTTGATAATTAAATTTTTTAAGAAGTTTTTGGATATAATTTGATTGAGTAATATAAATGTTATTTCCATTTCTATAAATCTTTATACCATGTATTATATTATCTTCACCTAAATCTTTCATATCAAATTGAATTGATAGATACTCTTTAATATTATTTATAATATTAATATTTGTATGAAAAATTAAAATATCATCAACATAAAGACAAAAAATAATATAATCATGATCAACAACTTTAATATAAACACATTTAACACTCACTAATCAAAAATATATATGTCAATACTATTTTATCAAACTTTTCATGCCATTGTTTAGGATCTTGCTTTAATCCATATGAAAATTTTACTAATTTATAAATTTTATTTTCTTGACCTTTTACTATAAAACCTTCAAGTTGATCCATATAAATTTCTTTGTCTGAATCACAATTTTAAAATTTTATTTTCTTGACCTTTTTGTGTATATCCTTTGGCTACTAATCTTATTTTATATTTATATATTGATCCATCTGATTTTAATTTCTTTTTGAATATTCATTTGCATCCAATAGTTTTACAACCTAGAGACAAAGTACCCAAATCTTATTTGATATGATAGAATATAATTCATTATTAATAGCTTCTATTCAAAATGGTGCATCTATAGAATTCATAACTTCATCAAAAGTAGTAGGATCATTTTCTAAAATAAATATTTCAGTTAAAATAGAATATAAATCATCACCTAAAATTTTCTATTTTCTGATTCCTTTTTCTTTTTCTAATATTTTTCTCATTTATATTTGTTAAAATTATATCATCATTATTTATTATAAATCAATCGTTACTTCATTTATACTCACAAATATAAATAAAAGACACACTCCAATGAAAAAAAAATTCAAACTAAATCGATTCCCTACTTAAGCTCTTTTGACCTACATCTTTAAGCTTTATCAAATTTGCTTCCAAATCACTCCAAACTCAAGTGATTTTCTTATGAATCATTTATATCTTCATTTATATCCACACATATAAATGAAATATAAATCCAAATAGCCAAAATCAAACCCAAATCAAATTTCCAATTTTAGCCTTTTTAGGCAATTTCTTGAACTTGGCTAAATGATACCAAAATCAATCCAAAACCCATGATTTTTTTTTCATGGATCAATCTTTCCTTCAATCACTTACCCAAATATAAGCACAAACTACAATTATCAAACCAAATCCAAGTCAACTCAAGTCAAGCCCATGTTGACCCATTTTGATTTGAAATTATCATATGAACTAAAATCCATTTGACTCCAATCTAATTACAATTAGATTTATATTTCAATCCTAGGCTCATATGTAAGTTCAACTAAACTTGAATCTGCCAAAACCAAACCAATTGACCCATTTAGGTCCACTTCACCCAAAGTGACCTAAAAGACCTTTTTGAGTCAAGTTCTAATCCAACCTAAAATGGATTGAACTAAGCCCATAAAAATCTTATATCATGATCAACAATCATCTTAGGGTGATCAACTACCTTGAATTGGGTCAAACAAAGTCAACTTGGTCCTTTGACCAAGTTAACCTTTAGCCCAAATGAAACCCAAACTAGCCAAAACCCGCAATATACTAAATTGATTGAAACTATTGATTCAAACCAATTCATAATCAATGATTGAACATGACCAAACCCTTAATTGAGCCAAACCAAGTCCAATTGTCCATTTGACCTAAGTTGACCCAAATTGGCCTAAAAAGCCAAAATGGGTCAAATCATGATTTGATCCAAATTGATTACAACTAATGGCTCAAGTTCATTCCAAATCATATATTGAACTTGACCAAAGCCATGATTGAGTCAAATTTGACCAATTGGTCAACTTGACCCAACCAAGCTCAAATTGACCTAGAAGGTCAAACTGGCAAAAATCCAAATTAAACCCAAATCAAACCAAACCAAAGCCTACAATCATTTTTAATTAACCAATTGAACATGAACCAACACCTAATGTCAAATTGGTCAACTTAGCCCATTTGACCTATTTTAATTCAAATGAGCCAAAATCAAACCTAAGCCAAATTAATCAAAATCACTTGAACCAAAATACTCCAAATGATCATTTGAACCTAATCCAAGCCTTTGTTCGACCCAATTTGACCAATTGGTCAACCCAACTGACATGAACCCATATGAACCCATTTTGACCATATGAAGCTAAATCACCCCAAACCAACCCATGGGACTCTAGGAGCTAGCCAAACCAGGCCTACACCAGCCCTAAATCACACCCAAACTAGCCCAAATCCAAGTGGGACCCAATCCAATGGGACTAACCATTGGACAAGCTCATTTTCATTAGATTCTTTCCATAAAAAGCCAAGTCCACTCTCTCATCACTTAGGCAACCATCTAAGTGCCAAATGGGGTGCACCTAAGCATCCTAGCCTACCCTAGAATAGTTAGAATCAGCCATGGACTAAGGGGAGTCAACCTCCTCCCTTCTCAAGCCAAACCAAGCACCCAAAGGACCAAGCCAACCCAATCTCCCCATATCTTCCCTTGAGCTCCCTGCCATAGCTTCCTCCACTCTTGGTGATCCACGTGGAGCTGACAGCGACCCCTCCGATGCCTCGACGGTGATGAATCGATGGAATTTTGGGAACGGATCCTGTTCGTCATCGCATTCGATTTTGAGGTATACTCCCTCAATTCGAGCGGCAATTGTCAACATTCACATTCTCTGAGTCCCTTGAGTGATTTCAAAATCCCTTAGAGCTCCCTAAAGCACCCCAAGCCTCTCTCAATTGGCCATTATTCTCTGCATGTGAAACTAAAATAGGACACCTCCATTTTGATTCATATTTCATCTCCACTCCATCAAACTCAAATTCCTTGTGCGTGCACCGTCACCACACCTAATCAAAGCCAAGCAAATCCTCCCTTGAGTTCCAAAGCCACCGAAAGCCATACTTCAATCGAGACTGAATGCCAAATAGGAGGAGCTTGGTCTATAGAGCAAACCACCTCAAATCAAGGCTCGTGTAGCTCAATAGGGCTTTGTTTCTACCAAATGAATCTACCTCAGTCAATCCCACCGTCAGACATTAGCTCCTAATTAGTTCTTCAAAATTGTCAGTTTAAGAAAAAGTGGTTGGTCTTTTTTGAAGGAAATTTGTATGTCATGCATTTTTGACCCTTAGATTTGTTCGTCTCCTCTTTTTGATGGTATGGGATCAATTTGATCCCAATCCAAGCTCTATTGAGCTCATATCGAATGGAGAAAGACGGATGGCTTCCGTCTTTTGCCATTCACGAAGGAGATAGATCAGGGGTCATCCATGCTACATGATTGGAACGAACGGATCCTGATCTGATCACATTAGATCCTCCTTTATTCCATCCTTAACCGCGAGATTTGATTATGGTCGTCCGATCTTAGATCGAACAATCCACGGGAAAGCACATTCACCGCAATCCAAGTCAGCTTTCAATTTGATAACTTAAATAGCCTATCTCGTCGCACCACATGGAAAGTGTGCCGCATTAGCAATCACATGGCGCCGATAAGATTAGGGTTAATTAGGGTTGTTTTAATTAATTTTTAAGGTTAAAACTTCCTAAAATCATATATAATCCTAGAAAATTCCAAAAAATATAAATGAGGGCTCATTTTAAAGATATTTCAGAGGAGAACCCAAGAAAATTATTATTAATTAAATTTTGAACAGTAATTTCTGCTTAATTGAGATTTAATAAAAAATTTAATTAGCTTAATTACTCTCTGATTAATTATCCAATTAATTTCAAACTTTCTAGAGATGTTTAGGGGGATGACCTCTGCCTCTGCTATTTTTCTTGAAATTTATTCAATAATTAATTAGAAAAATTGATTGATTAAGCTTTAATTACTCTCTCAGCTTAATTAGTGATAATTAATCAAATGAACAGTGAATTGATCCATCAATTAAATTCATTAGTCTCTGTTAACAATGGAGAAACTTAGGAAAATGGGTTGGGACCCCTCTTCTAATCTTTTCCTTAGGTTTTCTTCATTCCCTCTTTAAAATTAATTAATTAAGACTCATTAATTAATTAATTAATCAAATCAATTAAAACCCAAATCATATTTGAAGTTTAATTAACTAATTGAAAAGATTTAAGGATTGCGACTTAGGCTTCCTTCTTTGCCTCTTTCTCTAAGTCCATTTCATATTATTGATTAAAGATAATTAGAATTGAATTAGATAATTAATGAACCTAATTAACTTGATTAAACCTACCTTTCTTAATTAAAGCTTAGGTAGCTCTTTGGGTGTTCAATAACCTAAAGAGAGAGCTAATGAAATTATGGTTAGCTCATATGTGTGAGAAAATCATAAAAGTAATTAAGTGAATCCCTTAAGCTTAATTAACTATTAATTATGAGCCAATTGAATTAGGCCCCATCCATTTCCTAGGAGCATTGCTAATTTACTATTCATGTGGTTGCATCTTATGTTGGCTCATCATTATTTTGTTAATTAGCTTAAGATGATGTAGGTAAGAGTTTAATTAATTGATTTAATTCATACCTCAACCTAATTAAACCATAAAATCAACCTAATTGCTTTTCATTAAATCACATTATCTCACATATGGGGAATGCGATTAGGATTAGCAAACCTCTTTCACATTTCTTAAATCAAATAAAACATAAAGATAAAAAATGGCTTTAAGAAACTTTGGTTTATTTTAAATGAGTTTGTTTAATATGATTAGCCATAGGACTTAGTTTGATTGAATGAAATTGCATTCTTGTATTTATTTATTTCTTTCCAATCATGTTAAAATATTGTATGCCACTTGCATTCATGCATTCATTTCTATTAAATTAATCAAATGAAATTGATTTCCTTAATGTCAATTTGCATGTGTTGACTTAATTAAAAATATGTGTGGCTATTATCACTATTAAATCTCAAATGTATTTTCAAAAGCTTATTAATGAAGAATAATATGTGTATTGTGACTTTAGTTACACATACATAGGAGATGCATATGAATATAAGCTTAGCGTATAAAGTGAAGTCTCTTTCTTACATTCATGTGTTGATTTGCATAAGTTTGAATGTTAATGGATATATTAGTCTGGACATTCCAGGGATGCACAGCCTTAAGTATCCCCAAGGAGGTTCCTACCTCACTCCCCTGGTACAGAACAATGGCTACGTACTTATTTAATTTCATTCTTATGCATCTTAACGTTAGAATTTAAATAGAGCTTTAATTCATTTATAAAAATAAATAAATTTAATTAAATTCTACTTTTGCATAATTTTTATTCTAATAGTTGTTTATGCATCCATATGTATTTAAGAGTTGCGGGTATATTAGTCTAGACATTATGGGGACATATGGCTTAAAGTAGCCCCAAGGAGGTTCCTACCTCACTCCCCTGGTGCAGAACAATGACGTCGTACTTTCTTTAAAACTTTTATACATTTGAATGTGTATTTAGCTTATGAATGAAAATCCCAATTTTTTATTAAAAAGACATGTGTTCATATTTCTGTTCAAGTGGTTGGGTTGATTAGTCATATGATTTAGAGTTCTTTTCTTATGCTTTTGTATAAGAATTTAGATAGAACTTTAAATTAATATAACAAAATGATTCAACCAAATGAAACATCAATTCCAAGTATATTTGCTTACATTCATTATTTAAGTGTGCTAAGATACAAATTATATGTATAGATATGTTTAGGACTTAATCATATGCATGCCATATATATAATGGAAAGAAATGAACAAACATGCGTTATGTGATATTAATTAATTCTAATTAATCTTAAGATGTCTTTCTTATTGAATGGGATTATTTAAAGTGAATAAACATATGATTAATTAGACCATGTAATAAGCCATTTTCTAAAGGGAATTGATTAATTAATTTGCTTTAGATGTGGCTTAGGGTAGGGATGAAAGAGAGTGATCCTCTCTTTTTCTCCTTTATAACACTTAATTGTTAGGTGTAAGCCAAGTGAATCAAAAGAAATATTAAGTAAAAATTTATAAATCAATTAAACCATTTAAATTGTAACCACCCTTCATAATTAAATCTCTTCATACTTAGAGAATGACAAGTCTAAAGCCTAATTATGACATACCACATAAGCCTTAATACACACACATTAGAATTAAGTCACCACTTCTAGCTTTATGTTAGAGCGGTGCATGGTTTGATGTATGCTTTATTTTATAATGTATTACTATAGATTGGATGTTAGGGTGTATGCTTCGTAGACTAGATGATAGCTGTAATTAGCCTAATTATATTTTCTATAGAAGATTGTGCTTAAGGGGCTTAAAATAAATATAATTGCTATTTTTTGTAGGTTGGTTAACCCCCAAGTATAATCTAAATTAGGACATGAACTTGGTTACCTATATGCAGTGTGCTAAGTCTAAATTATTCACATAATTTCTTGGGTTGTATGGTGTGTTTAGCTAACACTTATTTTCAGGTTTAGTTAGATTTACTTTTCCTATTTTTGATGTAATTATGCATTAAGAATTAGGATTAGTATTATGGAGGGTGAGCAGAGGCTAGAAGGCTTTATCCTGGGAGGCCCTGTGATGACTTTGAAGCAAGCAAATCCAAATAAAGAAATGAAGCAAAGACATGAAGATTTGAATGAAGACATGAATGCCCCCATAACATTTATTCACTTGTAATTTTAATTATTCTTTCATATACCGAGATGTATAAGGGTAGAGCTCGACTACCCATTTCTCTTTTTGGGTTGTACGACGGTACCCGACCGCACTAGCCTATTATTATTTCACATTGAGTTTATAAATTGTTTGATGATTTATTTACATTGTACAATAGAAATGGCATGTATTTTCCTAGTTTCTTCATGTATGATGATTTAATGCATGGTCTGGATTTGATTAGGCTCTTAGGGAAAGATAAACTTTTTACCCCAATTACAACTCATAATTAATTTTCTAAATAACTCGTAATCTCATTTAAAGCCTAGGTATTAAATTAAGATAATTAAAAGATTTAGCAACCACTTAGTTGAATATTGTATATTTAATATCATGCATGTCATCTTGTTTCATTCTTGCTAAGAGAGGATTTCCATCCTTGAATAATACAGGAAGACTTGACCTTTGAGGGTCTCTCTTGTGGGGGAAAACACCTCTTTCTCTTTGATTTAGCCAATAACTCTATTTCATCATGCATTTATGCATATAAAATCATATGACCTGTGTCAAAATAAAAAGTCTAAAATCAAATAAAATTTGATAAAATTTGTGTTAGACTAAGTCATTATTCATACCACTCATGCTCTAGTCTCTTAGGGAGTGGGTTTAAGGACTTTAGTTTCTTTCTAAATGATAACAACCAAGCCATCTTGCAAAACATATGACTTGACCGCATGGTTTTAAAATGTAGGAGGAGTTAGCTGACTGCCACTCTAGATGATTATAAGTCCAGCAGTCCGGTGGTTTACTCTCTCTTGTGGAGGCAAATAATATACCCATTTTTGCCTTAGGTTTAGGACGTGCTTTGGCCTTCGCTAAAGTTCCTTAGATTTAGGATATGAGGTTACTGTTTCTCCTCGGGCTATAAGCATAAATCCTTACCTCTTAGGTATTTGTACAATCTTGTGTTGTGGGATTATAAGCCCCAACTTTCTAATAAAATTTCAACACAAACATATAATTCTCTTCAATTTCAAATATATAAAGCTCAACCATAGGATAGTTCAGAAAGCTCACTAGGTTTCCTAGTATCATGAGCATCCCCTACACATCTCCTTTGGCTCTGATAAATAAGTCTCTCCTTTTGACCTATCCCACTTGATTTTCTAAGCATAACTAATTTATTAATATTCCCATCTTTGAATTATTTAGAGATAATAATTGCCTACTTTAATTGAGCATATTCCTAAGGAATTCACTCTCCTTATGATGTAATTAACTATGGGGGCTTGCCCCCATAGGGAATTTTAGAACCTGATTTAAATAAACCCTACTTTATTCATCTATGTTAAGTAGGAAAAAAATCTCTAGTATATTCAATGACCCATCATACCTTAGGAGTCCTTACTAAGTGATTAGGTCCATTGTAGGGTAGTGATTTCTATCTTTCGAGATAGTACATTATTCCTTGATATTGTACATCACCTCAATAAGTACACCCTCAAATCTACATGGTGTCCCCCATACACACACACACACAACAATATATCATCTAAAAATAAACACCACAGATTTTTCTGGCGACTCCACTGGGGATGGTTCCTCTCTCCATCTCAAGTAGACAATTATTGTATCCAAGCATCGATAGTGAACTTGCATTTTATATAAGTCCGATACTATTTTTCCTTTCATTGGAACTTAGCTCATTTCATTCTTAAACAAAGCTAACCAACATCCTCTAGGTTTTAGGACCACGCTCCTTGTAGGTCTTGAAACCCCTATTAGTTTTCCTCAATAGGTAAAAAATAAATAAAAATTAACTCATGAAAGGAGATGACAAAAATTCAGAACCTCCTTACCACTAGCTTGGTGAGGCTAGGTTCATCTTATTGATTAAGAAAATAAACTCTTTTGCAAAATGCCACTTTCCAAAAGCACCTTTTTTGAAACTCACATAAGAAATAATTTTGCACAAAATTTTCAAAAAAGCACAAAACTCATATAACCAAAACTCATCTAACAATCCCCATGATTATTAAATGGAGGTTCTTTTCAAAATCAAGATCAAAATCATTTTTTAAAAGCATCTTTTTGAAAATAGCTATCTCCATTCAACATGCTCAAATTTGTTGAATGAAGATTCTATTTTCAAATAAAAGCATAGCATAAAATTGAAACTCCACTTAACATGTTTCACATATGCTAAAGTTAGAGTTTTCCTCTTTTTCAAAAACACACTTTTGGAAATGACCACCTTCATTCAACATACTCAAATTTGTTGAATGAAGATTCTATTTTCAAATAAAATCATAGTATAAAATTAAAATTCCACTTAACATATTTCACATATGATAAAGTTGGAGTTTCCCTCTTTTTCAAAAGCACACTTTTGGAAATAACCACCTTCATTCAACATACCCAAATTTGTTGAATGAAGATTTTATTTTTAAATAAAATCATAGCATAAAATTGAAACTCCGCTTAACATATTTCACATATGCTAAAGTTGGAGTTTCCCACTTTTTCAAAAGGAGGCTTTTGGAAATTATCACCTTCGTTCAACATGCCCAAATTTGTTGAATGAAGATTCTATTTTCAAATAAAATCATATCATAAAATTGAAACTTTACTTAACATACTTCACATCTGCTAGAGTTGATGTTTCTCTCTTTTCAAAGCAAGAAATCACACATGAGAACAAGACATATCATTGAACTCTATTTAACATACCTAAATTTGTTAAATAGATTTCCCTTTTTCAAAAATCATATCACATTTGAATCCTACTTAACATACCAAATTTATTTAGTAAGAATCCCATTTTTAAAAAAATCTTATCACATTTGGCTTTCACTTAACATATCAAATTTGTTAACTGAGAGTCTCATTTTCAAACACAAATCATATCACATTTGGCTCCCACTTAACATACCAAATTGGTTAAATGAGAGTCTCACTTTCAAAATGCAAGATCATATCACATTTGACTTCCACTTAAGATACCAAATTTGTTAAGAGAAAGTCCCATTTTCAAACACAAATCAAATCAAATTTGGTTCTTACTTAACATATCAAATTTGTTAAGTAGAGAGCCTCATTTTCAAATCAAACAAATACATATCAATAAAATTTGGTTCTTACTTAACATACCAAATTTGTTAAGTAAGAAGCCCCACTTTCATATCAAATCATCATATATTACACACATAATCAATCACCACAAGCAAAGATTTTTCACAAAATTTCTAAACATATAATCACAACCTTTCCTTAGCATACCTAAATTTGCTAAGTAAAGTTTTTCAAAATCAAAATTTTCAAACAAGATAACAACACAAATATATTCAATGGTCTCTCCAAATATCTGAACCCCGCCCAACCTACTTAAATTGATTGAGTATGGGTTCTAAATCGAAATCATATGGCGAAGACTCTCCTCACATATCAAAATCTCTCCATTAAGCCACACTTAACATAACTAAATTTGTTGAGTGTGGGTTCAAATTTTCAAATCAAGTCTAGAAATTATTTCTGAAGGTGAATAACAAGTTGAGGGATTGATTCAGTTATGTTTTCAATAAATGTAAGTTTCAACCCATTCAATTTATGTTCAGCTCAGTTCAGTACGCATGGCTCTTAGCAAGTTTGTGTTCTCCTTCCCATCCTGTGTTGAATTGGCCCTAGATCAGGCCAAGCTCACCTTGCCCACTATGCATCTAATTAGGTTTGGTTACAAATTTGAGGCTGTGCGAGTTACTTGTGAGGGGACAACCCTCACAATAGTTAGTGAGGAGGAGGTGGCAGGACAGATGTCATTTATTCTCTTTGACATGCCTTATGACTCTGAGTTCCCTCCACTGAGGAGGAAGACATTAGAGGTCCCCACAATGAGAGCTTCAGATGATCGGTGGTAGCACCAGTGTCGGCCATTCCCTGCTTATTCCATCGCTTCATCATGTTGCCCCGACAAGGGCTAACACCTCCTCGTTGGTCCCCTTAAAGGAGAAGGCTATCTTGGCCTCTGAGATAGTCTCCCCTACCTTCGAGGTAGGTTCCAATAACCACCCCACTAGACTCACCTGCACTCATCATCAACGAGCCGAAGGTTACAAAGATCAAGGAAGTTGTTGAGGAGGCAAGCATCCCATGTTGTAGAGGAGGGTTCAGCTCGGGAGGTCTCCCCTTTACTTAGTGGCAATAAGTTCTATCTCTGTTCAGGCTCACATGGAGAGGAGGACTACAGGAGGATTACAACATCACCTCCACTACCAGTTTATTATGAGGTACCAGCTAAGGAGAGGAGGAGGCCCTATGCTGGACTACGTTTAGTTATTCACTAGATTGGCAGAGCCCACAGACGCTCAGAGTCTAATGCATTATTTGACTTGAGGTCTTTGATCTCTAGGAGCATTAAGGATCTGATACACAGAGGCTCAAGTGGCAGTGCATGCATATAGGAGAGAGAGGAGGAGGTATGCCCAGCAGTCAGCAGCCTCTACTCTTGTGGATTTCCCAGGTCGGCATGCTACCAGAGCTAACCATACTGACAATATAGTACTCACAAATGTAGCCAATCATAGAAGGTTAGCCCCTGCTGGGTGGAAGTCGGTGTCTCCACCACACCACACTGCTCTTTGTCCACCTTCACTAGTACATGTTCCAGCATCCCCTGTGCCAGCCAAGGTACAGAAGACAGCATCGGGGGAGAAGAAAGCCCGGTTGGTGATTTGGCTATGCCCTTAGGGTTCCATTCCATCTACTCCACCCGTTGAGTTGAGGTCGAGCTCTCCTTCTCGACCTTCCACTTCAACTATGGTGAAGAAGGAATGGTGACCCAAGAGCACCATAGTCGTTCCACCACCTCCACCACAGTTGGTAGTAGCAGCAGTTGCAGAGGGGGAGGGTGACAGTTCTGTAGTTCCTATGGCAGTAGATCCCCCTAGAGGCAGCACTCTACTGATAGTGGGTAATTATGAGCATGTATTTCTAGCAAGCATAGTCCTACCATAGATTGCACTCCAGTGGCAAATGCATTTCTGTCAGTGAGCATAGCCCTACTACTAGTCAGTAGTGAGTGTTTGTACTAGCACAATTAGATCATTCCTTAGATGACATTCTAGCACAATATGTTGTGGAGAAGAGAGAAATCCTAGGAAGTGATTGTTCTGATTATGATGAGGGAAACATTAGTTTTGACCCTGATGAGGTTGATTTGTTGGAGGACTCGGCTGAGGTCCATATGGTCGATACTAGGAGCTCCCTCCATATAAACTAGCAGAGTCAAGAAGGTACTGTGGTTGAAGAGGATGACACCATCCATTCAACTCAACACCTCCTCCACCAACTTAGATAGAGAGATGATCACATTGACAAGATGAGGAAGGAAATTGAAGAGTTAATGGCAATAGTTTTAGCATTGTAGAACTCAACCCCAGTTTCACAGCCTTCTCCCATAGTAGCCGATAGAGTAGATTTGGCACATACCTTAGATCATCCTAGATGTATTCCCACAGAGGAAGATAGTGGTAGCTTGTATAGGAAGGTGGTGGATAGTACCTCCATGCATGAGAAGGATATCAAGCACATGATGGAACAACAAGTGAGGAAAGCATTGGCGCAAGCCCGAGGTGGCTCATCTGTTCCAAAGGGTAGACCCTACCCAGAGAAATTTGATGCAGTTCAATATCCTAAGGGTTTAGTGCCTCCTTCTTTCAAAATATTTGATGGTAGTGGGAACCCTTTCCAACATATTGCACATTTCAGGGCTGGCTGTTGCAATGCCGGAGGTAGCAATGCCCTTCTTTTTAGATTGTTCGTTAAAAGTTTGGCGGGTGTTGCATTTGATTGGTATGCCAAACTGCCCAATGATTCGGTAATGATATTTGCTGAGTTAGAGCACCTCTTCATCATAAGATTTGTTGGAGCTCAGCAAAGGGTTACTGTAGGTGACCTCATTGTAGCAAAGCAAAATCCCAACGAGTCCCTTATTGATTACATTCTCTCGTGATAAAATCTGAGTATGAAATACGAACCACAGCTATCTGATCTGCATACCATAGGGATTCTCCTAAAGAACATCCATGGCCCAATTGCTTTCATGCTCAAGGGTTTTACAATCAAAACCTTTGAGAAATTAATCAACAAGGCGGCTAGTCTACAAGAGGAAGCCAAACAATTTCCTTTCCAGGACTAGTTAGCCAAGCCCAAATCTCATAAGGCATTTGAGAAGAACCAAGGGGTAATCATAGTAGTTGATAAGGGGAAGCAGCTAGCTAGGGTTTAGTCAGATAGGCCTCAAGCTCAGCAACCTCCTCTAGTACCTCCTCTGGCACCTCCTCTATCACCACCTCAGCCATCATACCGGCTACCTTAGTTGCCACAATGGCCACCACTGCTGCCTCCTCATCAGCATCCTCAACAGTAGTATTTTTACCCACCACTAGGTAGCTATTACTTACCTACTCTTACAGATAGATTGAATAATATTTATTAATTAAAGAGGGAGGTATTCAGGAAGATCTTTAAGAATTTCTTTAAAAGCCTAATTTTTAGTTACCATAGTCTAAGAGGCTGGAGGAAATGGGCAAGTGTAATAATCCAAACTATTGCCCCTACCACCATTTGTTAGGCCATGTCTTAAAAGATTGTATTACCTTTAAGGACTGGCTTGAGCGTTGCTACAAGTCGGGTGCCTTCCTCATCCCCAAGGAATACCTATTAGAATAACCTTCTAGTTCTGTTAGAGTAATCCTTGGGGATACATGCGATCCTCTTAAGATAAATGAAGGTTGGGGTATCTCCCTATCCTGAACCTCCAAGAAAATCATTTCTAAGATCAGGAAATTACCCTTGTAGATGCCTAAGGTAGCTCAAGCCTCCAACTCCAAGGAGTTTTACAAGTTGCTAAGGATAGCTTGAGGGATGTAGGAGCTAGCAAGAATATATCCTCCACTTCTCAGATAGTAAAGAGCAAATCACAATGTTTCATTTTACTTTCTTTCTATACTCCATCAAATCAAAAATCAAAAGTTGATTCCACTTACATTTGTGTCACTTTTGATGATCTGCCTGAGTTTATTCCTATAGAAAGCTCTCTGAGTCTAATTAATAATAACTCTAGTTCTGATCATTCCTCCTCTGATTTAGAAATGGATTACCCATTCCTGAATCATTCGGGTTCACCCATTGAGACTGATTTGGAGTCAACCAACTCTGATGATCCTATAGGAGAAGCTATAGGTGAACCAGATGAGCAGGTAGAATTTTCCACTAAACCATCTCATGAAGTCACTAAAGTCAACCTTCACAGTGGCGAAGTTCTACCTCCTAAGGTAGCACCTCAGGATAAGGGTAAGCAAGTCATTAGTTCAAGCAATCAAGTAGCCCCTCCACAGGATACTCCACATATGGATATGCTTATAGAGGACCAGCCCAAAGTTGACTATAACGTCTTCGCTCGCCTGAGAAAGTTGCCAGCTAAGCTAAGTATATATGATGCCCTTGTCCTATCCAAAGAGATAAGGGAGTCATTGATTAAATCCCTTCTCGATCTGAAAAATATGCTTAGCTCAGCTGGCCGTTATTGGAGAGGAGGCATGTTATTCAAGAGAAGACTGTGGAGTTACATTCACCGATGAAGACCTTCTTTTGGGGATAATTTATCACAATCGTGCCCTCTACATGACAACGGATATGGGCAGATTCAGATTCTCTAGGGTGTTAGTTGATCCAGGTGCATCATTGAGCATTATCAGTCTAAATACCCTTGCCTACTTGAGGATTGACATCTCCAAACTTTAATGAGATCAGATGATATTTAGAGGATTCAATGAGCAAGCAAAGAGGAATTTAGGCTCTATAGTGTTGCCATTGTAGATAGATGACTGTAAGATAGAAGCTAAGTTCTACATATTTGATTCAGATACATCTTTCACTGCTTTGCTTGTTAGACCTTGGATACATGAGAACAAGATGGTTCCATCCTCTCTACATCAGTGCATCAAATTTTGAAGAGGTGGAATTGAATACTGTGTCAATTGAGACTTGAAGTCATTTTCAGTTAAAGAGGTCAAGATATATAAGGATGCGACCTACTATCTTACTCAAAATCAGAAAGTCTATTCTTGCAAACTTGGTCAAAGTTCAAAAACAAAAAAAAAGAAAAAGAAGAAAAAGAAAAATAAAAGAAAAATAAAAATAAGAAAAAGAAAATGAAAATGAAAATGCAAGTGAGTGAGAAATAAACACTGAGGAAGAAGTAGATCCTGAAGTTAGATTCCACCCTCAGTTCATTCCTCCATACGAACACATGGGTAGGATGACTCGACCCCCACCGTAGAGAAAGAGGCAGATCCAGAGCCAGAGCCAGTTCCAAAGGTGGAAGACCTCCTTATTGGTGGAAAGCCAATAGGAACTATGTTCTAGCTCATAGAAGTACCCCTGCTATCCATGTAGACTTGGAATCTAGTTCAGAGGATGAGTCTTATGTGGTTAGCATGCCAATCAACCCCTCTCAGTGGGTCCCTTTGGAGGTGACATTCGAGCTAGACAGCGATGAAGACCAGGCCTCCAAGCAAAGCATGAATGTATTCGAGTCAGGATTATGTATAACAGTTAGATAGTAGTTGGGAACCTTTGCTCTAACCTGACTTTTCTCTCAGAAAGTTGAGGGTTTTGTAGTTAAGGAGGCCCCCAAGTCATCTATAGATGTCAAGCTAAAGAGGTTCTTGTTGGGAGCATCATCCTCAAGTAAAGAAACTAATGTAGAACTTGAGGATGATTCATATAAAGATCTAATATAATTGCCTTTTTATTGGTATCCACCTTGTGTTCTTAATTTGGAAAAGAAGAGATTAATCTCATATACTTGGTCTAAACATAGGTCAGATTACTTTGAAAGGTTATGGGACATCCAAACCAGATATTCTCAATGAAGACTAGGACTAGGATTCAGCATAGTGAGTCTAGTCGATGATAACAACCATTGCCTAGTCATCACTAATCATTTGGAGTCTGATAGGTTCTTTTCAAATCATGCTAACTCATATGAGGAGGTATGTTTAGAAACTTTAGATGATCCAAATGAATTTGAAGTCAAAGATGCACCACTAGAGTATGAAGAAGAGATCAGATCAACCATCGATGAACTCAATGAAATTAACTTAGGACCAAAAAAATATCCACGCTCAACATACATTAGTTACTTATTAAATGAAGAAGAAACCAATGACTTAGTTAGGCTATTGGCAGAGTTTAAGGACTACTTTGCATGGAGCTATGAAGAAATGTTCGGTTTATCACCTAACATAGTAGTCCACAAACTAGAAATATATCCTACTATTAACCCTATCAAGCAGGCTCCTAGATGCATGCAATTAGACATTAAGCAGCAGATCATTTCTGAAATCAAGAAACTAATCAATGCTGGTTTTATTAAGGAAGAAAAATATCTTACCTGGTTGGCCAATGTCGTTCCAGTTAAGAAAAATAATGGCCAAATTCACATATGCGTTGATTTTAGGGATTTAAATAAAGCATGTCCTAAAGATGAATTTTCACTACCAATTCCAGAATTGATGGTGGACATTGCCTCATCTCATGTAGTCTTCTCTTTCATGGATAGGTCATATAGCTACAACCAAATTAAGATGACCCCCGATGATGAGAAAAATACTATTTTTTGAACCCCGATCAGAATCTATTATTATAAGGTCATGTCTTTCATCCTTAAAAATGCCGATGCTACATACTAGTGGGTCATGACTCAGATATTCAATAAACTTATTCATCATCAAATTGAATGTTACGTTGATGATCTTGTAGTCAAAAGTAAAGAAAATGAAGACCATATCTTTGACTTGAGAGTAGTTTTCGAACCGTTAAGACAATACAACCTTAAAATGAATCCCCTGAAGTGCACATTCAGAGTAATTTCAAGAAAATTCCTTGGGTTTTTTTGTCCGGCACCGTGGAATAGAAATCGATCTGGAGAAGATCAAGATTATCTTAGAAATGCCACCCCCTAAAAGTCTAACTCAACTTAGATCATTTCAAGGATGGTTGGCATATCTAAGATGCTTCATTTGCAACCTATCAAGAAGGTGTCAATCATTCTCAACACTTATCAAAAAGGGCACCAAGTTCAAGTGGGATGACAAGTGCTAGTATGCTTTCGAAGATATCAAGCACTATCTGATGACGCCGCCAGTTCTACCAGCGCCTATCCCAGGCAAGCCATTGATACTATATATTACTGCATTAGAAGACTCTCTTGGCACTTTGTTGGCCCAAGCCAATGATGAATGGAAAGAGAATGCACTTTACTATCTCAGCCATCTTCTAATCCCTGCTGAGGTAAACTACCACCTATTGAAAAGCACTGTCTAGCTTTAATCTTTGCATCCCAAAAGATATGGAATTACATGCTTTCTCATAAGGTGAATCTGATCTCCAAGATCAATCCACTATAATATCTCATGACATGGTCGATGTTATCCGGACGGTTGGCGCGTTGGTCTATGATTTTGTCATAGTTTGACATCACTTTCATACCCCTATGTGAGGTGAAAGGACAAGCACTAGCGCACTTCTTAGCATCACGCCCACTTCTTGCTGATTCTCAGCTTAGTGATGACCTCCTCGATGAATAAATCATGAACTTAGGGAACACTAGCATTCACCACTGGGAGATCTATTTTTATGGTGTGACTTCCTTTCAAAAATGAGAAGAAGCACGATCCACTCTTCCAAGAGATACTAGGGTAGGAATAGTTCTCCTAACTCCAAACCGCGATGTGATGAAATTCTTATATCATTTGTCCAATCCATGCACCTACAATTAAGCCAAAAATGATGCTATGATTGTCGATCTAGAGTTAGCCATTACACTATGCATCCAGAGCATCAACATCTTCGGGGATTCTCAATTAGTTATCAACCAAATTATTGGATTTTAAAAATTTCTAAAGCCTAAGCTCCATCATCACCACAAGTATACCATGGAGTTACTAGCCCAAATCCCAGAAGTTACCATCTACAAGATTCCTCAATAAGAGAATGCAGTAGCAGATCCATTAGCCAAGCTTGCCAAAGAATTGGCATGTCTGGAAGATGAGTCCATACCAATAAGAGTCCAAAATAGACAAGTCTTATCTATTATTGACGATGAACTCATCTAGAGACTCTCTATTTAAGGGGAGGTTGCCATTGCCAAAAGAACGATGAATTAGATTGGAGGCAACTATTCATGGATTACCTAAATATAGGCAAACTACCTCAAGAGAAGTCATTAGCCCATCAGGTGAAGTAAAGAGACCTCTCATACACTCCCATTAATGGCACCTTATAACGACATTCTTTCGATCATATGTGGTTACATTACTTGGACAAACACAAAGCCCATAAGATTGTGCCTGAGGTACACTCAGGTTTGTATGGAGCTCATCAATCCGGTCCGAAGATGAAAGCTAATATCAAGATACTAGGATACTATTGGCCCTCAATGATCATAGACTGCATGGATGTAACTAGGAGATGCCACCAATGTCAGGTACACAGTGTGGTCTTACACCAACCACCCAACATTCTGTACCCTACATTAGCTTCATGGTCATTTGAATATTGGGGTACCGACATAGTGGGTCTGATCGATCCTCAATCTTCTAAGGGTCATCGGTTCATTCTAGCTGCCACCGACTACTTTTCTAAGTGGGCGGAGGAAATCCCATTTAGAGAGGTCACAGCTTAGCATGTGCTCCAATTTTTCAGGAACCATATCGTATGTAGGTTCAGGGTACCGCGATGAATTATATTCGATAATGGTACTGCATTCAAGAGCACTAAAATCAATAATTTTTCTCAGAGGCACATCATAGATTAGAGATATTCTACCATCTATTACTTGAGGGCAAATGGCTTAGCAGAAGCCTTCAACAAAACTCTCATCCGGATATTAAAGAAGACACTCGACTATAACAAGCGGTAATGGCATGAGCAGTTAGTTGAAGCCTTGTGGGCTTACCGCACTACATACAGAACTCCAACTCAATCTACCTCATTCTCCTTAGTGTATGGGTCTGAATTAGTTCTATCATTAGAAGTTCAACTCTCATCATTAAGGATAGCTATGGGTAGTATAATCATAATGGAGCATAACGCCAAATTATGGTTAGAAGAGCTCAACAGTTTGGAGGAGAGACGCCTCCGGGCATGCCAGAACCTCGAGTTGTATAAAGCTAAAATGATTCAAGCTCATAACAAGTTGGTCCGTCTTAGAGCATTTCAAGTAGGAGAGCTTATTTTAGTTCTAAGGAGACCAATTGTTGTCTGTTGAAAGATGGGAGGTAAGTTTAAACCCACTTGGGAAGGCCCTTTTACTATAGAGAAGGCCTACCAAGGAGGATCTTATCAGCTCATAAATTATAAGGGAGAGCGCCCAATGCTTCTAATCAATGGGCTCTACTTAAAGAAATATTGTCCATAAATCTTATTTCAAAAAAATATTAATGAAATTTCTTTCATCTCAAATTCCATCTCTTTATATTGGTTAGAAATATCTCTACTTGCAAATCCGCCACGATGTGTCTAGGGTAGGTGTAAGGAACCCAAGCAGTATCCTATATTTTACCAACACAATACCAACACAAACTACACACAATCACATACTAAACAAAGACATATCTCTTATCTCGGGCTATTTTGATGTGGGATAAAGCCTTCTGTGGCACTTACTCATTAGCTTCTTTAGGTCAGGCTGACATGCTACCTTGTTAATGTGTCATCCCAGTGGTTACTTGACTGAAGGATGTAAGTCTACAAGCTTTCTTTTTAACTTGACCATTACAAACTAACAAGCTCCTTGTTAGTTTGGTAGACCTTACTGCATAGCCGGTAAGCTACCCCATGTCGCCTTTATTTAAGATGATGTAAACCTACATGCTTTCTTCTTGAAATAGCCATCATGCACCGACTGGGTCGAGTATATTTGAGGCTTAGGATAAGTCCCCCAGTGGCTCCTTTCCACCTGACTACTTCAAGTTTGGGTATAGTTCTTACATGGGACTCCCCACTTGGTAGTCATCTTAGGTTGGATAGCATCGGTCTCGCTGACGACAGACTATCCTGATGATCATTTTTGACTGTGAAGATAGAGTCTACAAGCCTTCTTCTCAGATTGATCATTGCAAACCAACGGGCACCTTTGGTTGGTTGGTTATCACCGTGCTAATGGAAACCCACCTGGTGGATACACCACTCATGGTAGATGTAAGTCTACAAGATTTCTCCCAAAGTTGGCCACCGCATACCTATAGGCTTTCTTCTACAAGGTTTAAGATAAAGCCCCTAGCGGCACCTCCCCTGTGGGCACTCTATTTAGATCACGTCCTTAGCGACCCCATCTAGACACCACCATAGTTACTCTTGGATTGGACAGAGCTCCTTTCCTAGTAGCCACCCTTGTGATTGGAGAATTTGTCTTACAGATGTGTAGATTCTCCCTTGGTCCAGTAAGTCTGAGATAGGACTAGGCTGATATGAGATCCTTCTCAGTATGGTCCCTCGCACATCAATAGGGTCCACATAAACATATAAACAAAATAATATATTTCTTTGCTTGTGGACTACGAGCAAAACCCTCAGCGGTACCTTTTCCCAAGCAGGCATCCTATCTTTAGGGCAGTATCAACAAAACTCCCTAAAGGAATCACCTGACTACTTTTGAGTTGAGGTAAGTCCCTGGGTCGGCACTCTCTTAATAGTTACCCTTAGGTCAGGTTCAACTTGTTGTGCCACCAACAGGTCACCCCGGTGGTCATCCATGCTTTGAAAGATGTAAGTTTATTACACATTATCTCCAGCATGACTGTCGCACACCAAGGGAAATCTTCGGGTTTGATTTGTTGTGCTAGCAACCAATCATCCCAATGGTTCCTAGTTTAGGAAGATGTAAGTCTATAAGCCTTCTTCCTCACTTGATCATTGCATACTGAAAGCCACTCCTTTGGTTGGTTAGCTCTACCTCACAGCCAGTAGACTGTCCCTTTGGATTTGTAAATATAAGATAGGCCTAGGCTAATATTAGCCCCTTCTTAGTGGATCCATCGCACACCGACAGGGTCCATCTCAAAATGAAATTAATTTTGATTATCCTTGAGTCAATATGAGTCCACAGTGATATTCGCTCAATAGTCACCTTAGGTCGAGTTCGATTTATTATGCTAGCAACTGATCACCCCAGTGGTTCCTTGTTTAAGAGGATGTAAATCTACAAGTTTTCTTCCTAACTTGACCATTGCACACCAAAAGGCACCCCTTAGGTTGGTTAGCTCTATCTAATGGCCTGTAGACTATCCCTTTGAATTTATAAATCTAAAATAGGCCTAGGCTGATATTAACCCCTTCTTAGTGGATCCATCACACACCAACAAGGTCCATCTTATCAAAATCACTATCCTTCTTTAGTGGAATTTAGATTAAATCCATCCACTCTTATCCCTAGTGGATACAGAAACCCATATTTTGAACCCATCTTATCCTCATCGAATCTAAGCTTATATCTCAAGCAGATGTGTCCTCAAAACCAAATAATATCCTCTCCCTAGTGGAGCCTAAAATCATAAGCAATCAAATCAAATTTTCATCCTCAATGGATGCCCACCAATTAAACCAAATCAAATCAAATTTCTCTCCAATAAGACCCAAATCAAATCTCTATCCCTAGTGGATAATCTGAACCTTCTTCCCTAGTGGAAGGTTCATGCTCTCATCCCCGGTGGGTTATAAATCTTAATCCTCAGCAGATCTTTTCTCACCAAATCATATCAAACCAACTCAACTTTTATCCTCAATGGATAACCTGAACGCTTCCCTAGTGGAATGATCACATGTGTGATCCGTCAGTGGATCATTCCTTCCTCTCTTATGCCTTTGGCATGAGTTGAGTTGCATTGTACTAAGATATTGATTCCTTCTACATCTCGAGTTTAGGGGTAGATCGTTTCTATTAGTGGTTGCGATCCTTTGGACGTTATTGACCATCTCGATCAATACCAATATGTGTGGTGCGTCTATTCAGTTACACCACACTTATTGGGCACCCTTTGTTGACCTCACTTTTGGAGTGAGCTCTTAACTTTCTCATTATAGATCTTGGACTCTTATAGACACTAAGAGCTCCTTAGTCTTAAGACACTTCTAGTGATTAGGTGAATACTTAACCTAAGCCTAGAGACTTAGAATGATTAGTCATGGGAATATGTCATGCCTTAGGGATTTAGAAAAATTTTCCTACCCTATAGCCTTAAACACAATCCATGTTTCCTTCTTCAAACCAAACTTCCAAATCAAATTCCAAATCAAAAGATTGAAACCCATGATCAAATTCAAATTCCAAAACCCTTCCTAAGCCCTTTGATTTTATCTTATGGACTTAGCCTTAACCAACCCCAATTCAATTGATTTTCTCAAGATATCAATTCAACCAATCAAATTCCAAACCAATTCCAAATCAAATGACTAGAACCCAAAATCTAATTCAAATTCCAAAATCCCTTCCTAAGCCATACAAACCAATTTCATATGCTTAGCCAAAACCCCCTTTAAAATAAATCATACTTGATTGATTTCTTTATAAATCAATCATTCCTTCTTTTATATTCACAAATATAAATGAAATCCAAATTCAAACCATTCAAATCAAATCAAACTAAATCAAACCAGATCAAGACCTTTCATAATCCATATGGACTTACCTTCGTAAGCTTAATCAAATCTCAACCCAAATTAACCTAAACTCAATTTATTTCTTTATAAATCAATCATTCCTTCATTTATATTCACAAATATATATGAAATACACCCTCCAATGACAAAAAAAAAATCAAACTAAATCAATTCCCTACTTAAGCCCTTTTGACATACATCCTTAAGCTTGGTCAAATTTGCATCCAAATCACTCCAAACTCAAGTGATTTTCTCATGAATCATTTATATCTTTATTTATATTCACAAATATAAATAAAATATAAATTCAAATAGTCAAAATCAAACCCAAATCAAATCATATTTCCAATTTTAGCCTTTTTGGCCAATTTCTTGAACTTGGCTAAATGATACCCAAATTAGTCCAAAACCCATGGTTTTCTTCATGGATCAATCTTTCCTTCAATCACTTACCCAAATATAAACACAAACTATAATTATCAAACCAAATCCAAGTAAACTCAAGTCAAGCCCATGTTCCATTTTGACTTGAAATTATCATAAGAACCAAAAAACTATTTGACTCCAAACCAATTGCAATTAGATTTATATTTCAATCCTAGGCTCATATGTGAGTTCAACTAAACTTGAATCAAGCCAAAATCAAACCAATTGACCTATTTAGGCCCACTTGACCCAAAGTGACCTAAAAGACATTTTTTAGCCAAGTTCTAATCCAACCCAAATTGGATTGAACTAAGCTCATCCAAACCTCATATCATAATCAATAATCATCCTAGGATGATCAACTACCTTGAATTGGGTCAAACCAAGTCCACTTGGTCCTTTGACCAAGTCAACATTTAGCCTAAATGAAACCCAAACTAGCTAAAATCTACCATATACCAAATTGATTGAAACTGTTGATTCAAACTAATTCATAATCAATGATTGAACATGACCAAACCCTCAATTGAGCCAAACTAAGTCCAATTGATCATTTGACCTAAGTTGACCCAAATTGGCCTAAAAAGCCAAAATAGGTCAAATCATGATTTGATCCAAATTAATTGCAACCAATGGCTGAAGTTCATTCCAAAGCATTTATTGAACTTGACTAAAGCCATGATTGAGCCCAATTTGATCAATTGGTCAACTTGACCCAACCTAGCCCAAATTGACCTAAAAGATCAAATTGGCCAAAATCCAAATTAAATCCAATTCAAACCAAACCAAAACCTACAATCATTTTCATTAACCAATTGAACATGAACCAACATCTAACCCAACCCAATTTGGTCAAATTGGTCAAATTGGTCAACTTAGCCCATTTTACCTATTTTAATCCAAATGAGTCAAAATTAAACCTTTGCCAAATTAATAAAACCCACTTGAACCAAAATCACTTCAAATGATCATTTGAACCTAACCCAAGCCTTGGTTTGACCTAGTTTGATCGATTGGTCAGCCCAATCCAACATGAACCCATATGAACTAATTTGACCATATGAAGCCAAACCACCCCAAACCAACCCTAGATCACACCCAAACTAGCCCAAATCCAAGTGAAACCCAATCTAAGGAGATTAACCATTGGACAAGCTCATTTGCATTTGATTACTTCCATAAAAAGCAAGTCCACTATCCCATCACTTGGGCATCCATCTAAGTGCCAAATGGGGTGCACCTAAGCTTCCTAGCCCACCCTAGAACAGCTAGGATCATCCATGGACCAAGGGGAGTTCACCTCCTCCCCTCTTAAGCCAAATCGAGCACCCTAAGGACCAAGCCAACCCAATGTCCCCATATTTTGCCTTGAGCTCCCTGTCATAGCTTCCTCAACTCCTGGCGAGCCACATGGAGCTGATGGCGACCCCTCTGATGCCTCGATGAGAGTGAATCGATAGAATTTCAAGGACGGATCCCATCCGTTCATCATAGTTGATTTTAAGGTATACTCTTTCAATTTGAGCGATAATTGTCACCATTCACATTCTATGTGTGCCTTAAGTGACTTCGAAACTCCTTAGAGCTTCCTAGAGCACCCCAAGCCTCCCTCGATCGGTAATTATTCTCTGCATGTGAAATCAAATCAAGACACCTCCATTTTGATTCATTATTCTTCTCCACTCCATCAAACTCAAATTTGTTGTGCATGCACCTTGACCACACCTAATCGAAGCCAAGCAAGTCATCCCTTGAGTTCCAAAGCCACCGGAAGCCATACTTCAATCGAGATCGAATGCCAAATAAGAGGAGCTTATTTTATAGAGCAAACCACCTCAAATCAAGGCTCGTGCATCTCAACAAGGCTTCAAGTCTACCAAACAAAGCTAACTCAGTCGACCCCACTGCTGGACATTAGCTTCGGTGAGGTAATTCCTCAAAATTGTCGATTTAGGAAAAAGTGGTTGGTCCTATTCAAAGAAAATTTATATGTCATGCATTTTTGATCGTTGGATATGTTTGTCTCTTCTTCCTGATGGTGTGGGATCAATTTGATCCCAATCCGAGCTCTAGTGAGCTTGGATCGAATGGAGAAAGATGGATGGCATTTGTCTTTCGCCATTCGCGAAGGAGACGGATCATGGGCAATCCATTCCGTGTGATTGGAACTGGCGGTGCTGATCTAATCATGTTAGATCTGCCTCTATTTCATCATTAACTTCAGGATCTAATCATGGTCATCCGATCTTAGATCGAATGGTCCATAGGAAAGCGCGTTCATCGCAATTCGAGTCAGCTTCCTGATTTGACAACTTAAATAGCCTATCCTGCCGCACCACATAAAAAGCACGCCGCGTTAATAGCCACTTGGTGCTGACAAGATTAGGGTTAATTAGGGTTGTTTTAATTAATTTTTAAGATTGAAACTTCCTAAACTCATAACTAATTCTAGAAAAATTAAAAAAAATATAAATGAGGGCTCATTTTAAAGGTATTTTAGAGGAGAATCGAAGAAAATTATTATTAATTAAATTTTGATTAGTAATTTTTGCTTAATTATTATTTAATTAAAAATTTAATTAGTCTAATTACTCTTTGATTAATTCTCCAATTATTTTCAAACTTTCTAGAGATGGTTAGGGGGATGACCTCTGCCTTCCCTTTGATTAAGCCTTAATTACTCTCTTAGCTTAATTAGTGGTAATTAATCAAATGAATAGTGAATTGATCCATCAATTGAGTTCATTAGCCTCTGTTAACAGTGGAGAAACTTAGGGAAATGGGTTGGGACCCCTCTTCCAATCTTTTCCTTAATTTTTCTTCATTTCCTCTTTAAAATTAATTAATTAAGACTCATTACTTAATTAATTAATCAAATCAATCAAAACCCAAATCATATCTGAACTTCAATTAACTAATTTAAAAGATTTAGCGATTGAGACTTAGGTTTCCTTCTTTTCCTCTTTCCCTAAGTCCATTTCATATTGTTGATTAAGGATAATTAAGATTTAATTAGATAATTAATGAACTTAATTAACTTGATTAAACCTACCTTCCTTAATTAACTCTTGGGTAGCTCTTTGGGTGTTCAATAACCTAAAGAGAGAGCTAATGAAATTATGGTTAGCTCACACGTGTGAGAAAATCTTAAAAGTAATTAAGTGAGTTCCTTAAGCTTAATTAAATATTAATTATGAGCCAATTGCATTAGGCCCCTTCCATTTCCGACGAGCATTACTTATTTACTTTTCATGTGGTTGCATCCCATGTTGGCTCATCATTATTTAGTTAATTAGCTTAAGGTGATGTAGGTAAGGGTTTAATTATTTGATTTAATTCATACCTCAACCTAATTGCTTTTCATTTAATCACATTAACTCATATATGGGGAATAGGATTACGATTAGCAAACCACTTTCATATTTCTTAAATCAAATCAAACATAAAGATCAAAAATGGCTTTAAGAAACTTTGGTTTATTTTAAATGAGTTTATTAATATGAATGTCCTTAGGACTTAGTTGGATTGAATGAAATTACATGCTTGTATTTTTTTATTTCTTTCCAATCATGTTAAAATATTGTATGCCACTTCTATTCACGCATTCATTTCTTCCAAATTAATCAAATCAAAATGATTTTCTTTATGTCAATTTGCATGTGTTGACTTAATTAGAAATATGTGTGGCTATTATCACTATTAAATCTCAAATGTGTTTTCAAAAGCTTATTAATGAAGAATAATATATACATTGTGACTTTAGTTACACACATATAGGAGATGCATGTGAATATAAGCTTAGTGTATGAAGTGAAGTCTCTTTCTTACATTCATGTGTTGATTTGCATAAGTTGGAATATTAATGGGTATATTAGTATGGACATTCCGAGGACGCACTACTTTAAGTAGCCCCAAGGAGGTTCCCACCTCACTCACCTGGTGCAAAACAATGGTGACGTGCTCGTTTGATTTCATTCTTATGCATCTTAACATTGGAAATTAAATAGAGCTTTAATTCATTTACACAAATAAATCAATTCAATTAAATTCTACTTTTCCATGATTTTCATTCTTATAGTTGTTCATACATCCATATGTATTTAAAAGTAGCGGGTATATTAATCTGAACATTCTGGGGTTGCACAACTTTAAGTAGTCCAGGGAGGTTCCTACCTCACTCCCCTATTACAAAACAATGGTGTCGTACTTGCTTAAAACTTTTATACATTTGAATGTGTATTTAGCTAATGAATGAAAACCCCATTTTTCTATTAAAAAGACATGCAATCATATTTTTGTTCAAGTGGTTGGGTTGATTAGTCATATGATTTAGAGTTCTTTTCTTACGCTTTTTTATAAGAATTTAGATAGAGCTTTAAATTAATATGACAAAATGATTCAAGCAAATGAAACATCAATTCCAAGTATATTTGCTTACATTCATCATTTAAGTGTGCTAAGATACAAATTTCATGTATAGATATGTTTAGGACTTAATCATATGGATGCCATATATATGATGGAAAGGAATGAGCAAACATGTGTTATGTGATAGTAATTAATTACAATTAATCTTAAGATGTCTTTGTTATTGAATGAGGTTATTTAAAGCAAACCTAAACCTAGGATTAATTAAAACATGTAATAAGCCATTCACTAAAGGGAATTGATTAATTAATTTGCTTTAGATATGGCTTAGGGTAGGGATGAAAGAGAGTGATCCTCTCTTTTCCTCTCTTTATAAGACTTAGTTGTTAGGTGTAAGCTAAGTGAAACAAAAGAAAATATTAAGTAAAAATTTACAAATCAATTAAACCATTTAAATTGTAACCACCCTTCATAATTAAATCTCTTCATACTTAGAGAATGATAACTCTAAAGCCTAGTTATGACATACCACACAAGCCTTAATACACACATATAGAACTAGGTCACCACTTCCAGCTTTATGTTATGACGGTGCATGGTTTGATGTATGCTTTGTTTTATGATGTATTATTGTAGACTGGATGTTATGGTATGCACTTCGTAGACTAGATGATAAGCCTATATTAGCCTAATTATATATTTTTGTAGGAGATTGTGCTTAAGGGTGCTTAAAATAAATATAAATGCTCTCTTTTATAGGTTGCTTAACCTCTAAGCATAATCTAAATTAGGATAGGTAAACTTAGTTATCCATGTCCAGGGTGTTAAGTCTAAATTATTTATATAATTGCTTGAGTTGTATGGTGTGTTTAGCTAACACTTGCAAGAGTAGTTAGATTTACTTTTCTTATTTTTGATGTAATTATGCATTAGGAATTAGGATTAGTGTTATGGGGTATTAGGATGAGCAGAGTCTATAAGGCTTTATTCTTGGAGGCCCCATGATGCCTTTGAAGCAAGCAAATCCAAATAAAGAAATGAAGCAAAGACATGAAGATATGAAGATATGAAGACATGAAGACCCCCAAAATATTTATTCAATTGTAATTGTAATTATTCTTTCATATATCAATATGTACAAGGGTAGAGCTCGGCTACCCATTTCTCTTTTCAGGTTGTACGGTGGTACCTGACCGCACCGGCCTATTATTCTTTCACGTTGAGTTTATAAATTGTTTGATGATTTATTTACAATGAGCAATAGAAATAACATGTATTTTTCTAATTTTTTCATGTATTATGATTTAATGTGTGGCCTGAATTTGATTAGGCTCTTAGGGAAAAATAAACTTTTTACCCCAATCATAACTCATAACTAATTTTCTAAATAACTCATAATCTCATTTAAAGCCTAAGTATTAAATCAAGATAATTAAAATATTTAGCAACCTCTTAGCTAAATGTTGTATGTTCAATGTCATGCATATCATCTTATTTCATTCTTGCTAAGAGAGGATTTCCATAGTTAGATGATAGGGGAAGACTTTACCTTTGAGGGTCTCCCTTGTGGTGAAAAATATGTCTTTCTCTCTGATTTAGACAATAACCCTATTTCATTATGCATTTAGGCATATAAAATGCTTTGGCCTGTGTCAAAATAAAAAGTTCAAAATTAAATAAAATTTGATAAAATTTGCATTAGACTAAGTCATTATTCATACCACTCATGCTCTAGTCTCTTAGGGAGTGGGTTTAAGGACTTTAGTTTCTTTCTAAATGATAACAACCTGTCCATCTTGAAAAACATATGACTTGACCACATGGTTTTAAAATATAGGAGGAGTAAGCTGGTTTCCATTCCAAGCAGTTATAAGTCCAATAGTCGGGTGGTTTACTCTCGCTTATGGAGGTAAGTAATATACCCATTTTTATCTTAGATTTAGGACATGCTTTGGCCCTTGCTAAAGCTCCCTAGATTTAGGATCTGAGATTGTTGTTTTCCCTCGGGCTACAAGCATAAATTCTCACATTTTAGACATTTCTATAATCTTGTGTTGTGGGATTATAAGCCCTAACTTTCTTAAAATTTCAACACAAACATAGAATTATGTTCGATTTTAAATATATAAAACCCAACCATAGGATAGTTCAGAAAGCCCACTATGTTACCTAGTATCATGAGCATCCCCTACTCATCTCCTTTGGCTCTAATAAATAAGTCTTTCTTTTTGATATATCCCACTTGATTTTCTAAACATAACTAATTTATTAATAGTCCTATCTTTGAATTCTTTACAGACAATAATTGCCTACTTTAATTGAGAGTATTCCTAAGGAATTCACCCTCCTTAGGATATAATTAACTATGGGGTTTTCCCCTATAGGGAACTTTAGAACTCGGTTTAAATAAACCCTACTTTATTCATCCATGTAAAGTAAGGGAAAAATCTTTAGTATATTCGAAGACCCATCTTGTCTTTGGAGTCTTTATTAGGTGATTAAATCCATTGTAGGGTAGTGATTTTTATCTTTCAAGATAGTGCATTATTCCTTGATGTTGTACTTGATCACCTCTATAAGTACATCCTCAGATCTACGTGGTGTCCCCCATACACACACACACACACACACACATGATACATCATCTAAAAATAAACACCACATATGGTAAATGTAGTTTAAAAAAGCAAAGCAGGCGACTATACCTACTTTTAAATTTTTTTAATCATATTTAAACAGTTAATTATGTTCAATACAATACTTATTTTTAAAAAAACTTCTTTTGGGAATGGTATTGGCAACAGTAGTGGGTGATGTCCTGTGAGCTCCCATCATGACCTGTGAGAGATATTTTCTTAGAAGATAAATTTTAAACTTTTGGAATGATTAGAATGGGAGAGCGATGGAAAAGAAGGTTTTCGTTTCCAATGAGAGATGAACTCAATAGCGATAGTAGGGCAAAAATGAATCTAAATAAGCTCGAGTCATAATGAACTCGAGCACAACTCATAGGTCAAAAATCTAGCTCGAACTTGAGCTTGAGTCAAGCCCATATAATGAGCTAGGGCTCTACTTGTCCATTTAATATGAGGCTTGAGAGCTCGATAGAAATACATTGGTGAAAGATGTAGGATTTCCTTCGGGGAGAAGCAGGGGATGAGGGGGAAGGCTGAATAGTTTTAAATTAAGAAACAATAATCTTTAATAAGAATTTAATAAAAAAAGAATAGCAACTTTAAAGGATCAATAGCTTATTTTTTTATTTGAGAAACCAATAGTTTTTATGCAAGTTATATTAGCCTAATGGTTGAGAACTTATGCTGTCAACCAAGAAATATTATATTCAAGACTTTATATATACGTTGTGTGTGTTAGTTTACAATTAAATTTGCTCTAAAGTCCAAAAAAAACTACTTTTTTACTTTTTGTATATCATGAGCAGTCAAGTTGAGCTCGAGCATAATAACCTCCACTCACAAGCTCATTATTGAGCTAAATTTGAGCCGGCTCAACTCAGTTACACCCCATTAGTGGAAGAGGAACTTTCAAGAATATGTGTAGAGTATAGTTGTCATGTTGTAGAAGGAAAGAAGATTATGGTTTTTAAAATTAAGAGCTTAATAAATATTTATAATTAAAAACTTATTATTTATTTTAAACTAAATTTAATAATTATTAAAATATCATAATTAATAAGTAATAATTATATATTTGAATTAGTTAATATGTTTATAATATTTATTATAATTAAAATATGATGAATAGGCTGATATTAAGAAAATAATATATGAATGATAATTATTTTTAAAATGTGATGTTATTAAATTAAAATAATGCTTTTAAGTTTTACATGCAAAACAAAAATTTTTAATGTAATATATAATATTAAGCAATTTACTCCAATTGTAAAAGTGGAAAGCACATATCTCAATTATCTCTTAGTTTGACGATTATAAAGCATTCAACAATTAATGCAACAATATATTTTTAGTTCACATAATTCTAATTTTAAAACTATTTTTGTCTGATAAATTAAAATTAGATTATTTAGCATATTTATCTCCTTAAGCAACCTAATAACTTGATTAAAATGTTTGGGTGGCATATTGAAATCTATCTTAATACTCAATAATCTCACCACCATAGATAATTCATAATAAGTGGTACATCCATATAATAATAGTTGTTGTGTTATGCTTAATAAATCATCACAGGATTGTTTGGTTGCCTAAAAAGAAATATAGTGTAAAGTGAATGTAACATATTTGGATTACTTTAAGTGGTTTGGCTGATAACTCTACAAAAATATTGAGTATATTTATTTATCTTTTTTTTTGTAGAATGAATTTAATGTAAAGTATTTTTGGGGTTGTGGGTAGCGGTGGTAGTGGTCAATGGTTGGTGCACCGATAGTGGGTTTGCCAGTGGTGGGAGCCGACAATGGTTGTGTGAGTAGGTGGCAAGGATGATACTTTACATTGATTATTGTATTTGAAATCCGCTCAAATCTGGGTGAATTTCAAATATACCAAAATATACCATTTTGAGGTATCTAAATACTTCATATTACTTTAGAATTTTACTTTGCACCATGCCAAATACATAAAAAGTTAAATCATCTGCATTTACTTTATTTTACACTCAAAAATAAATAAAACAAACAGTACCAAAAAAATTTTAGCTATGACATTTGGAGCTTCTAGAAGAGTTTCCTTAAAATATGAGCTTGTAGTATTGAATAATGTCTCTTTATATCAATTTGTTTTACCAACACTAGCTGGTGCATAACTAACTAATGCAACATAATGGTTGTCGATGAGCAATGCATATTCATCATGTGATGCCCAAATCTAATAATTTGATCGAAATCCCCTCTCAGGAATGTTGACCTTATTTTTGAAGGAGGTTGTCATATATCATGATCTTAATAATTATGATCCCTAATATTAAATTAGGAACTACCTAATTAGACACTTAAGATATTACACTTAATGACTAGTCATATAATTAATCATAATCAAAATAAAAATCAAAATCAAGGCCAAACACCTTAGGATGAAAGCCTATGTCAGCCTAGTGGACCCCACTAAGACTTGATTTGACCCAATTGAAGTGGGTGAACCCAATCAAGTCTAAGTTTAATAAAATTCAATAGAAATCAAAATTAAACATATGTAAATTCAAATCTAAATTCAATTGAGCATAGATTTAGGTAATTAACATGATTGACCCATTTGACATATTTAAGCTAAAAATTACCTAAGGGACTATTTGGTTGAGTGAAAAAGGAATGCATTGCATTCTGTTTTTAGTAAAAAAAGTAATATTTGTATTTAGATGACTGAAAAAGAAATGCAATATAAAGTTTTCATGCATTCCTTTTTCACCTTTAGTTCAAATCCAGTGAAAAGAATTTGGTCAGATTTGGGCGATTTTACTTTACACTCATCAATGTAATGTGAGGGTGGCAGGTACCGACCACTTTCGTCAGTCGCAGCCGCCGCTTACATTCACCTGCCACCAATTTTACATTAATTTTGTTTTACTCAAATCAAACACCGAAAATAAATTATTGAATTTAATTTATATCCATCCAAACAACCAAAAAGTTTTTCAAATACACTACAATTCTTTTACAAATGTCTTTTACACTGCATTCCTTTTTCAGCCAACCAAATAGCCCCAAGTCCAAGAAAAATTAAAATAAATCAAAATTCAATCAAACCAATAGCTCAGAATTATTCTACAAATACAAATGAACATAAAACTAAATTCACATAGGGATAGAAATGGCTAATCAAGTCGTTTGACATGAGTTGACTCATGTGAGCTCAACCAAGTCAAAAGTCAAACTATTAAAATCTAATCGAATTGAGCAATCCCAAAAAATCAAAAGTATGAAATTAACATAATTAAACATATCTCTAAACAAATTTGAATCCAATGAGAGCTCAAATAGATTAATTTTGTCACTTGATCTAAGTAGACCCAAACAAACTCTATTGAACTTAAACTTAAACTATATTAAAATTAAGTTGAACCAAATATTCTAACTCATTTAAAATTCATGTTTAAACACAAAGTAACCTTTCATTGAGTTTAATTTGACCATTTGACTCAAGTCAATCCAATTTGACTAATTAAGCCCAATTTGGGTTAACATAGATCAAATTCAGAATTAAACTCAAATTAATAAAAATTAATCAATCTAAATTATTTTTAATTATTTCTTTAAATATAATTAAGGCTTAAATAAATCCCAAGAAGAATAATTGAGTTATTTAACTTAATTTAACTCACTTTGGTCAAAGTGAGTCAAATGAAGTTTAAATCAAATTAAATTCAAACCAAATCAATTTAATTGATCCTAAAGACTTAAAGTTAGCAAATTAAATTCAAAATAAATCCATTTAATTGATCCTAAATAGTTTGAATGATCAAATTGAACATAATTAAAAACATGACTTTAACTCAAACAAGCCAATGAGAATTGATTCAATCAATCCAAACTAAATTGAGTCAAATTAGGTTAACCCTAAGTTTATCCCAAATGAAGTCATCCTAATTCATGAATCATCAAAAGCTTGAATGTGTTTGATAACATTCCAATCTAAATGATCAATGGGTAAGTCAAAAAAAAAAGTAAAATCCAACTCATTGAAAGATTCAATCAAAGCTTCACATTTGCACTAGTAATAAAATCATACCCAACTAAACTCTACTATAATCTAACTTTCTAAGTGTTGACCTCACTTTTGGAGTGAGAATTAAATCACTACTTCTTAGATTTAGGAGCCTTCTAGAAACTAAGACTTTCTTAGTCATAAGACACTTCTAGCAATTAGGTAAACACTTAACCTAAGCCTAGAGCCTTAGAAGGGTTAATCATAGGATTTGGCTATGACTTAGGACTTAGGGAGATTTACCTACCTTATAGCCTAAACCCAATCTATGCATATCTCTTTGGCCTAAACCAAACCTTAAATTCAATTCACCTAAGTTCATATACCAAATCCAAATTCAAATTCCAAACCAAATAATTGAAACCTATAAGCCAAATTCAAATCAAATTCAAACCTATCCTATAGACTTAGCCAAGACAAATTCAAGTCAAACCAAACTCAATTGATTTTTCTCAAAGTCAATTCAACTCTCCAATCAACTCATGCCAAATATAAAATTAAATTCAAATCAACCAAACCAAACAAAATATCAATTCAAACCAACCCTTCTTAAGTCATATGATTTGACCCTATGGACTTAACTAAAACTCCATTCAAATCAAATCAAATTTAATTTATTTTCTCATAAATCAATTATTTCTTCAATCATCTTCCCAAATATAAATGAATCTACATTCACATGTCCAGAATCCTAAACCAAAAAAAAAAAACAAACCAAACCTATTCTAAGCCATATGGTTTTATCCTATGGACTTAGCCAAAATCCTCTTCAATTCAGATCAATTTCAATTAATTTTTTCATGAATCAATTATTTCTTCAATTATATTCCCAAATATAAATGAAACCTACATTCACATGTCTAAAATCCTAAATAAAAGATCAAATCAAATCAACCCTTCTTAAGCCATATGATTTGACTTAGCCAAAACTCCAATCATATCAAATCAAATTCAATTGATTTTCTCATGAATCAACTATTCCCTCAATCATCATCGCAAGTATAAATAAAGTCTACAATAATCAAGCCAAAATCAATCAAATCAAATCAAACCTAACCTAACCTATTTAACTTGAAATATCCAAATGAACCAAAATCTATTTGAACCCAAATCAATTACAATCAAAGCAATAAATCAATCCTAAATCCATATATAAACTCAGCCAAACTCAATTCAACCCAAAATTGATTCAACTAAACCTGATTGGTCCACTTGACCCAAAGTGGCCAACTTGACCTATTTGAGCTAAGTTCCAATCCTACCTAAATTGGATTGAACTAAGCATACCAAAACCTCCTATCATGATTGTCAATTATCCTTGCTTGATCAATTGTCACCAATTGGGTCAAATGAAGTTAACTTGGTCATTTGACCAAGTCAACACTCTTAACCTACATGAACCAAACTAGCCAAATTTTATCATAAGCTAAATTAATTGAAACCAATGATCCACATCAACCTATGATCAATAATTGAATATGACTTGACCATCAATTGAGTCGAACCTAACCAAATTAGCCCTTTGACCCAAGTTGACCCAATATGACCTAAAAGACTAACTTGGGTCAAATCATGATATAACCTAAATTGATTATAACCAATAGCTCAAGTACATTCCAAATTGATTGTTGAACTTGACCAAAGCCATAATTGAACCTAATTTGTCCAATTTAACTCAATTGACCCATTTAGCCCAAATTGACCTAAAGGGTCAAATTGGCTTAAATCCAAACCAAATCTAAATTACCCAAACCAAAAGCTCGCAATCATCTTCACTAACCACTGAACATGAATCAACCCATAACCCAAGCTAATTTGGCCAATTTGGTTAAATTTGTCAACTTGACTCATTTGACCTGTATGAAGCCAATACACAATAAGACCTGACTTAAGCCATCATAAACTAACCTTAGGTCAGCCCCAAATTAGCCCAACTTGAATTGGGTCCAATCCAAGACCTTATCAATTGAATTTTCTTCCCCACATGGGATAAAACCCATTTTTGGCAAGTCAACTCTTTCCCTATCTCCTTGACAGCCACTCTTTACCCAAATGAGGACCTAATTTACTCACTTAGCCCAACCCAAGTGGGCTAGGTCAGCCATGGACCAAGGGGAGGTGAGTTAACTCACCTCCCCACACTAGTCGAAACCATTTGACCCAAAGAAGAGGGCTGACACCTTGAGCCACTAACCAAACCAAACCACCACCACACCAAACATCGATGGTACATCCCAATCGGGACCCCTCCATCGTCAAACCCCCACCCAAACCCCATTAATGACTTGAAGAGAGCTTGAGTGAATTCAACCTCGAGATTCCTAGTTTCAATTAAATAAAAATCTTACAATCAACATTACTATTACCAAACTCGAATTAATTTCACCCACACACTCCCCACACTCTGTCGAGCAAGAATGAATCACCTCCCGAGCTCCCCGACCATCGGAGGTACAACTTTGATCAACGTCCACTTGCATTTCATCCTCTGAGCAAATGGCAAGGAATCCTTGTTGATTAGGACGTCTCCACTGATAAGCTTCCTCAATCGATGTGGTCCGCTCTTGAGCCAGAGGTAATTCCATTAAATCGAGCCTTTGGTGAAAAATGTTTGTGCCTTTTTGAAGAAAATTGGTATGTTGCACAAATCCGACTAGTATAGCTTTTTAGATCTACCTCATGATGGTGTAGGTTGAATCCCAAATCGATCTAAGCTCGAGTGAGCTCGAATCGAGTGATGGAAGGCGGATGGCATCCGTCTCTCATCGCTTGGGAGATGATGAATCATGTACAATCCATTCCGCATGATCATAATGGATGGTCATGATTATTCGCTTGATTAAATCTAGTTTAATCCTATTAAAATTGTGGGGTTAATCTCATACGTCATAGATCGCAGATAAGAAAGCTCGCTCACGCCACCACAGCCGAGTCGACGTTAGGTGACCAATCCCATGGTGCCACATGAAAAGTGCACTACATTAGCGGTCTGTATAGTGTCAATAGGATTAGGCTTAAATTAGGCTTAATTACTTAATTTAATGCCTAAAACTTCAAAAAATATAACAAATTGTAGAAAAATCTAAAAATTGCAAATAAATTCTCACTTTAAAGAGAAAATAGAGGATATTTATTTAAAAATACTTTTAATTATGTTTTAATAGTGATTAAGTCTTAATTAAGGTTTGATTAGAATTTAAATTAGTTTCATTAAGCCTTAATTATTTATGCAATTGCTCCTAAATTTGATAGGGTGATATAATGGGATGACCTCTACCTCCCACAATTTTCTTAGGAATTATTGCTTAGGTGATTAGGATAATCAACATTTATGAGCTTAATTACCTCTTAGTGTGATTAATAAATTAATTAATTAATTAAATAGTAAGATTAATTAATTTTAAAGGTCATTTATCATTAATCAATAGTGAATGAATAGGAGAAAATGATAAGCCTTCTCTCTACTCATTTCTCTAAATTCATCCCATTTAAAATGGATTTAATTAACATTAAGAATTAATTAACTTAATTTAATTAATAAAAATAAAAAAAATTGAATGAATTACATCAGATCTTTATCAATTAAATCAGGGGAAGATCTTTAGGTGTTTAATAACCTAAAGGCACTTAGGAAAATTATGGTCAACCCACATGTGTGGGGAAACCATAAGAGTACTTAATTAAGTTTCTTAATCTAATTAACTTTTAATTATGGGCCAATTGCATTAGGCCCCTTTTATTTTCTAGGATCATTGCTAATTTACTTTTCATCCATGTGCATATCATGTTGGCTCATGATTATTTAGTTAACTACATTAGGGTAACATAGGAAAGGATTAATTAATGTACTTGTTACACAATACAACTTAATCAACATATAAAAACAACCTAATCATATTTCATTAAACCAAATTAATATACAAACATGGGAATGGGTTAGGATCAGCAAACTATTCCTCACATCCTCAAATTAAATCAAACCATAAAGTTGAAAATGGTGTTAAGAAGCTTTGGCTATCTTTAAATAATTTTATTTGATATGCTTGTCCTTAAGGATTAGTGTAATTGAATGGAATCATATGTTATGTTTAGTTATTTCTTTCCAAGCGCATTAAACGTGGTATGCCATTTTATTTTATGTACTCATGCTTTCAAAATTCAAATAAATCAAATGGATTTCCTTTATGTAATCTTACATGTGTTGGATTAACTTAAATATATGTGTGGCTATTATCACTAATAAATTCAAAACTATTTTCCAAAGGTCATAAATCAATTATAATACTTAGAGTGTTGATAGTTATTGTTGATCGCACTTTTAGAGTGGGGATTCAATCTTCTTGTCATAGGTCTAGGAGTCTTCGAGACACTAAGAGCTCTTGAGTCATAGGACATTTCTAGTGGCTAAGTGAACACAACTTGAACTTAGAGACTTTAAGAGAGTTTGTCATAGAATTAGGCTAAGCCTTAGGACCTAAGGTAACTCACCCATCCTATGGCCTAAACAAGATCATGCCTACCTCTTTAGTCAAACTTAGATTAATCAAAATTTAACAAAACTCGACAGAAACTTAAATCAAACATATTTGAATTGAAATCCAAATTCAATTGAGCTTGGGTTGAGTTAATTAGGTTGATTAACTCAATTAATTATTTTAAGCTCAAAATCACTTAAGTCCAAATAAAATCAAATTAAATCAAATTGAATCAAACCAAAAGCACAGAATCAATACATAAACATAATTGAACTCAAAATTTTCAAATTAGGTTCAAGGTGGCAAATAGGTTATTTGGCTTAGAGTTGACCCATATGGTCCCCATTAAGTCAAAAAGCCAATAAACCAAAAATTTTCCAAATTAAATCATTCTAAAATCTCAAAAGCATCAAATGAACATAAAACTAAACAAATCTAAATCAAATAAGGTCTCAAATGGGTATTCAACCCATTAAGCTCAATTCGAATTAAAATAGATTAAAATTAAAATTAACATCAAATCAAATGAAACTAATTACTCTAAATCACAATGACCACTTGATCAAACATGATTAGAGCTTAAACACATCTTGGTTGAGCCAAACAAAACATTTAACTCAATTGAACCCAATTTGACCCATTTGTACTCAAAATGGGTCAAATCCAAATCCAAGCCAAATTAACCCAAATAATTGATCAAGAACATTCCAAATAATTCATAAAACATAATTGAAATATAATCTAAACATAAAATAACAAATTGAATCACATAAATCAACTTAGCCAATTTTGGTCAAAATTGGTCAAATTTTTATCAAACTTAGGTCAAATTCAAAATTAATCCAAACTAAATAAAATTAATCAATCAAAACCATCATGAATGATCAATTAAACATAATTAAAGCAAATTCAAAGCCAATAAATCAAACTGGGTTACTTGAAACCAACCCAACTCATTTGGGTCAACATGAGTTGACTCAATCCCAAATTAGATAAAACACTCAAATCATCGTGTAAAAAGTTGAATTCAAACATTTATGGCTGGGTGAAATCAAGAGAGAGAGAGAGAGAGAGAGAGAAAGAGAGGGAAAACACACAATATTGCAAAATCCCTCATCCACTTCCTTTGCATTCTATGGCACTGACCTCACAGCTGAAAAGAGGGCTTTGGAGAGCTAAATCCAAAGTCCACGATCAGCCATCACCACCCAACCATCTTCCCATCACCATTAATGGAAATTTTCTACCACCATTAATGGAGGGAAGACAGAGGAATGAAGGAGATAAGATTTTCTAAATTATAAGAGCTCTAGGAACTCCAACAACCAAGAGCAACCCTTTCCCCACTTTCCTTCGATGAAAAATCATCAAATTCGAGCGGATTCAGGTGAAGTACAGCGGAGGTTCATGATTACGATGATCCAAAGCAAGGCAAGAGTCTAGATTAATTCCAAAGCTTCATCTCACATTCAGGAGTGTATTTGAATCATCTCTGCCATCTGAAATCATCTCTAGTGAGATAATTTTCAAATCTCATAGCCAGCCATAGGATTGCTTGTTTGTGAGAATGTTTGATTGATTTTAAGAATTTTTCTTAGATATTCCTTGCATATTTCATTTTACATGATCCTAATGCAAAAAATAGAAGTATTCTGGTGAGAATCAACGTGAAATCGAGCCTGATCGGATGAAATTCCATTCGATTTCACAAAAATCTTGTAAAATTCCATTGAAATCACTATTCCGTCATTAGCTATCGCATGTTGGGAGGATGAAGACTCATCCTCCATCCGATCTCCTGTTCATGGGAGAAGAATGACTGTGATTTAGTGCCCAGATCGCGCAATTATAGCCTTTAGATCGCCTCGTTTGATCTAGACCGTCTAATCTGCGATCGGACGGTCTGATCGGAACCACGCGGCCCACATTTTCCTGCTCATTTATCGCATCAGCACCACACGGCACCATGTTACCTCATTAGTTACACGTGGCGCTAACTTGGTTAAGTGGGAAAATCGATAATTTTTTTATTTTAAAAATTATTTAAGTTGCCTAAAAATTCAAAAATTCATAAAAAATAAAATACTTAACAAAAATATTGCAAATAAGGGCTCTTTAGATTCATCTTTCCAAGGGGAATTCAATGACACCAAAATCTCCAATTTTTATTAGGTATTTGGAGCTTAGTTTAGGTTATAGTGAAAGCCAAATTTCATTAATTAAACCAAAAATACATATTAGATTTATTTGAAACTTTCGGGGATTGTAAGAGAAGTTAAAATAAACCTACCATAAAAATTTCATGTCAAAATTATTTCTAGGTTGGGAGATATTGCATTCTAAAGCTCAAATAGTCTATTTTAGTATAATAAATTAATATAATTTATAAAAATCTTAAAAAAATCATTTAAATCAACTTAAACTTTAGAAAATCATAACAAATCATAAAATTAATTAGAGGAGAATTTATTAGAGGAGAATTTATTAAAAATATTCCTAATTAATTTTGAATAGTAATTCGAGCTTAATTAGGTTTAATTATAAAATTAATTAACTTAATTATTCTTTAATTACTTAATTAATTTTCTCAAACTTTCTGAGATTATTTAAGGGGATGGCCTCTGCCTCTCCTAATATTTTGAGATTTATTGGTTAATTAATTAGAGAAATTAATTGATTAAGCCCTAATTATCATCTTAACTTAATTAAAAGTTAATCAAGCATGTGAACAATATTTAATTGATTAATTTGCCTCATTTATCATTGTTTAATAGTGAGGGAACTTATGGAGTATGATTAAGACCTCTTTCCTAATCTATTTTCCTAAGTTCTTTCCACTTTTCAAAGCAAATTAATTAAGGATTAATTAGCTAATTAATTACTTAATTGGGTTAATTAAAAAGTTAAATCACATCAGGACCTAATTAATGAAGTCTTGGGTAGACCCTTAGGTGTTCAACAACCTAACAAAATTCTAAGGAAATTTTAATTAGCTCGCATGTGTGAGAGAATTATAAGTGTACTTACTTAAGTTCCTTAACTTAATTAACTATTAATCATGAGTCAATTGCATTAGGTCACTTTTATTTCTTAGGATCATTGCAAATTTATTTTCCATTCATGTGCATATCATGTTGGCTCATAATTATTTGTTTAATTAAATTAAGGTAACATAGGCAAGGGTTAATTAATGGATTTAATGCATATTACAACTTAGTTAATCAATAAAATCAACTAAATCACATTTTTTTAAATTAATTTAATTAAAAAATGGGAATGGGTTAGGATCAACAAATCTCTTTTCACATCATTAAATTAAATTAAACATTAAATTAAAAATGACATTAAAAAGCTTTGGTTTGCTTTAAATGATTTTATTTGATATGATTGTCCTTAAGAATTAATTTGCTTGAATGAAATCATATGTTTATGTTTATTTATTCATATCCAATCATGTTAAATGTTGTATGTCATTTGATTCATACATTCATCTTTTTCTAAATTAACTAAATCAAATAGTTTCCTTTATGTCAAGCTTGTATGTGTTGATTTAATCTAATATATGTGTGGCTATTATCACTATTAAATCCAAATGTACTTTCAAAAAATCATATAAATAAGTAATAACATATATTATGATGCTAGTTATAAATACATAAGAGATGCATGTGAGTATACCTTAAGTATATGGAATGAAGCTTTCTTTTCTTTAATTCATGTGTGGTTTTACACGTATTTGATTGCTAATAAATATATAGCCCAGATATCCTGGGAATACGAGGCTTTAGTTATCCCCAAGGAGGTCATTTGATTATCTCACTTCCCTGGTTAACAGTGACATATGCTTATTTGATTTCATTTGCATGCATTTCTATATTAGAATTTCGATAGAACTTTAATCCATATACATAAATGCTTCAATTGAATAAAAAAAATGCAATCTTTACATAGTTTTTCTTCCTTCATTTATGTATACATCCATATGTATTTGAGAAAAGCAAGTGTTTAGTCTGGACATCTCAGGAATACTAGGCTTTCGTTAGCCCCAAGGAGGTCATTTGACAACCTTACTTTCCTGGTTAACAATGGCATATACTAGTTTATGTATCTTATACATATGTATGTGTATTTAATTATGGAATTAGAACCCTCTTTCTTTTATAAAAAAATCCATTCATTCATAAATGATTAAGTTGTTGAATTAATTAATCATGTGATTGGAAGCTCTCTTTCTTATATTCATGTATACAAATTTACATATATTTGAATGTAAGTCGGTATATACTTTGGACATCCTGAATATGAGGCTTTGGCTAGCCTCAAGGAGATCATTTGATTACCTCACTTCTCTTATTAACAATGATACGTACTTATTTAATTTCATCCCTATGTATTGTTATATTAGAATTTAGATAGAGCTTTAAACTAATATGATTAAATAATTCAATTTCATAAAATGATATAAACTTCACATACACATACATTCATCATTTAAGTGTACTAAAAATATGTTGCATGTATAGATACATTTAAGACTAAATCATATGCATGTCACATGTGATGGAAAGGAATGATTTAACATATGTCATATGATAGTAATTCAATCAAATTAATTTTAAGATGCCTTTCATATTGAATGGAGCTATTTAAAGTGAACCTAAACTTAGGATTAATTAAAATGCTTGATAAGCCATTCACTAAAGAGAATTAAATCAAATTAACATGCTTTAGAAAGTGGCTTAGGGTAGGATGAAAGAAGGCAATCCTCTTTTTTCTCTTTATAACACTTAGTTAATAAGTGTAATCATATGGAACAAAATGAAATACAGATTAAAATTCTCAAATCAATTAAATAACTTGAAGTGAAATCATCCTTTATGGTTAAATTGAATTCTTTTCACATTTAGAAAAACATAACCTTAATGCCTAGTAAGACATACCACACAAACATTAACACACATATTAGAGCTAAGTCACTACTTCTAGTCCTAAGTTAGGATAGTGTATGTTTTGTTTTGTGAGATATAATATTTTAGACTGGATGTCAGGATGAATGCTTCGTAGACTAGATGGTAGGCCGTGATTAGCCTAATCATATTTTCTGCAAGGGATTATGCTTAAGGGGATGCTTAAAAATAAAAATAAATGCTCTCTTTGCAGGTTGCTTAAGCCCCTTAAGCATAATCCAAGTTATGATAGATGGGCTGGTTACCCATGGGGAAGATGCTAAGTCCAAATTATAAATATAACTGCTTAGGTTGTATGTGTGTTTAGCTAACACTTATCTTGCATATGTAGTTAGATTTACTTTTTTTATTCTTAATATAATTTTGCATTATGAATTAGGATTAGTGTTATGGGAGTTTAAGCTGAGCATTGGCCAGAGGGTTTTGTCCTTAGGTGCCATGTGATGCCTTGAAGCCTACCAAATCAAAGGGAGAAAAGACATGAAGATATGAAGAAGACATGAAGAATGAAGACTTAAAAACCCCCCATAACATTTATCATTTTTAAATTGTAAGTTATTCTTTCATTTTTTTTAGGTTGTATAAGGGTAGAGCTCGGCTGCCCATCTTTTCTTTTCGGGTTATACATCGGTACCTGACTGCACCAGCCTTTTATTCTTTTGCGTTAGATCTATAAAATTGATTGATATTTCATTTAAATTGCATAGTAGAAATGGCATGCCTTTTCATAGTTTCTTTATGAATGATGATTTAATGTGTGGCCTGGATCTAATTAGGCTCTTAGGAAAAAATAAATCATTTACCCAACTACAACTCATAATTAAAGATTTAAATAATTCATAACCTCACATAAAGCCTAAGTGATAAATCAAGATAATTAAAAGATTTAGCAACTGCTTAGCTGAATGTTGCATATTTAACATCATGCATTCATATTGTCTCACTCTTATTAAGAAAGGGTTTTCATCCTTACATAATAGAGGAAGACTTGACCTTTAAGGGTCTTCTCTATGATGGAAAATATCTCTCTCTCTCTCTCTCTCTCTCTAATTTAGCTCATGATCTTATTTCAACATGCATTTAGGCATAAGAAATCTTATGGCCTTTGTCACAATGAAGAGTCAAAAAAATCAAATAAAAATTGAAAAGATTTACATTAGACTAAATCATTTCTCATACCACTCATGCTCTAGTCTCTTAGGGTGTGGGTTTAAAGACTTTAATCTCTTTCTAAATTAATAACAACCCAACTATCTTGTAATATTCATAAGACTTGCTTACGTGATTTTAAAGTGTATGAGGAGTTAGTTGGCTGCCACTCCAGACAGTTGTAAGCCTAGGAGTTGGGTGGTTTATCCTCTCTTGTGGAGGTAAACTATATGTCCATCTTCGCTTAGACTTAGGTCATGCTTTGGCTTATGCCAAAGCTCCCTATATCTAGTATCCTAGGTTGTTGTTTCCTTCTGGCTACTAACATAAATCCTCACCTCTTAGGCATTTCCACAACCTTGTGTTGGTGGATTATAAGCCCTAGTAATCTAATAAAATTTCAACTCAAACAAAATAAATCTTTTCAATTTCAAATATATAAAGCTCAACCATAGGATAGATTGAAATACTCACTAGGTTTTCTAGTATCATGACCATTTTCTACTTATTTCCTTTGGCTTCGATAATATAGTCTTCTCCTTGAATTTTCCCACTTGATTTTCCATTACAACCAATCCTTTGATATTCTTAACCTTAAAATTTTTGGAGACCCTAATTGTTTACTTTAATCAAAAGTATTCTTAAGTAATTCTCATTCCTTAGGATATAATTAAATATGGAGGCTTGCCTCCATATGGAACTTAATGAACCCGGCTTAAAATAAATGTTGTTTTACTTTTTCATGTAGAGTAGGGAAAAATCTCTAGTATATTCGAAGACCCATCATGCCTTAGGAGTCCTTATTAGGTTATTAGGTACATTATAGGATGGTGATTTCTATCTTTCGAGAGAGTGCATCATTCCTTAATGTCATACCCGATCACTTCAATAAGTACCTCCTAAGATCTGTGTGGTGTCCCACATCTTAAAAATAAACACCACAGTTATGAATATACATAGGATTTGCATGTGTTTATAGCTTAAGCATATTAAATAAAGCTCTCTTTAGTATAATTTATATATATACTTATATAATTTTGAACATTAATGGGTATATATAGTCTAGACATCCTGGGATAAGGTTTTAAGTAACCTTAAGGAGGTCATTTGATTACCTCACTTCCATGGTTTAACAATGGCACATACTCATTTGGTTTCATTCTTATGTATTTTGATATTATAATTTAGATAGAGCTTTAATTCATATGCCTAAATAATTTAATTAAAAAAATAAAATATTTGCATGTTTTTCATATTTATAGTTGTGTATACATTCATATGTATTTAAAATAACAAGTGTTTAGTCTAGACATCCCGGGAATATGAGGCTTTAGCTAGCTCCAAGGAGTTCATTTTATTACCTCACTTCCCTGATTAATAATGGCACATATTTACTTACATCTTTAATACATGTGTATGTGTGCTTAATTAAAAGTTGAAGATCCTCTTTTTCTACTCAAGATGCATGCATTCACATTCACCTAAGTCATTTTCATATGCTACATATAAATTAGTGCTTCTTTTTGTTATTCATGTATAAATTTATATAGTTTTGGAATGTTAATAAGTATATAGTCTAGACATCCTGGGAATATGAGCTTTAGCTTGCCCCAAGGAGATTATTTGATTACCTCACTTCCCTGGTCAATAATGACACGTGCTTATGTGATTCCATCCTTATGTATTTTGGTATTATAATTTGAATAGAACCTTAATTTATATGTTCATATAATACAAACATAATGAAAACATAAACTTTAAATATACATATACATTCATCATTCAAATGTGCTAAAATATGTTGTATGTATACTTAGGATTGGATCATATGCATGTTACATGTGCTGGAAGGGAGTGGTTTAATATATATCATATGATAGTAATTCAATTATGTTAATCTTAAGAAGCCTTCCGTATTGGATAAGATTATTTAAAGTGAACCTAAACTTATGATTAATTAAAAATCATTTAATAAGTCATTCATTAAAGAGAACTAAATCAAATCAATATTCTTTAAAAAGTGGCTTAAGGTATGGATGGAAGAGAGAAATCCGCTTGCTTCTCTTTATAACACCTAGTTGTTAAGTGTAAATCGTATGAAATAAAATAAAGTACAAATTAAAATTTATAAATCAATTTATTAACTCAAAATGAAACCCACCATCATGTTAACTTGAACAATTTTCAAAAAAAAAAATCACAACTCTAATGTTTAATTAAGACACACCACACAAAGCCTTAACACACAAACATTAGAATTAAGTCACCACTTCTAGCTCTATATTAGGACGGTGTATGATATGATGTATATTTTGTTCTATGATGTATTATTTTAGACTGGATGTTAGGGTGTATGCTTCGTAGACTGCATATTAGGCCGCTCTTAGCCTAATCATATTTTCTACAGAGATTGTGCTTAAGGGGATGCTTAAAAATAAATATAAATGCTCTCTTTATAGGTTTCTTAAACCCCTAAGCATAATTCAAGTTAGAACATGTGGGCTTGGTCACCCATCTGTAGCGTGCTAGATCTAAATTATAAATATAACTGCTTGGGATTGTATGTATGTTTAGCTAACATATATTTTGTAGGAGTACTTAGATTTACTTTTTTCTATATAAATGTAATTTTGAAATAAGAATTAGAATTAGTGCTATGAGGGGATTAGGATGAGCAGTGGCCAGAAAGCTTTGTCCTGGGGTGCCCTGTGATGCCTCCAAAGTAAGCATCATCCAAATCAAAGAAGGAATGAAGACCCCAATAGCATGTATTCATTCTAATTGTAATTAATTTTAGGTTGTATATAAGGGTAGAGCTCAGCTACCCATATTTTCTTTTCAGGTTGTATGGTGATACTCGACCTCACCGGCCTCTTATTCTTTTATGATAATTTATAAAATTTATTGATGATTTGTTTAAATTGCGCATTAGAAATGATATGCATTTTATAGTTTCTTATGATTAATGCCATAATGTGTGGCCTGGATACATTAGGCTCTTAGGATAAAATAATTTTTCTATCTAACTAATCACTCATAACTAAATTTTAATTAACTTGTAATCTCATCATAAAGCCTAGGACATAAATAAAATAATTAAAAAGATTTAGCAACCCCTTAGTTGTATGGTTGTATGTCTCATATCATGCATATTATCTTGAGTCACTTTTGCAAAAATGAGGTCTCATCCTTACACAATAGGGATCAGTTGACCTATGAGAGTAACCCCTGATGACGGAGCTTCACCCTCTCTCTTTTAATTTGGCTAATAATCTACTTCATCATGCATTTAGGCATATAAAAATCTCAAAGCCTTTGTATAAATGATTTGTCAAAAATAAAATAAAACCTGAAAAGAATTTGTATTCTTTTAAAATAAGTCATATGCTCATACAACTCATGATCCAGTCTCTTAGGAAGTGGGTTTAGGACTTTAGTCACTTTCCGATTAAATAACTACCTTAGCTATCTTGCAATTCATAAGACTGGACTACATGGTTTTAAACTCGTATGAGGAGTTAGTTGGGCCACTCCATGCGGTTGTAAGTCCAGAAGTTAGACTTACTCTCTCTCTCTTATGGAGGTAAACCCTAATGCCCACCTGTCGCTTAGATTTAGGTCATGCTTTAGCTCTTCCTAAAGCTCCCTAGATTTAGGATCTAAGAAAGTTATTTCCTTTGGGCTATAAGCATAAATCTTCACCTCTTAGGTATTTCCACAACCTTGTGTTGATGGATTATAATCCCTAGCAATCTAATAAAATTCAATTCAAATAAATAAATCTCTTCACTTTCAAATATATAAAACCCAATCATAGGATAGGTTGGAATGCGCACTAGGCCTCCTAGTATCTTTTTCAAACTTAACCAATTGTTTAATAGTCTAACCTTGAAATCTTTGGAGATGATAATTGTCTATTTTTAATCATGAGTATTCTTAGGGAAGTTCATTCCCTAAGATGTAATTAACTATGGAGGCTTTCCTCCATAAGGAACTTAAGAACCCAGTTTAATATAAACCTTATTTTATTCATTCATGTAAAGCAAGGGAAAAATCTCCAGTACATTCGAAAACCCATCATGCTTAAGCAATCCTTATTATGTGAATAGGTCCATTGTAGGGTGATGCCTCTATCTTTCAAGATAGTATATCATATCTCAATATCGTACCTTATCACCTCAATAACTAAATGTTCATAAAGATCATCAAAAGTTTAGAAAGTTATCTTCCAGTCATCTCTTAGTCTAATCCTTATTTTGTGAAATTTACTTTTCAAATCAATCATAAAAATTAAAGATGAGCTAGAAATAAGATCTAACTTGTCACTTATATTTTATTATGATCTTAGGCTCTGCTATCGACACACATTCTTTAAGTCTCATCATTCTTAGAAGGGCTATGTACTGTACATGGACTAAGACTTTCTTGGATAAAATCTTTTTTCAAAAGATCATCTACTTGTCATTTTAATTCTACATGTTCAGTTGGATTCATCCATTAATATGGCAAGTTAGGTATCTTTGATCTAGGTATCAAGTATATAGCATGTTGTACATCTCTTAAATGTCATAATTCACTAGGCAAATCATAAGGAGTTAGATTAGTAAATTCAGATAACATATCTAAGATTACAACAATTATGTGGCGATCCTTAGTATCAATGAAAACTTCCCAAATGTGCAAAATAAATAGAGAAGTGGGATCAATAAACTCTCTAACTAAGCATCTAAACCATAAGGTTATTGTTTAAATTCTAGGAGATTTGCTCATATCAAAATGTAGATCAAAAGTATCATTCTTATCACTGGATGGTGATATCACGATTAAAAGACCATGGAAGTCAAACAAAGCAATAAAAAAATTCTAAGTGAAATCAAATCCATATCATCTTGCACATGTCATTCCATGGTGAAGATAGCCTCCCACTCCTCATCTTAAGAATTTTGGGAGGCTTTAATTGGGTTGTCCACCAAAAAATCTTGGTTGAGAATTTTGGTTGGTCGGCCAACACCCTCTCCATTAATGGAGCTTCTTAGTCATGCTTCAAAAGAAGGGAAACTGAATTCCTTGCTCTCTCTTGAGGCTTCCTGCACATTCTAGGAGAGGATATAAGTGAAACCAAAGGTTCACCCAAGTGTCCTGACGTCGGCGAGCTGGAGATCAACCAAGGATGATGATAAGGGGCGGTCATGTGACATCCAAGGTGGTCGGCAAGAAGGTAACCTGTCCTTTCTTGACTAGAGATTCGATTCGATCCAAGGAAACTTCCCAAAGCATTAGTGTCACCATAAATCAACTCTCATGAGGTAATCTCTAACTCCCGTAGCCAACTTTTATACTTTGGTCACATATGAAATGAAGTCATGTGAAATTGGGATTCAACCCTTGCATCCAATTACACTTTCAAGTTACAATGTTCTGGAACTTTAAAAAAAAAAGTCATTTCTGACGAGAATGACTGGAAATTGGAGCTTGGAGGGGCAGCAATGGTGTCAACCCCTCAGTTAACCGTCCACAGGGAATGAAGAGTAGCAGACGCTCGATCCCCCTTAAATAGGATACCTAATTGTGATTAAATCCTTATATTGAGTTGATTTCATATCATAGATTCACAGATTTAATTTGGACCATCCAATTTGGACATAAATCCACCTTCCCCATTCTTTGTTACATAGATATCAACGTTGACTGGGTTAAATAAAACAAATCTAATTTTTTGAATTTAAAAAATGCCAAAAACACAACTAAAATAAAACAAAATTATGAAAATTAAAATACTTAACCAAAAATTACAAATAATATCTCATTGGATATGTCTTTTCAAGGGGAATCAAATTAACTCAAAACCCTTAATTTGGGAATGAGATTAATTTGAGTTTTAAGGAAAAATAAATTTTCCTTAATTAATCATAAATTATTAATCAAATTAAGCTGACATTTTTAAGGAACGAAATTAATGCTAAAACATACCATAAAAATTTTAAGCCAAAATGATGAATGGATTTAAAGTTATTAAATTTTGAAATTCAAATGGAGAACTTTAAGAAAATAAATAATTAAAAATCAAAAAATTATGAAAAAATTATCAAAATAGCTCAAACCTCTTTAATTAACATTAGAGTACTTAAGAAAATATTTAAACCCTCTAAATCTCACTAAACATCTAAATCACTTAATTAAGGATTAGTTAATCTTAATTAAAATCTTTAATTAGGTTGAACTTTAAAAATTATAATAAATTAACAAAAAATTCAAAATATATAAATGACTTCTTAGGATTTGCATTTTAGAGAGAAATCTAATAAATTTAAAAGTTCCAAATTTTAGTTAGTAATTTTAGATTAATTTAGGTTTTAATGAAAATGATCAAACCTTAATTATACCTAAAATAATTGGTAGATTCACTTGAAACTTTGAGAAATTAAAATTAGTGCTAGGATCTATCTAGCATATAATTTTTGACAATTATTGACAAAAAAAGAAGTTATTAAATTTCTAAATTCTAAGGCATAATTTAATGAGAGAATTAAAATTAAATAAAAAAATAGAGAAACACTTAGAAATGCCTTAAGCATCATGATTAATATTAGATAACCTTCAAAGATTTATTAGATCCTCTAAAATCGAGTAGATTTCAAAATCACTTCATTAGGGTATAATATGTCATTAAAATGAAAATTAATTAAATATATTATGGCTGAATTTTAAAAATCAATAATAAAAAAATTAAGCCAAATATCTAAACAAATTAAAACTTAAACCCTCACCAACTAAATCATAATTTAAATTAAACAAACCTAACTTAATTTTTAATGTAAAATAAAAAAAACTTAATAAATCTAATTAATCATCAATTGAAAAGTATTTAAATTAATTTTGTAAAACTAAATTAAATAAAATTTCAAACTCAATGAAATCAAACTAAATCAAGAATCTTTAATTAAATCATTAATCAAACTAATCATAGAAATCAAATTAAATTAAGCTTCATCTAAAGTTAACTAATCAACTTAAATCATTTTAAAACACAATCAACAATCAAATTGAACTTTAATAAAATTGATTAAGATTGGATATAACCATTTGATTTAACATAAATTAAATTAATCATAATCAACCTTAATTGAATAAATCACTTGAGTTAATCCTTAATTAAGCTAAATATTTAATTAATATGACCACAGTGAATTAAAATTATCGTTAATTAAAACTTTAATTATAATCAATGATTGGTCAAGTTATAGATTAATCAATCATTAACTCAACTTAATTGAATCAATCATTAAATTAAATTAATCATGATTAACTTAACTGATCATCAATTAGCTTGTGATTATATTAATCAAGATAATCATCTAATTAAGATAATAATAATAAACCAGAATAATCACTTAAATATTATTGATTTAAAAGATCATTAAATAATCTAAGTTGGTTTAACTATCGCTTAATTAACTAATCATTTAATCAAGTTAATTTATCATTAATCTAATTGGAATTGAATTAATTATTTAATCAAGTTAAATATGCCTAATTAATCATCTTCTAACTAGGATAATCATTTGAACCAAACCCTAACAAAGTTGAAGATGAAACTTCAAAATAAGTTAATTAATCATCTCCATTAAACCAAATTAAACTAGATAAGCCACTTAAATAAACCCTATAAAAATAATAATTCTTAAGTCAAGGTAACTTAAACTAAATGCTTAAATAAGATCATCATAAACATTCATCAAAGATTAACTAAATCAATAATGGTTAATCAAATCTTTAATTAATTTTTAATTAAAATCTATAATCAAGCCAACAACATAATTAAATTAAGTTGAACCTAAATAATCATTAATTAAATTAATCAAATGCTTAACCAAATTTAATCCAATCTGAACAAATGAACTTGAATTGAAGAAATTGAACAAACCATTAATTAAAATTCAAACACCTAAATCAATTAATCAAAATAAGTATTAACATTCAATTGATCATTCATCATACTTTAATCAAGTTAGTTATAATGAATTTTGTTCTTTAATCAAGTTGGCTATAATGAATTCACATAACTATGGATTAAACCATAATCAAATCGATCATGCAACCTAATTAATCAAGCCTTAGATAAACTAAGAGTTTAATTTAAAATATTTAACAATCATTTATTAAATCTTAAATAAGATAATTATGTAACCAAGCTAACTTAATTGAGTATTGATTAATCATTAAATCTTAATTAAATTAAATAAGCAATAAATTAAGTGCATATTAATTAATCATCAAACTTTAATAGAATCAATCATCTAATCAAATCTAATCAAATTAAAGTAAACTCTAATCTATTCAATTAAATATGCAACCAAACAATAACCAATTTAATCAAACAAAGTTAAACTTAATTAAAGTAATTAAATTAATCAAAGTAAATGAATCATTAAATCAAAGCAAATAAATTTTAGACATCATAATAAAATTCAACTAAGTAATAAACTCCAAAATTACTAAATATCCTTAATTAAATTAAAAATATGTTAATTGAATTATCAAATCAATCAAACATAATTAAAGCATAAAACCACTAAGTTCAAATAACAATAAAACAACTTAATTAACATAAATTACATATCTAAAACTAATTTAATCCATCATTAATTAGTAATAATAAATTGAACCTTAAATTGAAATAAAACTAATCAAACTAAATATAATAATCAGCCTAGACATGGACATTTAATTACTCTCAACATACCCTTAAGGAATTTATAATTGATTAGGTTAGACTTAGTGTCTTAAGTTATTCATCTTTATTAAATCTCTTAAAAAATGAATCATCAAATCAAAGAACAATCATCATCATAAAAAAAATTAATTAAAGAACAAATCACAAAAATGTCCCCAATCACTTTAATTCAAACAATAATCAAATTAACCTAAACTACATTAACTACATGAAACAATAAGGCTTAATGAACTTAATAAATTATTAAAGGAAAGCTAAATAAAAGATTAAAGAATTAATTGAATTTCAAATTGAAATAAATTTAATGAAATTGAAATACATTAATATACTTAAATTTAATATTAAAATTCAAAATTCAAACAATAATCAAACCAAATTAATAAACATAAACCATTGAAACTAATGAAACCCAATAAAATAAAAAAATTTAAATTTAAATCAAAGGATTAAATCTAATTAACCAAATTTAAATAAATATAAACATATAATAAAAAAAGTAACAAGCCATTAATCAAATCTTAATTAGCTTAAATTGAATATTAACAAACTAAACTTTAATCAAAATCACCTAACTTGAATGCTGATTTAATGTAATTTAATTTAATTTAATCATCTAAATAAGCTAATTTAAATGAAATTATAAAATCAATTTAAAATAGTGAAACTTAAAGAATTCAATAAATCCTTAAATAAAATCCAAATAAAAGGTTAAGTTCTAAATTGAATCTTTCAAATTTTTTTATTTTTTTTATAGTTTTATTGGCAAAAACATTGCACATAAGGTTAAGTTTTTTCTGATTGAACCTTTCAAATGGTGACTGACGAAACGGGTGAGGTCATGATTTCTAATTGTTCAAATTTTTAATTAATGACCTCTTCTTCTCATGAAATTTCTGAGAAGGAAAGCATTATTTTAAAAAAAAAAAATTTTGCATTTAAAACCCCAATGAAGATTTCTATCGAAATTTAATTCAAGAAAAATTTTAATATCATTTAATGCTAATTTTTTATATTATTTTTTGCTGCATGTCCAAAAAAAATTTCAAAATGCAGCATGCTCATTATGTCCATTTATAGATGGAGAAGAGTGGTGTCTGACGGAGTAGAGGGGTGATGACTGGTGAAAGAAAAAAATTAATTAAAATAAATTAAAATCAGAAGTTCATTTTTTTAAATTAAATACAACTCAAAAATAATTAAATAAATAAAAAAACTTCTAGATAACAATAGTCTACAATGGAAAAAAAAAACTTCTTTTAATCTAACTATTATGGATAGACATTTTAAGTTGTCTCATATTTTTTTATTATATTAATATCATCTATTTTTAATTCTTTCTGAAAATTAATGAAAAAAGTGTTGTTTCTTTTTGAATTTAATTTGATTAAAATATATAAAGACATTTTCAAATCTAATTATGACATAATGAAAATTTGCCAATTTTTGTTGCCATTTTATTTTTTTAAAAGAGAAATTTGTATATATATAACATATGCACAAAATTTGAACATTAATTTATCATATTAATACTTTTTTATCTAATTTTCTGTTTTCAAAAAAAATCTATTAAAATCTACTTTAAATTACAATAAAGCATTTTTTTTTTTTTTTTTTTAAAATCAATTTTAAAAATAATTAGAAAATAATATTTTAAAATTTATGTAAAGAAACTATAAAAATGCTTCGGAAAAAAAAAAATTAATACATATAATATTAAATTGAGATTATTTTATTTCTTTAGACAATTACTATTAATACTCAGATTAAAATAAATATTAGAAAATTTTACATATTTCATGTTATGAAATTAAAATTTTTGAACTTAATTTATAATAATTTAAAAAATATTATTTAATATCTACATCTATTATGGATACATTGTTTTCTAAATTGTTAAATTTATATATTAATATCATCATTTTTTAAATAAATGATTTATTCATAATTATAAGATATATTAAATTAATATTTTAAAATATTTTTGTCTAAAATTTATAGCTAAAAAAAGAAAATGAGTATTGCAGAATAAAGATTAAAAATAAATTGTTGCAGGAGATAAGTAGAAAATAACAGTGAGATCATGAGAGTTAATTATATTATTTTGTAATAATAAAACACATAATTAACTAAAATAGAATTACAAAATAGTATAAATGATATTTAAATCAATTTTTTAGATGAGACTTTCTAAAAAATTGGTTTACAAACTAACCTCTAAATTATTTATATTTTATAAATGAAAAAACTAGAAAATATTGTACCAAACAGAGTTAAATTCTAAAATAAGGTTTGGCTAAAATCACATTAAATTAAAAAGAAATATCTTGTTTTCTCGATTTCTATTTTGCTGAAATATGTTGTTATAATTGTCAGTATTTCTAATAAAGCATTTAAGTTTAGAGAAAAATGAATTAAAAATCATTATGATCTTTAATTTTAAGAAATTATATATATATATATATATATATTTGATATATTATAATATCTTTTTGTATTTATTTTATAAAAAATTTCAATTTATCTTAGTATACATATAAATAAGATTCATGAAAAAGGTTAAATGTAAATTGACTTGTAGTATATTTTGTTATTTTCAATTATGATTAATAAAATACTAACAATAATAAATAATTTATTCATATTTTATAAAAATATATATATATTTTTAAATTTTTTTTTTTCTAAGAATAGTTGACTTATATATATATATATATATATATATATATATATATATATATATATATATAATCATTGTATTTATATCATCTGCTTTGAATTCTTCCTCGAAGCTTATGTAATATTCTTCTCGTATATTATCTATGAACTTCCAAGTAATTATCTTTCATCTTAGTCATTAGGAATGGTATTAGCAACAGTCCTTTGTCGTGGGCTAATTAAGCTTGTTTCGGGAATGGTATTGGCATCAGTATTAGGTGATGTCGAGTGAGCTCCCATTGTGACCTGTGAAACATATTCTTTAGAAAATAAATTTAAATTTTTGGTACGATTAGAATGAGAGAGCTATAGAAATGAAAGTTTTAGATCCGAGGGAGAGAAGTACTCAGCAGTGATAGTGAGAGAATAGCTCATATAATGAGCTAGAACTCAGCTCATCCGTTTCTTATTAGGTTCGAGAGCTCGATAGAAATACGCTGGCGAAAGATGTAGGATTTCCTCCATTGAGAAGCAGAAAATGAGGGGGAAAATGAATAATATTAAATTAAGAAACAACAACATTTAATAAGAATTTAATAAAAAAAATAATAGCAACTTTAAGGATTGATAGCTTGTTTTTTTTTTATTTGAGAAACCGATAGTTTTTACTCAAACTATTTTAGCTTAGCGGTGAAGAGATTATGTTGTCAACCAAGAAAAAGCTTTGCCTATACATCTTATGTGTTTTTCGATTACATTTGCTCAAAAGTCACAAAAAATAACAGTTTTTTTTTTTACTTTTGTATATCTAAGACATTATATGTATATATATCAAGCTTCGATGAGTTAACCAGCTAAGTCAAGTTAACCACGAGTTCGATAATCTTCACTCCACCTCATTATCGATCCAAATTTGAGCCACCTAGACTAACTTACATCCTCTAACTGGAAGAGGGACTTCCAGGAATATGGTCAAGTATAATACTCATGTTGTAGAAGGGAAGAAGACTAGGATTTTGGCTAAATTTTTTAATTTATGGCTGATTTAAGATTTAATTAGCTAAATAAGCACACAAAAAAATTTAAAATAAGCCTAATCGCCCGTTCAACGGGCGGCTGGCTCCCGATAGAATCCACGTCAGCGCCAGTCGCACGTTGAACGGGCGACTGACCTTCTTCATATTTTCACCCCTCCCCCACTGAGATCGAGACAGAAGTCCCGATCTCCCATCCCTACCCCCGACCCCAGCTGCGAGGATTTTTGGTCGAGCTCGTCGCAGCCTTCGTCGACGCCACCAACGCCACCGCCACCGTCACCGGCGAAGCCGTCACCCCTTGCCGGCCAATGCACAGTGCTGGAGAACTTTTTTGGTGGATTTAGGGTTGATCTACTTAAGTTTTGAGGTATTTTTACAACCCTAATTTTTTTAAAAAACATTCATTCTTATTTGTGTTTGGTAAGTGCTCAAGTGTAGATGGTTTGTTTAAATGTGTGATTAGTTAGTTTCCGGTGGATTTAGGGTTGATATATTTGGGTTTTGAGGTATTTTTTACATCGCTAATTTTTTTAGAACATTCATTCTTATTTGTGTTTGGTAAGTGCTTAAGTGTAGATGGTTTATTTAAATGTGTGATTAGTTAGTTTTGATGGTAGATCTGTGTATTTTATGTGTATTTTAAGTTAATGTTTAGGGATTTTTTTAATGTATGTTTATAGCTAACGTTAAAGTAATTTTTTTAGTATAAAGTTACTTTTTGATGTGTCACATATAGACAACTCAATCTATATAGTTCTTATGAATTTGATTGATTTGAATAGCTGTGATATTCAGGTTATGTGTGTCAAATGCACATATTTAGATTTAAAAATGAGTTTGGATACAGTTTGCTTAGTTTTACACTATGACGGTGCACTCAGTGTTCGTGGGGACTTCTTTCCTACGTACACGAGTGGAAAAAAGCGTCATATACAAATTTCGTGTCGAACTGATCTTGAAAGCCTACAATATCAAATAATGAGATCACTAAAAATTGATCCGACACATTTTAGTGTTAATCTTACATGTAGATTTTCTATTGGTGTCGGGTTCATTGCTTCTCTAATAACTGATGATGAAGTATGTGAGTCCATTATTAATGCTACAACCATACAACCTCTGATTATATATATTGAAGTTGAGCTGATACAAACAGATGAGAGATAAGGTCATAATTTCAGTGGAGGTCTAGTTCTTCCAAGTGAAACTGAACACATGACTATACTTTCATAGGAAATTTTTTAAATCAAACTCAATCAAGGTTTTCAGTAATGCATAACCTAAGTCACAATATTTATATTTATGATTTTAATGTTTAGTATATCTTATACACTGCATTGTAATTAGCAACACAGTTGAGAGGGATGTTACTGTACCACCTACTTGTGTTCATCATATTGCCTTAACTCTACTAGTATGGGTATCACGGTGAACCTCTAGCACCATTACCTTCTGAAGATGAGGACTATGAAATAATGTCTACTGCAACGAGTTCTGACATGGCTGATAGTGAAGGTGACATTAGAGAAGACCAATGTCCAAACTTTAGGAGCAGTCATTTGCTAAGAGATTATTCTTACAGAACAAATATGGCTGAGGAACACATACTTAGTAATAATGATTATATTTGGGCTTGCCAGACATCACAAGAATGGGATGAACAAATGAGTTTTGATGGCCTCTCAAATAATTCTGTCTTCCTGGAAGAGAATTTTATTCCAAGTGACTTAATTGAGGGGATGTGTTTCCATGATAAAAGACAGCTTAGATTCACTATTCGGGGTTGGTCCATCACAAATAATGTTGAGTATATTACATGTGCCTCTAACAAGGTGAAGTTTATTGTGCTTTGCATACATCACAATTATCCAAGTAGACCGTGCCTATGAATTTACATGCTTATTCAAGCAAGAGGTTGAGTGGTGCATGGATGATATCTAATATAGCTACCCCATACACATGTACCAATTCGATATTGAGTGCTGGACACAAGTAGTGTAACTCACAGTTTATCAGCTATTTCATCTAACCTGTGATGAGATATCAGCTGGATTTGAAGCCTAGGAAAATTATTGGTTGTATGGAGTCAAAGTTTAACATCAGGGTTTCTTATATGAAAGCCTAGTGCAACTCACATAGAAAAGCAATAAAGGTTATTTTTGACTGTTGGGAAGAGTCCTATCATTTACCGGATCACTTCATAGCTATTGTATGTTTAGTTATACCCAAAGATACAATGCATTCCCAATCAATCGTGCTATTTTGAACGCATATTCTAGTCATTTGGGCCATCCATTGTAGGTTCGCAGTATTGCAAACCAATCTTAAGTCTTGATGACACATTTTTGTTGGGTAAATATAGAGGAACTCTTCTTACTGCAGTTGAGATTGATGCAAATAATGGCCTATATCCACTTGCATTTGCAATAGTTGGCGTATAATGCAATGAGTCCTGAGCTTAGTTTATTTGAACTATGCAGGGCTTGATTCCGCTTATATCTACTAGGAATGACTTATGCATTATTTCTGACCAACATTCTGGCTTAGTATGTGGCTGCAAGAAAATTTTTCCTTGGGCTGCACATCGGCACTACTTATGTCATCTCAGAGAGAATTTCAAGAAGGTGTGCAGAAGTATGAGTATTTTTGATGTTGAGTTCATGTGCTAAAAGATGTGTGTGGCAAGCAACACAAATGATATTCACACTTTCACACGTTACATGTCAGACATCACGAACATCAAACCATAGGTTGTTGATTAGTTGCTTGCTAGGGATGTAGCTAAGTGGTCGCTGACTCATGATGGTGGATATTGCTATGGTACTATGACCACTAAGACGTCAGAGTGATTTAATGGTGTTCTGAAGCGGGCTCATGGATTGTCGATACAAGCTCTAATTATATCCATTTATTACAACCTTGTATCACTTTTCACAAAATGCCTTGAGACAGCTTTGAATCTCATTGGGCAAAATGACTTAATATTTGTACTGTGTGTCAAAGTTATGATGCAACAAAATGAATGTGAAGCTAGAAGATGTCATGGACCTACAAGAATTAATTTAAATAAATTTTGGGTGTTTGGTATGTCATCTAGGTCTTCAAGGTCGAACTGCTTGACCAGAACAGCTTAAGTTGTATATGTAGGCAGCCACAGTTATATCACATACCATGTTCACATGCTATAGCTGTGTTTGGGCAACGACATTTGAGTCATGCACAGTATGTCTCCTAGTACTACACATACATATGAAGGAGAATTCCATGTTATACTAAACTGAAGCGATTGGCCATCTTATTTGTCTGACCTTCCTCTGATTGATCTGGCACCTCCAAATGTTAGAAGGAGATCAGGAAGGCTACAAACAAGGAGATACAATAATATAATGGATGAGAATGTGCAGTGAGGCAGTATAATTTGTGGACTGTGTAAACATGTTGGCCATAATCAAACAACTTGTCCTCTATTGCCCTCACTTTTGGAGTGAGCTCTCAACCTCATCCTCTTAGACTTAGGACTAAGATTTTCTTAGTCATAAGACACATCTAGTGATTAGGTGAACACTTGACCTAAGCCTACAGACTTATAAGTGTTAATCATAAGATTAGGCTATGCCTTATGGCTTAAAAAAATTACCTATCCCATAGCCTAAACCCAATCTAGATACACTTTCTCAAATCAAACATATATTCAATTCTCAAACCAAATCTCAAATTCAAATTCAAATTCCAAATCTAATTTCAAATTTGACTCAAAATGATTCAAACCTAAAATCAAATTCAAATCCTAAAACCCTTCCTAAGCCATATGAACCACATTCATAAGCTTACCCAAAACTCCCTTAGATCAGATCAAACTCAATTGATCACTTTATAAATCAATTATTCCTTCATTTATATTCACAAATATAAATGAAATCCAAACTCAAATGACCAAAACTATATCAAAAATCAAATCCAAACTCAATCTAAATCCTTTAAGCCAATTCTTTGGACTTAGCCAAATTCTATCCAGATCAAGTCAAAACAAATGAATTTTCTTTTGAATCAATCGTTCATTCAATTATCTACCCAAATATAAATGAAACCTACAATCAACAAATCAAATCGAAACCAACCCAAGTCAAACCCAACCTAGCCCTTTTGACTTGAAAATTTCAAATGAGCCAAAATCCCTTAGACTCCAAATTGATTGTTGTTGAACTTATATTTCAATCCATGGCTCATATATAAGTTCAACTAAACTCGAATCAAACCAAAACCAAACTAATTGACCCACTTAGGTCCACTTGATCCAAAGTGATCTAAAGGACCTATTTGAGCCAACTTCCAATCCAACCCAAATTGGATTGAACCAAGCTCACCAAAACCTTCCACCATGATTGTTGATCACCCTAGGATGATCAATTGCAATCAATTGGGTCAAACCAAGTCAACTTAGCCATTTGACCAAGTCAACCCTTAGCCTAAATGAACCAAAACTCATCCTACACTAAATTGATTGAAACCAATAATTTGAATCAACCTAAAATCAATATTTAAATATGACTTGACCACCAATTGAGCCAAACCAAGCCCAATTGCCATTTGATCCAAATTGACCCAAATTAGCCTAAAGGACCAAATCGGGTCAAATCATGATCTAACCCAAATTGATTAAAACCAATGGCTGAAGTTCATTCCAAATTGATTATTGAACTTGACCAAAGTCATAATTAAATCCAATTTGATCAATCGAGCCCAATTGGTCAACTTGACCAACCTAGCCCAAATTGGCCTAAAGGATCAATTTGGCCTAAATCCAAATTAAATTCAAATTAATTCAAACCAAAGACCGCATTCATCTTCAATTAGCCAATTGAACATGAATTAACCCATAACCCAAGCTAATTTGGCCAATTTTGATCAAATGGTTCAATTTGATCCAATATGACCCACATGAGCCAAATTAGGTCAAATCCCTTAAAACCAAGCGAAGACCCATTGGGGGCTGATCAAACCTGACCCAAACCCATTTGGGATCAGCCCAAAACCAACTCAACCGATTTAAATCCCTCATGAATCCTCCCCCACATAGGATTCCACCCAATCTCATTTAATTCTCCCCATCACATGCATCCCCAACATTTGCATTGAATTGAGCTGATCATATGGCAACAAGAGAGGACTTTGGAGCAAAAATCCAAAGTCCTCAATCAATCCATCATCTATCCCAATCACTTCAAGCAAGATGACAATCAATTTGGAGCTAAAAAAGTTTCAAAAAAGAATGGATTTTCGACCATTATAAAAGGAGGGGGAAATAAAGCTTTAGATCTCTTTCTCCCACCATCATTCAGCCCCCAAAAGCTCCCCAAAATAAAAAAGAACCCATCCCCCACCTCTTTAAGTCATTTTTAGCTCAAAAATACAAATAGTTACTTTTCTAGCGAGGCGAGGTAGACAAAAGATGACATTCTGAAGGAATGCAAGGGTTAAAGATCATTCTAAAGCTTTGTCATGTACCAAGGAGTTCGTTCGGATCTTCACCGCCACCGGAAACCATCCCGGTGAGATAAATTTTGCCAAACTTTAGCCGACCTTAGGATTTCTCGCATTTTGTGTTAATTTTCTTGCGATCTTAGGAGTTTCCCTCAGATAATCCCGCACTTTTACTTTAAATCATCCCAATTAGAAAATAAAATTTTTTTTCGATGTAAATCGATGCGAAAATGAGTCTATTTGGATAAATTTTCACTTAAAAATCCCATTTTTCTCTTTTAAAAAGCCTAAAAATATTATTCATCATCGCTCTGCCCATCGTAAGATCCCCGGTTCAGGGATCGCCGGATGCGTGGATCGCGCGCGATCCAGGCCTTCGGATCGCCTTATGCGATCTGGATCGTCCGATCATGCGGTTCACGTGATCGGACGACTTGGATTGTGCGTGGATCGCACGATCCGGGTCTTCAGATTGCCTGATGCAATCTGGATCGTTCGATCACATGGTTTGCGCGATCGGACGGCTTAGATCATGCGCCGATCGCGATCCTGGCCTCTAGATCGTGTGATCTGACATGAACCCGACCGCGACGGACAGTAGCGAGCCACGAGTCGCTCGCGGGTTGGTCCCTTCCTGCCAACCCGACGCCGCCACACGTATTTTCTTTTTATTTAAAAAAATTAATTTAAATCACCTAAAATTTCAATAATTAATAGAAAATAAAATACTTAACTAAAAATTGTAAACAAGGGCTCGTTGGATTCATATTTCAAGGAATCCAACAAATTCAAAAATTTTAAATACTAAGTATTTTGAACTTAATTTGAGTTTTAGTGAAAATAAATTTTCAATAATTAAACCAAAAAATATATATTAGATTGTTAAATTTTTAAGTATTGAAGATATACTTAAATCACACCTAAATAAAAAAATTTCAAGTGAAAACTTTGATTAAATTAAATTTGAAATTCAATCCATTTTAACAAAATAAATCAAATAAAAAATTCAAAATTTACAAAAAATCTTAAAAAAAAAAAAAAAAAGAGGCTTAAATCACTAATTGACATCTAAACTCTTAAGAAAGCAATATGATCTTATGAATTCTAATAAACCTAAACAAACACTTAAATGAGTTTAATCACAAAGTTAATTAAAACATAATCTAAAAAAAATAATTTAAATATCAAAAATCAAAAAAATGAAATAGCACTTAAGCAATCATTAATCAAATTAAACCAAAAAAAAATATCATTCTTGTAGGAAATTAAATTAAATATATAAACCCTTTAAATCAATAAACTCAATTAAATGATTAAATCTTAAATCAAACTTTAAAAATTCAACAATAAACTTTAACGTCAAAAGTATAACTAAATCACACTAAGCATGGAGTATTAATCAATGAAACCCTTAATAATATAAATAAATTTAAACCCTTAATCATTAAATAAACTAAAATCAAATTGATTAACAAACCAATTCAATATAATTTGATATTAATCAAATTAAACCAAATAAAGTTAAAATACTAATATATGATTAAATCATATCCAATTAATAAACAATTAGCCATTAATAAAACCTAATTAAATCAATAATAACAACATAATAAATTAAGAAAATCAAACCCAACTATGATTATGAATAATCAACTTTAATTAAATAAAAATTAAACAATTAAATCACTTAATCTAATCAAATGGTAATAACAATACCTTAATCAAATCAAACTAAAGTAAAACACTTTACCAAATCAAATCATTCACTTATAAATTAATTTAATCTCTAATTAAACAAACCCCAACTAATTAATAATATAAAATTTTAATTACCCTTAATCAAATTTAATTAATCAAACATCTAATTAATGCAAACCAATAACTAATCCATCATTAATTAATCAAATTAATTTAAATAAGTTACATTAAAGCTAATCTTAAAATTAATTAAATCAAATAATTAAATTTAATAATTAATCACACCATCAAATAAAATTAAGTTAATCAAATCATATTAAACCTAAGCTTAATCACATATAATTAAATAATTAAATACTAATCAAAACCAAAATTAATCTAATTACAAGTCAAAATTAAACAAAAAATTAAACAAATTTAAAATTTTAATTACCCTTAAGCTAATAATTAATAAAACACATAATGCAAGCTAAACAAATTAATATCATCTTAATAAAACCAAATTAATTTATAAATCACATTAAAATTAATTCAAATCAAATTTAATTATATAATTAATTTAATCACAATTTATCAAATAAAATAACCAATTAATTAATCATATTAAACATAAGCTTTAATCAAACATAAAATACAACAAATCTATCAAATCAATTTAAAACTTAAATCATTAACTCTCAATTACATCATTAACCTAAATAAATATGAAATCAAATCAAAATTAGACAAATCTTATTTATAATAACAATCACCCTTAAATATCAAATGGGTTAATTAAAGTAATCAAAGATCAAACCTAAGCTTAATCAAATATAAATGCAATTAAATAATAATCAAAACCAAAATTAAACCTAAATTATTAAGTCATTAATTACATCATTAACCAAACAAATATGAAACTAAAATTAAAATTAAACAAATCTTAATAATTATCATAAATAATAATTTATTAATTAAATTAATTACACAATCACATTGAACTTAAGCAAACCCATGACTAGTAAAGCTAATAAAATCAAATTAAATTAAATTAAGAAAGACTCTCATCATTTAATTGTAATCAAATCTCATTCAACCTACTTAAATAAGATAAAATTAATTAACCATCCAATATGGAAATCAAATACAAACCAAACTTTGATAAACATGACAAATGGATGAGATTAAAAAAATTTTTTTAATTAGAAAGAGTTAAACCAATTAAAATCAAAATAAAATCTCATAGTCTAATCATCAAACTACAAATAAAAGTAGTTTGGGTGATTTGGTTCATATGGTGAAAAATGTTCATTTAGGTTAGTTCAATTAACTAATTGGTCAAATTGGGTCAAACTCAAGTTAGGTTAGGTTCATATGATGATTTGGGATGTTTTTGTTCAATTTGATTAATTTGGTTGTGTTTGGATTTGATGATTGATCAAAAGGGTCAAATGAAATGTTGACCAATTTGATATTTGACCAAATTAGGTTATTAGATTTTGTTATTGGGTTATTGGAAATGATTATAGTTTTATTTGGTTAAATTGATTTAATTTGGATTTTGAGATATCAATTTGGGCTATTGGGTCAAGTTGAATTAGTCAAATTGGGCTCAATTTGATGATTTGGTTAAGTTTAAAGTGATTTGGAATGAATGGAGATTGGTTGAATTTATAAATCATGATTTGATAATTTTGGCTTTTAGGAATTTTATAATGGTCAAATGGCCAATTGGATTGGTTTGGCTCAATTGATGGATGGTCATTCAATCATTGATTAGTAAATGGTTTCAATCAATTTGACATGATGGATTTTGATTAGTTTGGGTTTTGATTTGAATTTGACTTGGAAAATCAAGTGGGTTGATTGGTTTGATAATTCAAGACAATTGATTAACAATGATGATGGTTGGGATCATGATATTTTAATGGGCTTTTCAATTTGAATTTGGGTTGAATTTTGGAAGAAGGAAAGTTTTTAAGGCTATAGGGTCAAGTCCTAAATCTCAAGACATTATGGCTTGATTCTAAGTTTAGGTTGAACTCACTATAGACTTAGATAAAATATAAATCAAATCTTAAGTGGTCTCAAAGAATCTTAGATCATATGACAATTTGAGAGCTCAAAAGTGAGGTCAACAATATGTTATTAAAAGAACTTGATTTGATTGATAAACTTAGTTTGTGTTTATATTTAACAATGATTGAAATATTATATCTTGTTAATCAACACAATGATGCATGAACAATCTAAATTACTTTAGTAATGGAAAATATAGACTAAACTTAATGAAAACTTTGTATAATAAGATATTTGAATTTGGGTTTTGTCCATCATGACCTATATATTTTTTAGAAGATAAATTTTAAAATATAAATGTTTATGAGAAAAAATGAGTTGGAGTGAGAGAAAATGAACCAATGATAGATGTAGGTCAAAACTTTAAGTCGAAAATGATTTGGTCAAAATTTAGTTTGATTTGATTTGAATGGTTTAATTATATTTCATTTAATATGTGAATCAATGAGAAGATTTATTTATAAGATAAATCAAAAGCTTTAATGAAAATAAATAGTTTTAAATTAAGAAACAACAACATTTAATAAGAATTTAATAAAAAAAGAATATCAACTTTAAAGGATTAATAGCTTCTTTTTTATTTGAGAAACCAATAGCTTTTATGCAAGTTATACTAACCTAATGGTTGAGAGCTTATGCTGTCAACCAAGAAATATTATGTTCAAGACTTTATATATACGTTGTGGGTGTTAGTTTACAATTAAATTTGCTCTAAAGTCCAAAAAAATTACTTTTTTACTTTTTGTATATCACGAGCAATCAAGTTGAGCTCGAGCACGAAAACCTCCACTCACAAGCTCATTATTGAGCTAAGTTTGAGCCGGCTCAACTCACTTACACCACATAAGTGGAAGAGGAACTTTCAAGAATATGGGAAGAGTATAGTTGTCATGTTGTAGAAGGAAAGAAGGTTAGGGTTTTTAAGATTAAGAGTGTTAATAAATATTTATAATTATAAACTTATTATTTATTTTAAACTAACTTTAATAATTATTAAAATATCATAATTAATAAGTAATAATTATATATTTGAATTAGTTAATATATTTATAATATTTATTATAACTAAAATATGATGAATAGACTCATATTAAGAAAATAATTTATGAATGATAATTATTTTTAAAATGTGATGTTATTAAATTATAATTATGCTTTTAAGTTTTACATGCAAAAAAAAAGATTTAATTTAATATATAATATTAAGCAATTTACTCCAATTGTAAAAGTGGAAAGCACATATCTTAACTATCTCTTATTTTCATGATTATAAAGCATACAACAATTAATGCAACAATATATTTTTAGTTCACATAATTCAAATTTAAAAACTATTTTTTGTCTGATAAAAATAAACCAAAATTAGATTATTTAGCATATTTATCTCCTTAAGCAACCTAATAACTTGATTAAAATATTTGGGTGACATATTGAAATCTATCTTAATACTCAATAATCTCACCACCAGAGACAACTCATAATAAGTGGTACATCCATATAATAATAGTTGTTGTGTTATGCTTAATAAATCATTAAAGGATTGTTTGGTTGTCTGAAAAAGAAATATAGTGTAAAGTGAATGTAACATTTTTGGATTACTTTAAGTTGTTTGGTTGAAAACTCTACAAATGTAAGAGTTTATTTATTTATTTATTTATTTTATTTTTCTTGATAGAATGAATGTAAGATAAAGTATGGGGTTGTTCTTTATCGATGGTTGGTCATATTTCCTTCCTTGTGTGGGAGGATATCTTTTCTTTAATTATTTAAATTTACAATCTAGAATTTCAAATATAAAAATATCTTTTGAGGTATCTAAATACTTCATATTACTTTGAAATTTTACTTTACACCATGCCAAATACATAAAAGTTAAACCATATTTATTTATTTTACACTAAAATAATTAAAACAAAGTACCAAAATTTTAGCTATGACATTTGAAGCTTCTTGTAGTTTCCTTAAAATATGAGCTTGTTAATTAAATAATTTTTTATATCTATTTGTTTTAACACTATTGCATAACTAACTAATGCAATAATAAGTAATAATAATATATTCATCATGTGATGTAATATAATAATTTGATTAAATTAAGAATGTTATCTTATTTTTGAAAATGTATATAAATATTTAATAATTATGATATAATATTAAATTAAGAATTCTAATTAATTAAGATACATAATATTATATTATAATAATAATAAAATAAAACCAAAATAAGAAAATAAGATGAAAGCACAATTTAGAAAATATTTATCCTGAATTAAAATAAATCTAGTTATAAAATTTAATAGAAATTTCAAACATATTTAAATTCAAAATAAATTCAATTAGCATATTTAAATAATTAACATGATTGACCCATTTGATATATTTAAAGCAAAATTATCTATTTTTTATAAAAAAATGCATTGCATTCCTTTGTTAGTATAAAAAAAAAATAGAATATTTTTTGATGTTGAAAAATAAATGCAATATAAGTTTAGCATTTTTTCTTAGCAATCTAGTGAAAAAATAACTTGATTAAAATTTATTTTCATGGTCGATGTAAATCTTAATTCATCAATACTCAATCATATTACGCCTAAATAACTATGGTTATGTTAAAAATTTTTATATTAATTTTATTTTACTGTCAAAAAAAATAAATTATTGAATTTAATTTATATCCATCAAACAACCATAAAAGTATTTATACTACATTTCTTTTTTATTTTTTATTTTTTTACCAACCAAATAGTCAAGTAAAAAAATTTAAATAAATCAAAATTAAATCAAACCAATAGCTGTATTCTGCAAATACAAATGACATAAAAATTCAGCGGATAAATGGCTAATAAGTGTTTGACTTGATTAACTCATGTGAGCTCAAATCAAAGTCAAACTATTAAAATCTAATTGATTGAGCAATCCCAAAAATCAAAATTATGAAATTAACATAATTAAACATAACTCTAAACATTTGATGAGCTCAAATATTAATTTTGTCACTTCTAATAGACCCAAAACTCTATTGAACCTAAACTTAAATTATATTAAAATTAAGTTGAACCAAAATTCTAAATCATTTAAAATTCAATTTAAACACAAATTCACCTTTCATTGAGTTTAATTTGATCATTTGACTCAAGTCAATATTGACTAATTAAGCCCAATTTTGGTTAACATAGATCAATTTAAATTAAACTCAAATTAATAAAATTAATCAATCTAAATTGGTTTTAAATTCATTAAATATAATTGAGCTTAAATAAATCCCAAGTTGATTAATTGAGTTATTTAATTAATTTGCTATTTGGTCAAAAAATGAGTCAAATGAAGTTTAAATCAAATTAAATTTGAACCAAATTAATTTAATTAATCTAAAGAATTAAAGTTAGTCAAATTAAATTCCAAATAAATCCATTTAGTGATTCAAATACTTTGAATGATCAAATTGAACATAATTAAAACATGACTTTAACCCAAACAAGCCAATGAAATTGAATCAATCAAACTAAATTGAGTAAATTGGGTTGCTAAGTTTAACAAATCAACCAAATGAAGTCATCAATACATGAATCATCCAAAGCTTGAATTTTGATAACATTAAATAAATCATCAATTAAGTCAAAAAAATGTAAAATCCAACTCATTGAAAGATTCAATCAAGCTTCACATTTGCCTGAAATAAAATCATACTAAATTACTTTAATCTAACTTCAAATGTTTACCTCATTTCATTCAATTCTCTTCTTAGATTTATTCAAATCAAGCCTTTCTTAATCATAAACACTTCTAGCAAATAAGTAAATATTTTAACCAAGACTTAATTAATCAAATTACTATGACTTGACTTAGGAAATTTACTCCACATAGCCTAACCCAATGCCTATCTCTTTGGCCTAAACCAAACCTTAAATTCAATTTAAAGTTCACATACCAAATCCAAATTAAATTCTAACCAAATGATTGAAATATAAACCAAATTCAAATCAAATTCAAACTATCATATGGACTTAGCAAAAGAAAAATTAAGTCAAACCAAACTCAATTGATTTTTCAAAGTCAATTCAACTCTCCAATCAACTCATGCCAAATATAAAAATAAATTAAATCAACCAAAAAAAATATCAAATTTATTCTTAAAATAATTTGACCCATGGACTTAAACTCCATTCAAATCAAATCATATTCAATTGATTTTCTCATGAATGATTATTTCTTCAATCATCTTCCCAAATATAAATGAAATTTACAATCACATTAAAATCCCAAACCAAAAAAATCAAACTAAACATATTCTAACATGATTTGATCATGGACTTCAAATACTCTTCAATTGATTGATTTAATTGATTTTCTCATTAATCAAATATTTCTTATTATCTTCCCAAATATAAATGAAACCTATATTTTACATGTCCAAAATTAACCAAATATCAAATCAAATCAATCCTTAAGTATGATTTGACTTATGGAATCAAAACTTCATTCAAATCAAATTAAATTCAATTGATTTTCTCATGAATCAACTATTTCAATCATCATAAGATAAATGAAATTATAATGATCAAGCCAAATCAATTCAATCAAATGACTAACTAAATTTGACTTGAAATATTCAAATGAACCAAATATTTGAACCCAAATTAATTATAGTCAAAGCTATAAATCAATCCTAAATCCATATATATAAACTCAACTAAACTTAATTTAACCCAAAATCTTCAACTAAACCCATTGGTCGAAAGTCATTGACCATTTGAGCCAAGTTCCAATCCCAAATGGATTGAACCAACTACCAAATCCTCTCATGATTGTGATCATCCTTGCTTGATCAATTATCACCAAGTCAAACCCAAGTCAACTTGGTCATTTGACCAAGTCAACACTCTTAACCTATAAGAATCAAACTAGCCAAATTTCATCCTAAGCCAAATTAATTGAAACCAATGATCACATCAACTTATGATCAATGATTGAATATGACTTGACCATAAATTGAGCCAAACCTAACAAATTGGCGTTTGACCAAGTTGAACTAATTTGACCTAAAAGACTAAATTGGGTCAAATCATGATATAAATCAAATTGATTGCAACCAATGGCTCAAGTTCATTCCAAATTGATTGTTAAACTTGACTAAAGCCATAATTGAACCTAATTTGGCCAATTGAACCCAATTGACCCATTTAGCCCAAATTGACCTAAAATGATCAAATTGGCCTAAATCCAAATTAATTTAAACCAAAGCCTAAAATCATCTTCAATTAACCAATTGAACATGAATCAACACAACCCAAGCCAATTTAGCCAATTTGGTCAAATTAGTCAACTTGACCCATTTGACCTATATGAATCCAAATGAGTCAAAACCAAATTCAAGCCAAATTGTCTCAAACCAATTAAACCAAAACATCCCAAATACTCCTTTGAACATGGCTCAACTTTTAGTTTGACCTAATTTGACCAATGGGTCAACCTAATCCAACCTAGCCAAATTTAACCTATAAGGGTCAAATTGAGCCAAACGACCTAAACCAAGCTAACCCAATGAGACTTGGCCTAACCCATCATAAACTAACCTTAGGTCAACCCCAAATTAGCCCAACCCAAATTGGGTCCAATCTAAGACCTTTCCCATTAGTTTTTCCTCCCCACATGGGATCAAACCCATTTTGTCAAGTCAACTCTTCCCCTCTCTCCTTCGCAGCCACACCTTACCCAAATGAGGACCTGACTTACTCACCTAGCCCAGCCTAAGTGGGCTAGGTCGGCCATGGACCAAGGGGAGGTGAGTTAACTCACCTCCCCACACTAGCCAAAACCATTGGACCCAAAGGGCTTCCACCTTGAGCCACCAACCTGTGCCACATGGAGTTGACACACCACTCAGGTCTGACGGATTGGCCACAAATTGAGGAGGCATCCCATCCATCTGATCCAAGGGAGGGGGATATACCCCTTCATTTCGAGCCAAATTAATGACTTGAACCCTCAGAGAGCTTGAGAGAGTGAATTCGAAATACCCAAAGCATTCTCCAAGCCTCCTGAGTTTCCCCATTGCCGAAAATCTTCAACCTAAAATAGGGAAACCTTCCATTCGATCCAACTCCACCAATACTCAACCAAACTCAAATTAATTTCACCCACACACCCCCACACTCCGTCGAGCAAGAATGAATTTTCTCTCGAGCTCCCCAACCATCGGAGGTATAACTTCGATCAACGTTCACTTGCATTTCATCCTCTGAGCGAATGGTAAGGAATCCATGTGTGTTAATCAGCATGGCTTCCTCTCCACTAGACGAAGCTTCCTCAGTCAATTGTGCTGCCGGTCTCGAGCTCCAATGAGGTAATTCCATTAAATCGAGCTTTTGGTGAAAAATGTTTGCACCTTTTTGAACAAAATTGGTATGTTGCATAAATTTAACCTTTAGATCCCTTAAGATCTACCTCGTGATGGTGTAGGTTGAATCTCGAATCAATCTGAGCTTGGGTGAGCTCGAATCGACTGATAGAAGGAGGATGACGTTCGTCTCTCATCGCTCAAGAGATGATGGATCACGAACTGTCTGTTCCACATGATTAGAATTGACGGTCATGATTATTCACTAGATTAAATCTAGTTTAATCCTATTAAAATTGCAGGTTAATTCACAGATCCCGATGGATAAGAAATCTTATCACCCAACCATGTAGGCTGATGTTGCTAAGTGACCAATCCCATTGCATGAAAAGTGTGTTTAATTGGTTGGCATGTGATTAGGCTTAAGTTGATTTAATGGTGAAACTTCAAAATTTATAACAAATTGTAGAAAATTCTAAAATTACAAATAAATACTCATTTAAAGAGAAAATAGAGGATATTTATTTAAAAATACTTTTAATTATGTTTGATTGAAAATTTAATTAGCTTAATTAAGCCTTAATTATTTAAGCAATTGCTCCCAAGTTTGATAGGGTGATATAATGGGATGACCTCTACCACCCATAATTTTCTTGGGAATTATTGCTTAGTAAAGATAATCAACATTTATGAGCTTAAATACCTCTTAGTGTGATTAACAAATTAATTAATTAATCAAAGTAAGATTAATTAATTTTAAAGGTCATATATTATTAATCAATAGTGAATGAATAGGAGAAAATGATAAGGCCTTCCTTCTACTCCTTTCTCTAAATTCATCCCACTTAAAATGGATTTAATTAATATTAAAAATTAATTAAGTTAATTTAGTTAATTAAAATAAAAAATCAAATGAATTACATCAAATCTTAATCAATTAAATCAGGGGTAGATCTTTAGGTGTTTAATACCCTAAAGGCACTTAGAAAAATTATGGTCAACCCACATGTGTGGGGAAACCATAAGAAAGTTTTTTAATCTAATTAAATATTAATTATGAACAAATTGCATTAGGCTCCTTTTATTTACTATGATCATTGCCAATTTACTTTTCATCCATATGCATATCAAGTTGGCTCATGATTATTTATTTAACTACATTAAGGTAACATAGGAAAGGGTTAATAATGTACTTATTACACAATACAACTTAATCAACATATAAAATCAACCTAATTATATTTCATTAAACCAAATTAATTTACAAACATGAAAATGGGTTAGATCATAAACTATTCTCACATCCTCAAATTAAATCAAACCATAAAGTTGAAAATGGTGTTAAGAAGGTTTGGAATTCTTTAAATAATTTTATTTGATATGCTTGTCCTTAAGTATTAGTGTAATTGAATGAAATCATATGGTTATGTTTAGTTATTTCTTTCCAAGCACATTAAATGTGGTATGCCATTTGAATTCATGTGCTCATGCTTTTAAAATTCAAATAAATCAAATGAATTTTCTTTATGTAAGCTTGCATGTGTTGGATTAACTTAAATATATGTGTGACTGTTATCACTAATAAATTCAAAACTATTTTCCAAAGCTCACAAATCAATTATAATACTTAGAGTGTTGATAATATTGTTGACCTCACTTTTGGAGTGAGGATCCAATCTTCCTATCATGTCTATGAGTCTTCTAGACACTAAGAGCTCTTGAGTCATAGGACACTTGTAGTGGCTAAGTGAACCCACAACCTAGAGACTTTAGGAGGATTTGTCATGGATTAGGCTAAGCCTTAGGACCTAGGTGACTCACCCATCCTATGGCCTAAACCAACTCACCTACCTCCTTAGCCAAACCTAGATTAAATCCAAATTTAGCAAAACTCTCGAAACATAAATCAAACATATTTGAATTGAAATCCAAATTTAATTGAGCTTGGGTTGATTAACTTTAATCTTTTTAAGCTCAAAATCACTTAAGCCTAATATAATAAAAAATCAAGATTAAATCAAATTGAATCAAACCAAAAGTAGAATCAATACATAAATATAAATGAACTCAAAAATAAATTCAAAAGAGGTTCAAGGTGGCAAATAGGTCATTTGACTTAGAGTTGACCCATTTGGGCCACATTAAGTCAAAATCCAACAAACCAAAAATTGTCCAAATTAAATCACTCTGAAAGCTCAAAAACATCAAATGAACACAAAACTAAACAAATCTAAATCAAATAAGATCTCAAATGGGTTAATTTGATTATTCAACCCATTAAGCTCAATTTGAATTAAAAGATTCAAATCAAAATTAACAAATCAAATCAAATGAAATTACTTACTATCATAATGACCACTTGATTAAGCATGATTGGAGCTTAAACACATATTAGTTGAGTCAAACAAAATATTTAACTCAATTGAGCCTAATTTGACCCATTTGAAATCAAAATGGGTCAAACCCAAATGCATGCCGAATTGACCTAAATAAATGATCAAGAATATTCCAAATAATTCATAAAATATAATATAAACATAAAATGACAAACTGAATCACATAAATCAACTTAACCAATTTTGGTCAAAATTGGTCAAACCTTGGTCAAACTTTGGTCAAAGTCAAAAGTAATCCAAATTAAATACAATTAATCAATAAAAATCATCATAAATGATCAATCAAACATAATTGAAGCAAACCCAAAGCAAATAAGTCAAACCGGTTGCTTGAATGTAAACTCATTTGGGCAACATGAGTTGACCCCATCCCAAATTGATCATAAATTGGATAAAACACTCAAATCATCATGTAAAAAGTTGAATTTAAACCTCTATAACTAGGTGAAATCAAGCGAGAGAGAGAGAGAGAGAGAGAGAAAGATGGAAACACACAATCTTGTAAAATCCCTCATCCACTTCCTTTTCATTCAATGGCACTGACCTCACAGTTGAAAAGAGGGCTTTGGGGAGCTAAACCAAAGTCCATAATCAACCATCAACACCCAACCATCTTCCCATCACCATTAATGGTGATTTTAGGCCACCATTTAGGGAGGGAAGATAGAGGAATGAAAGAGATCTAATTTTCTACATTATATGAGCTTTAGGAACTCCAAGAAGCAAGAGCAACCCTTTCCCCACTTTCCTTCAACGAAAAATCATCAAATTCTGATTCGTGAAGTACTGGAGGTTGTGATTACTGATGATCCAAGCAAGGCAAAGTTTAGATTAATTCCAAAGCTTCATCTCACATCCGAGTGTATTTGAATCTCGTGAAAAATCTTCTCCAATGAGGTAATTTTCAAATCTCATAACCGATCGTAGGATTGCTTGTTTGTGAGAATGTTTGCTTAATTTTAGGAATTTCTCTTAGATATTCCTTGCATATTTCATTTTTCATGATCCTAATGCAAAAAATAGAAGTTTTTTTGGTGAGAATCGACGTGAAATCGAGCCAGATCAGACAAAATTCCATTTGGTTTCACGAAAATCTCATAAAATTCCATTGAAATCACTATTCTGCCGGTAGCTATCGCTTGCTGGGAGGATGATGACTCATCTGTCATCTGATCTTCCTTTCATGGGAGATGAATGGTTGTGATTTAGTGCCCAGATGGTATGATTTTGGCCTCTAGGTTGCCCCTTTTGATGTGGACCATTTGATCCGCGATCGGATGGTCGATGAACCTGGCATTTTTTTTGCTCATTAGCCACATCGCGTCGCATTGACAACATGTAATGGTCCTAACTGGGTTAAGTGGGAAAATCAATGATTTTCTAATTTTAAAAATGATTTAAGTTGCCTAAAACTTTAAAATTTTATAAAAAACACAAAAAATACTCAACAAAATATTGCAAATAAGGTCTCGTTGGATTCATCTTTCCGAGAGGAATCCAATGAGACCAAAATCCCAATTTTTTGTTGGGTATTTTGAGCTTAATTTAAGTTTTAATGAAAATAAAATTTAATTAATTAAACCAAAATTACATATCAAATTGATTTGAACTTTTTATGGATTATAAATGAAGTTAAAATAAACCTACCATAAAAAATGTCATGTTAAAAAAAAAATTTTTATATTGGGATATATTGCATTTTGAAGCTCAAATAGTCTATTTTAGTATAATAAATTAATAGACTTTATAAAAATAATAAAAAAATTTAAATTGAAACTTTGAAAAATCATAACAAATTGTAGAAAAATTATAAAAATGCAAATAAAAATTAATTTAGAAGGCATTTTAGAGGAGAATTTAGTAAAAATATTCTTAATTAATTTTGAACAGTAATTATGGCTTAATTAATATTTAATTACAAAATTAATTAACTTAATTACTTTTTAATTACTTGATTAATTAACTCCAAACTTTTTGAGATTATTTAAGGGGATGACCTCTACCTCCCCTAAATTTTTTGGGATTTATTGGTTAATTAATTAGAAAAATTAGTTGATTAAGCCATAATTACCTTTTAAACTTAACTGAGAGTTAATTAAGCATGTGAATATTTAATTGGTTAATTGGGCTCATTTTTCATTGTTTAACAATGAGGGAACTTATGGAGTAAGATTGAGACCTCTTTCCTAATCTATTTTTCTAAGTTCCTTCCACTTTTGAAATAAAAATTAATTAAGGATTAATTGGCTAATTAATTACTTAATTGGTTTAATTAATAAGTTAAATCACATTAGGACCTAATTAATGAAGTCTTGGGTAGACCCTTAGGTGTTCAACAACCTTAGAAAATTCAAAGTTAATTATAATTAGCCCACATGTGTGGGAGAATTATAAGAGTACTTACTTAAGTTCTTTAACTTAATTAACTATTAATCATGAGCCAATTGCATTAGGCCTCTTTTATTTCTTAGGATCATTGCAAATTTATTTTCCATTCTTGTGCATATCATGTTGGCTCATAATTATTTGGTTAATTAAATTAAGGTAACATAGGCAAGGGTTAATTAATGAATTTAATGCATATGACAACTTAATCCATAAAATCAACTAAATCACATTTCTTTAAATCAATTTAATTAACAAACATAGAAATGGGTTAGGATCAGAAAATCTCTTCTCACATCTTTAAATCAAATTAAACATGAAATTAAAAATGATATTAAAAAGCTATGGTTTGCTTTAAATGATTTTATTTGATATGATTACCCTTAAGAATTAATTTGCTTGAATGAAATCATATGTTTATGTTTATTTATTCCTCTCCAATCATATTAAATGTTGTATGTCATTTGATTCATACATTCATCTTTTATAAAATTAATTAAATCAAATGATTTCCTTTATATCAAGCTTGCATGTGTTGATTTAATCTAATATATGCATGGCTAATATCACTATTAAATCCAAATGTATTTTCAAAAAAACTTATAAATGATTAATAATATATATTGTGATGCTAGTTATAAATACATAAGAGATGCATGTGATTATGCCTTAAGTATATGGAATGATGCTTTCTTTTCTTTAATTCATGTGTCATTTTACATGTATTTGAATACTAATAAATATATAGTTCGAACATCCCGGGAACACAAGGCTTTAATTATCCCCAAAAAGGTCATTTGATTATCTCACTTCTCTGGTTAACAGTGACACGTACTTATTTGATTTCATTTATATGTATTCATACATTAGAATTTTGATAGAACTTTAATCCATATGCCTAAATGCTTCAATTGAATAAAAAATATGCAATCTTTACATGATTTTTCTTCCTTCATTTATGTATACATCCATATGTATTTGAGAAAAGTAAGTGTTTATTCTGGACATTTCGGGAATATGAGACTTTAGTTAGCCCCAAGGAGGTGATTTGATGACCTTACTTCCCTAGTTAACAATGGCATATACTAACTTATGTCTCTTATACATGTGTATGTGTATTTAATTATGGAATTAGAACTCCTCTTTTTTTTATCAAAAATTCATCCATTCATGAATGAATAAGTTGTTGAATTAATTAATCATGTGATTGGAAGCTCTCTTTCTGATGTTAATGTATGAAAATTTACATATGTTCAAATGCAAGTGGGTATATAGTTTGGACATCCCAAGAATACAAGGCTTTAGTTGCCCCAAGAAGGTCATTTGATTACCTCACTTCCCTGGTTAACAATAACGCATACCTATTTAATTTCATCCCTATGTATTTTTGTATAAGAATTTAGATGGAACTTTAAACTAATATGATTAAATAATTCAATTTCATAAAATGATATAAACTTCACATACACATACATTCATCATTTAAATGTATTAAAAATATGTTGCATGTATAGATACATTTAAGACTAAATCATATGCATATTACATGTGATGGAAAGGAATGATTTAACATATATCATGTGATAGTAATTCAATCAAATTAATTTTAAGACGCATTTCATATTGAATGGAGCTATTTAAAGTGAACCTAAATTTAGGATTAATTAAAATGCTTGATAAGCCATTCACTAAAGAAAATTAAATCAAATTAACATGCTTTAAAAAGTGTCTTAGGGTAGGGATGAAAGAGGGCAATCCTCTTTTTTCTCTTTATAACACTTAGTTGCTAAGTATAATCATATGGAACAAAATAGAACACAAATTAAAATTCTTAAATCAATTAAACAACTTGAAGTGAAATCATCCTTTATGGTTAAATTGAATTCTTTTCACATTTATAAAAACATAACCTTAATGCCTAGTAAGACATACCACACAAGCCTTAACACACACATTAAAGCTAAGTCACCACTTCTAGTCCTAAGTTAGGATGGTGTATGTTTGGTGAATGTTTTATTTTGTGATGTAATAATTTAGACTGGATATTAGGGTGCATGCTTCATAGAATAGATGTAGGCCAATCATATTGCTTATCTTATTTTAAATTATGCTTAAAGCCACCAAGTAATATAAATGCTCTCTTTACAAGCTTAGTCCAATTATAGAGGGTATAATGTAAAAATGCTTGTGATTACTATTTTGTATTGTCTTATTTTAAGCAAAAGAAGACATAAAGAAATGAAGGAGACATGAAGAATGAAGACTTGAAGACCTCCCATAACATTAACAGGTCGCTTGACACGATTGGCTATTATTCTGCTATAATTTGACATCACATATGTTCCTAGAAAGTGGTGAAGGGGTCATGCATATATATATATATATATATAAGCAGCAAATGTGGCATTATATTTTGATGGAACCTCATCCATCAAATACACTCAGCCCTCAAATCTCCCAAAAGCTCGAGCTGGCATCAATCTCATCTTAATTACGCTAGAAGGTCTGGATGAAGCCATCTTACTGAGCTCAAAATCTATAAGTTTATGGTGATTCTCAGCTCGTCATTAATCAAGTGCTAGGCCTTTATAAAATTAACAAGCTTGAATTGAACCACTATCATAAGCGAGTTCTTGTGCTCATAAAGCAAATCCTAAATATCATTATGACTCAAGTTTCCATAAAACAAAATAGACAGTTTAGCTAAATTAGCTAAAGAAATGAAGACTATGTGCTAATTAGTGTTTGCACTCATTGGGTGCTAAAGCCAATAAATTAAAAATTCTCGCTGGAAGAGGGGTCATAAAACGCAAGCCAGTAGGATGCAACTCACGTTGCTCCTTACACTCTCTTACAAATTGCTCATCGAAATCAACAAGGTGAGGCTCAGACTATTCAAGAGACAAGATCTCAATCTGAAAAAACTCTAAGAACACAAAGTGAAATCCTTATAGTAGAAGAGAAGGAATAGTAGAGACAACAATTCATCGACTACTTTAAGGAAAGCAAATTGTCTAGCAATAAGCCGATGGAGGTACAACTTGAGAAAAGGCTTCAACTATATGCTTATGATGGCAATACCCTATATCATAGATCATTCAAGGTAGCTACGATGTTTGGGAATAGAAGAAGCCAATAATATCTCAGATGAAAACCCAGCCTTCAAATGCACTAAAATTTATAGATTTGTTGATCGGCATAAGATTGATTGACGATACTCATTGATTTATAATCAGAGAGCAAATGGCTTAGCTGAGGCTTTCAACAAAATACTAGTCAAGCTACTTAGAAAAATCCTTACAAGAAGTAAAAGGGAGTGACATACCAAGCTTGTTGAAGCTTTATGGGCTTACCGCACTACCTACAAGACTCTCATAAAATTCACTCCTTATGCAGTAGTATTTGGGGCTAAAGCAATTCTATCACTTGAAGTTGAACTACATTCATTCTGAGTAGCTATTCAACACAATCTCACTCTAGATGAGGGTGTCCATCTACGGATAGAAAAGCTTGAACTGACAGCAAAGGCTCAAAGCTCAATAAAATCTATAAGTCTATCGAGTGAGGATGTCCAAAGAATTCAATCATACAGTACGTCCTCGAGCTTTACGAGAAGGAGAATTGGTCATGGTGCTGAGAAGACTAATTATTTCTCACTGTCATTACATGTATAAGTTTTGCTTGGAAATTCTCTTGTAATACAAGAATGCATTTTCAAAATGAAGCAAAAATCCCCCTATCAGATAAGGGGCATTTTTTTTTAAATTTATAGCAATATATCAAGCTCTCCTTGTGAAACATGGGACTTTTCTGTTGTATTTGGGTTGACATCGCGCCTAAGGCCGAGATCCCCATATACGTATTCAAATTATGTATTCAAAGTTCACAAGTCTCAAAGTTTTACTAGCCAAAAAGAGAAATTTTTAAGTCTACAAACTACAACAAATCAAGTCGGAAACACATCTTCCATTCATATATTCAATCTAAGGCTCGAGTTGGTGCATAAGGTTGGACTCAATAAGCCTAAATATGGCCGAGTCACTGACATATCTACTTACTCAACATGCCACAAAGGCCGTAGTAAGAGATCCCCAATCTTATTAGCCTGATGATAAAATCCTCCATCAATTGCTTAAGTCCAATACTCAAGTAAATGCATAAGGTCGGACTCAACAAGCCCAAATATGGCAGAGTCGTTGACAGGTCTACTTCCTCAACATGCCACAAAGGCTGTAGTAAGAGATCCCCCATCTCATTAGCCTTATGATAAAATCCTCCATCAATTGCTTAAGTCAAATACTCAAGTAGGTGTATAAGGTCGGACTCAACAAGCCCAAATATGATAGAGTTGCTAATAGATCTGTTTACTCAATATGCCATAAAGGTCATAGTAAGGGATCCTCCTGCTTTGTTAGTTCAAAGACAAGAGCATCCAAATCTCTAAATCCGTCCAACTTGGTGAGTTCAAGTGGCCCATACTAGGAGATCATCCCTAATGGTCATATGGTCATTTTTTCAAAATCCAACAAAAAGATCCTCACTCGAGAAAGCACTAATCCGAGTTTGGTATCAATATTAAATAAGAAATGTTAACTCCTTCAATAAGTCTATTAAAGACAAAAGTAAAGACCGAAGAAAACTCTTCCTCAGCAAGTCATGTCAAACAAAAAGCAAAAGACTGAGGAAGTCACCCCAATGTTCATACAAAGCCAAAGGCTGAATTAAGGGATTGATGTCATCAACATGTCCGTTACGCACAAAGCACAGGACTGATGATTCTTCTCCACTGACCCAACACAAGTTCTGAGGGCTAGGTCACCGGCAGACATCCTTCTATAAGCTCGCAAAAGCAGAAAGCTAGGGTATAAGGTATTTTTGTATCACCTGACAAGTCTTTAAGACAATTCAGAATTTTTCTCCATCAAATTCGTCAAGGCACGAAGCTAGGATAGAAGAAAATATAGGATATGAATCCTTGAGATGAAATCTTCAACAAGTCCATCAAAGCATAAAGCATAGGACAGACATTCTCATCTCATTAACTCCATCAAGTCTGTTAAGGCACAAAGGTAGGACACGAGGAAAATACAAATTTTAAATTTCAAGATGAAGTCTTCAACAAGTCTATTAAAGCATAAATCATAGGACTGAAGATATTTTCCTCTCAACAACAAATCATCAACTCCATCAAGTCCACTAAGGCACAAAGCCAGGACAGGAGTAAAATATAAATTTCAAACTCTCAGGAGAAAGTCTTCAACAACTCCAAAAGCATAAAGCATAGGACCAAAAACATTCCAAATTCTTTCAACAGTTACTGCGAAAGCCCCCCTGTTAGACAGGGAGCATTTTTATAAATTTATCTAAGTCCACATCGTGCTTTAAGCCAAAATCCTTAGATAAATATACATGATGACTAGAATGAGCTACGTGGTTTATATTAAAGAAGTTCAAACTCTGTGATACATTTCTGAGCTAATCTGCAATCCTCCTGTTAGACAAGAGCTTTTTTAATCAAGTTTATTCAATCCTCCCCTGTAAAACAAAAGGTCTTCTTGCATATATTCAGGTTGATATCGAGCTTTATGCCGAGATCCCTGAATATATCTATAACTGTTATCATTAAAACTACTGATTCTTGCAATAGCAAAAAGAATCTATTTATATGCATAAAAAGATAGCTTTAAATATCAAAAGTTTATCTCCAAGATTTGTCAAATGTTGAAGATTAAGTCAGAAGAACTCCTAATTTTGGAAGCTTCAATCAACTAAGTTGGAAAAACATCAACCCCTACATATTTAAGTCTAGGACTCGGATGGGTTCTAAAGGTCGGACTCAATAAGCCGATAAATGGCCGAGTTGCTTACGCTCTCCTCACTCAACAAGCCGCAAAAAAAGCTGTAGTGAGAGAGCCCTCGTTCATCAGTCTGATGACTAAACCACCAAGCCATCAATCCATCACAGCTTAAGTCGAATACTCGAGTAGGTTCTGAAGGTCGGACTCAACAAGCCCACAAATGGCCGAGTTGCTGATGCTCTCCTCACTCAATTAGCCATAAGAAAAGGCCGCAATGAAAGAGCCTCTACTCGTCAGTCCAATGATGATAACAGTTCAATCTCAAACCAGATCCAACTTAGTGACTACAAGCAACCAAAATTCAAGAGATCTTTTCGCTCGATCAATAGATCAAGACAATCTAAGGAAACTCTCAATTCAGAGCTATCTCAAATCATCCCTATATTGCTTGCAAGGTTCGCAAAAGTAGAAAGCATAGGACCAAGGAAGTGATTCTATAGTTCGCACAAAGGAAATGGATGAACTAAAGAAATTTAGTGGTTATTTAGTCTGTTAAAGCACATATTGCTGGACTAATAATTCAATGGTATAGGCCTGATATGAGCCGGAAGGCTGGGTCAAATATGCCTTCGTTCATCAAAAAAACAAGCATGGGGCGAAGACATATACTTCCTGACAAGTCAATATAGATAAATCAGGTCAATCCTTCAGTCCATCAAGCTTAATGCTTGGGGCGAAGGAATGTCAAATCTCAAGCAAACAAACCAATTCCTCTATCCCCTCAAGCAAGAAGTTAAAGTCGAGAAAATTTAAATCTATGAAGACACAGAAGAAGCTCTTCAATGAACCCATCAAAGTTGAAAGGCGAAATGATCCAAATTTATAGCCAAAGGGTCATTTTCAACAAAGACTCACTTCATCGAATCACATTTGCTTGCATTTGTTGACCACCATATGTAGTGAAGCCCACAAGTTAAATTCGACGGAATTCTGAGATGATAGTGCACAAATCGAGGCTCATAATGCATTGAACGTCACTGAAAATGGTTGAAACGACCTCCGATCGATGAACGGACTTTTTCGTCGCGTTTATAACATCCAAATTGATTATAATATAAATATTACAACATCTAACAATCAATCAATTAAGGACTCGGTTCTCGATGTCGATGAACATATCAGGTCGAAGGCTGCGGCGATGCGAATGACCTCGTTCATTAAATTGATCATGGTTAACTCAAATCGAAACCTATTAAATGAGACTATCAACGCCTTCTGGACGAGTCATGTTGAAATGTTGTCAACAATAATGAGTATTTTGGTGAAAGTGACCCAATTCAGAAATTCGAAGCGACGCCGTTACAATGTCATTGCATCAGAAACATCGAAATTACCTAAAATAAACCTCTGATTTGACTAAAATTATCACACATAAAATTGTGTCAAAATTAGCAAGCATTTCGAGATAAATTCACCTAATTATCTCTTAATCACAGAAGTCGCTTTGGAAATGGCGCACTCATACCTCCACCTCCAATTCGACCAATCATAGGCCGCCACATCACCCCTATATTTTCCCTCCTTTCCACAATAAAATAATAATAAGGATAAAAAAATTTTCTCCAGGCCTAAAGAAATCCGACGTACGACAGCCAGAAAAAAGGGAATATTTTTAAAATAGGCTTAGTGTTAATCTTAATTAGGCGTTTAGGCATGACAAATTTTTTTTTATAAAATAGTGTAGTCAAATGCGGACAGATGATGAGGCGTGTGTCGTCGTATCGTCAAATCAACAACTCGCATAATTTTAAAAAAAAATTCCGTCATTTTCGGAGAGAGAGAGAGAGAGAGAGAGAGAGTAGAGATGTTTTATTATTATTTTTATTTAATATAATTATTTAAAATATTTAAAATATATAATTTAAATTTTTTTATAAAATATTTAATAACTAAATATTTATGTATTTAGTTATTAATTTATATATATATATATATAATTAAATAAATAATTTAAACATATTTTTAATTATATATATAAATTTATAAATTTATTTAATAAATTTTTTATTAATTAATATAATTATTTATAATATATAATTTTTATTAATATATAATTTAAAAATATTTAAAATATATAAATAAATAATTTTTAATAAATAAATAAAGAAAAAAAATAAATTATATAAATATTTTATAAATTATATAAATAAAGTAATTATATATATATATATATATATATTTATAAATTTATTTGGTTATTTATATATTTAAATTATATAAATATTTTTAAGTAATATAAATAATTTAAAATATTTAAAATATATAAATAAATAATTAGTTATTTATAAATATATTTATTTATTTAATTAGTTATTTATTTATTTAAAATATTTATTTATTTAAAATATATAATTAAATAAATAAATAAAAAAAAAAATTTAAATTATATAAATATTAGGTTATTTATATATTTATAACATATTTAGTTATTTATATATTTAAATTATATAAATATTTTAAAGTTATATAAATAATTTAAAATATTTAAAATATATAATTTAAAAATAATTTTTATAAAATATTTTAATTATATATATATATATATATATATTTATATAAGTCTATAATAATAATAATAACAAAAAATATAAAAAAAATAAAATAATAAAAAAAATAAATAAATAAATTTTAATAAATAAATGAAGAAAGGAATAAATAAATATATATATATATAAATAACTAAATATTTATAAATATATAAATAACTAAATATTTATATAATTTAAAATTTTTATTTTATTTAACTAATTATATATTTTAAATAAATAAATATTTTTAAATAAATAAATATATTTATAAATAATTCTAATTATTTATTTATATATTTTAAATATTTTTAAATTATTTATATAGCAAAATATTTATATATTTAAATATATAAATAACAACTAAATATTTATATAATTTAAATATTTATATAATTAGTTATTTATTTTGTTAAAAATATATTTTAAATAATTATATTAATTAAAAATAATAATAAAACGGCTCTACCGCTCTCTCTCTCCTCTCTCGCTTCCGAAAATGACGGAAATTTTTTTTTTAAATTATGCCAGTCGTCCGTCAGCGCCGACGTGAATACACGGCGCCAGTCGTCCGTCCGTTTGACGACTATGACAATTTTTATCAATTTTTATAAAAAAAAAATTTTTATATCTAAATGTTTAATTAAGATTAGCACTAAGCCTATTTTAAAAATAATCCAAAAAAAAAAGCTCCTCCCTCTCAGAAGGGTTTCTGCCCCATTTATGGGGTACGAAGCGAGGGAAGGCTTTGCTTCCGATGCGCAGGCCGACGCAGCACCGCCTCCGCCAGCGAAGAAATGAAAGGGAAGAGAAGAGAGCTGCGAGAGTGCAGATCATGATGCTGCTGTCGGCGATGGTGGAGATGAGAGCGGGGAAGGAATCGACCGCGTCGAAGATGGCTCTGGCGGCTGAGGCGAGAGAGATATTAGCTCAGTTGTGCGAGGATATTATGCCTAATGACTTGTTTTCCAGTGAGGCCGTCAGGGTCATGGTCGAGGATCTGGGATTGAATCGATCGAGCAATCCGGTGATGGCGTTCCGGCAACCTAAGATGTCTATTGCCGATAGACTGCAACACATAAAAAAAAAAGATGGAAGAGTCACGGGACCGCACAGCTTCAGCTCATGCTGCTCTATCTCATTCAACAAGCTTTGGTCTAAGCTCTGAATCTCATGGTTCTCAAAGGTTAATGGCCAGTAAATCAAGTCCAATGGTATTGACAACATGAGGTTTTCCCTATAATTCCACTGTACATATTCCTACCCTAGCTTCTTCCATGTCATCTATGAAACAGACACCAACAAGTGAAACACAATCTGCTCTTGTAAATACATCTTTCATCTTCAGTACCAACGTCAAGTCTTGAAGCTGTAAATCAAAGGCTAGATACAGGAATCAATGGGCCAACTTATTTTACGATTGTTCGACGTAATTGATCACATCATTAATTCTGCTGAAAAATTAAACTACATGTCTGCAAGTCAGCATTCTGTGCCTATTATTTTCAGAGGACCAAATGGAGTTGCTGCTGGTGTTGGTGCTCATAATTCACAGTGTTATGCTGCTTAGCATGCTTCCTGTCCTGTTTGAAAGTACTAGCTCCCTATTCAATCAGAAGATGCAACAGGCTTGCTGAAAGCTGCTATTAGAGATCCTGATCCTGTTGTTTTCCTTGAAAATGAATTTCTATATGGAGTCTTTTCCAGTTTCGTCAGCCGTTCTTGATTCAGATTATTGCTTACCAATTGAAAAAAGCATAGATTGAACGAGAAGGAAAATATGTCACCATCACATCTTTCTCAAAGATGGTTGGTTATGTTCTTAAGCAAAAGAAATGAAGAGAGATGAGAGGGCATGTATATACATGCTTTCTTTCATACAGGTATGAAGATCTCATTATCTTGGTAAAGCCGAGTTTGAAGACGATATGCTCGTACTAATAGAAGACCATGACCGTAGTGTCGTAAAGACAGACCGTTATGCCGGTAGAGGCGGGGGAAGGTCGAATAATATGGAGCTCCCAATGTGGGGAAGACGTCGGGAGGCTGTCAAAATTCAGATTGACAGGATACCTAAATAAGAACAAATAAAAGTGTTGAGGAGCTTAAATTGAAATGATAAATAAAAAAAAGTTAACCTACATATATGTTCTTTTTATGCAGGTGTTTGAAGACCTTGTTATGCTCAGTAGAGCTGACAGGTTAGAAGACCACGGTCGTAGTGTCGCAAGGCACTGACCGTTATGCTCAATGAAGACGAGAAAAGGGAATAGACTCGATCAGACCCTACGAGGGAGCGGAGGCGCCAAATTTTGATCGATGGTAGACTTAAACAAGAACAAATAAAACTGTTAATAAACTTAAATTGAGCTTATTTGAAAATAATAAATTAAAGAATAAATCTACATATAAAATTCTAAAAGTCTCTAAATTAGAATTATCTTACAGGGGACTTGATGACTTGTTGAAGATCATAAATAAGACTTTTAATAAACTTGAGGTTTGTCTCCTAACAAGAACAATATTCAAGTAAAGCCTGCAGTAATCTTGATAGTTGCTTACTAGCTTCTCAGTGATCACGAGTTATGCTCCATTGAAACTTAAAGAGCTCAATGAGTTATGAACTAAATGCCAATAAATAAATATTAATATAAATAATTGAACAAGAACTGAAACATCTACGCTACCAGATTCACAATAGTTTGAACATGCGAACAGAAAGCGTTAATTAAGGCATTCTTAAATACACCTGCATGTGGTCGGACATAGAGATTTAAAGTGCAAATTTTAATGTCTGAAAAGGCAACACAGACCAAATTGGAATCAATTAAATATTAATCTGAAAAATCTAATAAGATATTAAATCAATCAATAGTATTTTCTATGCCACCAGATTCACAACACATCATACAAGAGAACAGAATGCGTTAATTAAAGATTCAACAAAACTTTTGCACATATTATAAAGCATGATTAAAACTCAAATTTAATACCTCGAAAGTGTGCAAGTAATCTAAAAATACACCCGCATGGGCCCTAAGACTACGCTGAATGCTTAAATTCAGTGTTTGAGGATGCTGCATGGGTTGATTCCCGATTTAGTCTTAAGACTGGGCCCGGGTCAACAAAACCTAAAAATCTATTATAATAATTTCAATTTAGTAAAATATCTAAGAAGCTAATTCTGTCATGTGACAGTAGATTTGATTCTCTATTAGGAGCTAAACAGAGTTGAAAGAATTTAAAGTTCTCAAATATATTTGATTAAATCAATTAACCACCCCGATGATGGTTGTGTTGAGTAAATTTTCATCCAGAGGGGATACTTCCATCAAAATATGATTGTAATTTTAAATCAAATTAACTCAAATTAAATATCAATCTAAATATAGAATCTAAAATATCATTAAACTATAAATGATTAATTGAAATTTAATTTTTCAAAAAACTTAAAGCTTAAAAATCCAATTCACGTTCCACAATTATTTGTTGGTGGTGACAAATTAAGAAAACTTTAGCTCACAAAGACACCAAAGTTAAATCAAGTACACAACTATATTTACTCTCAAATAATCTCATGCCAGCAAGGATGTGGCCCATGTCCTCTGACTGCATGGTTTGGCCAGTAAGCTCCACATATGATGCAGTTATGACCAGAGTCCTCTGATCAGGTAGTTGTCGCCAAATGGAACCATTATATTATGGTCATGACTGTAGCCCGCATGCTCCCCAATGGCTCTGCCCTTTGAGTTATAAACTATAGGGTATACTTGATTGGGAAAAAAGCCCTCTGTTAGCTAAGGTAGACTTAAGCTTGCCACTTTAGACAAACACCACCCCATGTCTATAAGAATTTCTTGGACGACATAACCCATGTGTTGCTGATGAGGATCATTTGGTCAGGTTGGGTTGACTACCTCCTCTGACAAAGTAGACTAGGGACCGCGACAGCCCGGGATTATGGAACCATGGGATCTAGATCGGGCACGTCATCGTTCCCCAATCATCTGCTTTAAGTTAAATATAATGCATTTCATAAATCTAAATTCCAAAAATCTACATGTTTCTACTATACAGCACGCATTAAGCGATCTGACAACTACCCTTAATCGAAAGTTCTCTCTCACTCATTGGGAGGGGTAATTAACTATAGGTGCTTGTGCCTATAGAAAACCTCGAACCAGATCTAAAGTTCTTACAAAATGAGGGCGAATTCTCTGGGTAGTGTCTTATCTACTATCTCATCCGCCTTCTGAAAATTTCACCGACACTTTAAATCATACTCTCTTCATCAAAGAGGTCTGGTGGTGTCGAGCCCACAGTTAACAAGCCCTTTAAATTCATTTCAAGCCTCCTACATACTTTTCCTCTCCTCCGAGTCATTTGAAATGAGTCATGGTAGAATTTAGTATTCATTAGGATGACTTGTTTATATCCGATAGTGAGTTATTTGGCTTAGTATAAGCCTTCTGTAAGTCTCACTTGACCATATGTATATGTTTATAAGTTAAATTTTAATCCTATTATAAGTCTTCAATGATTCACTAGGCTTCTCATTTTGGATTATTTTAAGCAAAATATTACGAGATTCAGTTCATGTATATCAAAGGAATTCAAGATTATTTTGAGTTTTATAGGTTCACTTGAGTTTGATCCCTATTTTCTTGTTTTATTTATAATCAAGTCATTTTATTTATATTTAATTTCAAATTCATTTCTTTAGGACTTTATATTTTATATTTAACTTAATATTAAATCAATTTTTAAGTCCTAAAAATTTGATAAAATTTATGCAGCATTTTGATAATATTCTGCCGTCATGTCAAAGTAGGGGGATGCATCGAAACAATTTTGCAATAACCCATATGCTCTATTGAGCGTAGAGGACGGCATCTTATGACACCAGAGTCTTCATGTCCACTAAGCCCTATTAAGCACTAGTAGGATCTTTGATCACCTACATGTAGCAAGTATATATAATTTTCACATATTTAAGCCTTCTCCTTCCTTATTTTTTTTAATTCAAAATTCAGTCCAAATCTTGATAGCATTTTGGCATACCAAGACATCTAGCTTTTAGTCCCCGCCCATCACCACCTCGATGAGCATGACTTGGTGTTTTAAACAACTCACTAATTTTCATCTCACGCCTTCACGAGTCTGACGAGGCCTTCTCAAACTTGCTATAAAAATCAACACAATCTATAAGCAATTCTTTTATGTTCGCTCTTCCATCCATACTTCTTTAACTTGTCTAAATACATTAGAGTTTGGGTTGCACCTCGGTGAAATTCTAGTGGTTCTTGTAATTAGGATTCTCTTTAGCTTATTGGCGAGGTCATGGAGATTACTTGCATAAGATAGACCGATGTATTGTCCTTCTGCTTCTATTTTTTCATATACTAGAAGTAATGCTTCGACTACATCTTTTACATCCACATAATGACATAGCCTGTTGTCTTTTGGTTGTGGTATTCCTTTCACAATATTAAGAAGAAAGGCGCTGCTAGTATTCATTGTGGTTTGTAACATTAGTCTAAAAATCAGTGAGGGACAACTTTAATCACGTTTAATCCAGTCATCTCTGGCGTACGATTGAGGGAAAACAAGAGGCCAAGCTTGCGGTTCCTTGCGGTTTTCCTCTTTAGTTCTGGGAAAATTGGAATGCCGGTTAAAAAAACCGTAAGAAGCGAATCAGTTGAGCAAGTTCGAATGGCAAGGAAGGAGGAGGTTTGTCGTCTTTAAGCTTTTAAGCAGGGAATGAGAGAGGGCTTCGTGAGAGATGAAGGCGAGGTGATCGGTTAAACCGGGAGAGGAAAAGCGAAGGTTTTTGATTCTTTTAAGAAGATGAGCAAGCCTTGACTTGCGGCTTTGAGGGAACGAATGCATATTTGTTTAGGCCCAATAGATAAGTGTGGCTGAGAGAAAAATATTACGTCAGAGTCACATAGTTTTCGTGTGGACTCAATCATGGACAGCGTGCCAGTGGCTTTTACCCATTTTAGCTTAACGGCACTATAACTGATGAGACGGCGATGCCGTTTATCCGACCTCGCCATCCTTGTTCAAACAATGGGAGAAGAAGCATCGTTGGAATGTGTGGGAGGAATTTAAAAGAAATATATGTCTAGATTTAGGGTTTAGGGGTGTATTTTTTTTCTTGCAAACCAAGCTCAAAGAGAGAAAGACAAAATCTCATTTCCTTTTTGCAAAAGAACCATGAAGATGAAGAACGAATTTGGAAGTTATGGCCTTGAGGAAATAGCTGAGGATGCGTTAAATAAAAACTTATCTGTAATTTTTCTGAACTGTTGTATACATATAATTTTTTTATAGTTTGTTAGTGTTATTCCTTGAAATTCTTTTATTTAGTGTTTATTTCCTACACTGTTTGGAGTTCTTTGCAAGAGGACTTTGCTTATTTTGAGAGATTTTTGCATATGTACTCTCTGTACTCTCATGAGAGTACAGATAAATTTCTGAATATTTTTGCAGTTTATTTTGCCTGGATGGAGAGAATATGATCATTACATTCCATTAGAAGCAATTTTGTGGCTCTTTGGTTAATCTTTATGGGAGATTTCCATTTGTACTCTCTATACTCTCCTGAGAGTACAGAGTATTTTGGGCAATTTTTTTCAATTTTTGTGGCCTATTTGGAGAAAATATGTTCATTATAATCCATCACGAACAATTTGGAGGCTGTTTGGTAGTTTTTTTAGTGTTATTTTGCATCTGTACTCTCTATACTCTCTTGAGAGTATAGATGATTTTGTGAACATTTTTTCCAGTTTTTTTAGCCTGGTTGTTCAGATTATGTTCATTACATTCTAGTGGAAGCAATTTGGAGGATGTTTGGATAGTTTTTGGGGAATTTCTACATCTGTACTCTATGTACTCTCTGTACTCTCCTGAAAGTACAGAGCATTTTGGATAATTTTTTCACTTTATGTGGTCTTTTTGGAGGAAATATGTTCATTACAATCCATCATGAATAATTTGGAGACTATTTGGTTATTTTTTTAGTGTTATTTTGCATACTCTCTTGAGTACGTAAATTTTGACCATTTTCTCCACTTTCTTCGGACTAGTTGTTGAGATTATTTTCATTACTCTCTATACTCTCTGTACTCTCTGTACTCTCTGTACTCTCTCAGAATCATCATTTGGTCATTTTTTCCAGTTCTTTTCCTTGTTTGGAGGAAATATGTTCATTAGGCATAATTTGGAGGCTTTGATTGATTGATTTGTTAGTGTTTTCTTGCATCTGTACTCTCTGTACTCTCATGAGAGTACATATGATTTTTGGCCATTTTTTTCAATTTCTTTAGCGTGATTGTTTAGATTAGGTTCAGTACATTCCATTGGAAGAAATTTGGCAGCTGTTTGGATGGTTTCTAGGGGATTTTTGTATCTATACTCTCTGTACTCTCATGAGAGTAAAGATAATTTTGCTAATATTTTGCAGTTTATTTGGCCTATTGATAGGAAATATATTCATTATAATCCATTAGTATTTTGTATGGTGACTTGGTTGGTTTTATGGTTGATTTGCATCTGTACTTTCATTTACTGCCTTTTCATTTTGAAGTTTACCATGTCTAGGAAAAGGATAACTTTGAGATGCAGTCCTACCAGCGCTCTAACGGTGTTTGATAATACTTCAGCACTCTTTAGTAATGAAGTCATTGATATTTACGAGCTTCATATCATTCATAGAATTCAAGACTCAATTGCTATTACCTCTGTCTTTCGGGTTATAGAGAGGCGACTTTCTTTAGATGGGTGCATTTCTTTCACCCATGAAGTTGGGTGATAATAGGGATGCCAAAGAGGGGAGAAGGTCCATGGCTTGAGGGAATGTGTTATCTATAGAACACTTCCAGTGAGGAAGCATAAGAGCATCTTGAAGGTAAAAACACAAAAAGAAGTCTTACGAGCAAGAAGGCCCCTCTCTATACCCTCGATACTCTCTATACTCTCTGTACTCTCTGTACTCTTCATACTCTATGTACTCTCTGTACTCTATATTCTTTGTACTCTTTGTACTCTTCTCAACACATGGGTAACTTGATATAATACAGTTTATATTTTTATGATGATTACTTTACTTGTTTGGATAAAATATGCTTAATTTTGCACAGGAGAAATTTAAAGAAATATATATATATATCTAGATTTAAGATTTAGGGGGTATATTTTTCTTCTAAACCGAGAGAGAAAAGAAAAATCTCATTGAAAGAACCATGAAGATGGAGAACGAATTTGGAGGTTATTGCCTTGAGAAAATAGCTGAGGACGTATTAAATAAAAATTCATCAGTAATTTTTCTCAATCGAAATTATACATATAATTTTTTTATGGTTTGTTAGTGTTATTCCTTGAAATTCTTTTATTTAGTGTATATTTCCTACAGTGTTTGGAGTTCTTTGTAAGAGGACTTTTCTTGTTTTGAGGATCTTTGTATGGGTATACTCTCTCATAATCTCATGAGTACTAACCAGTTCATATTATTTTCATGAGTTTTGGCGAGAGAATATGTTCATTACATTCTATAAGCAACTTGGAGGTTTAGATTGGTTTTTAGGATAATTTTGCATGTGTACTCTTTGTACTCTCACGAGAGTACAGTACAAAGTATTTTGGGCATTTTTTCCAGTTTCTTTGAGAATGTTTGGAGGAAATATCTTCATTACAAATCCATTAGGAATAATTTGGAGACTATTTGGTTGCTTCTTTAGTGTTATTTTGCATATGTACTCTCTGTACTCTTTGTACCCTCTGTATTCTCTGTACTCTCTGTACTCTGTTGAGAGTACATATGATTTTGTCCATTTTTTCCAGTTTGTTTAGCCTGTTTGGAGGAAATATGTTCATTACATTGCATTGGAAACAATTTGGAGGGAAGTTTGGATGGTTTCTAGGGGATTTCTGCACCTATACTCTCATGAGAGTACAGAGCATTTTAGTCATTTTTTTTAATTTCTTTAGCCTGTTTGGAGGAAATATGTTCATTACAATCCATTAGGAATAATTTGGAGGCTCATTGGTTATTTTTTTAGTGTTATTTTGCATTTGTGCTCTCTGTACTCTCTTGAGAGTATAGATAATTTTGTGGATATTTTTTCCAGTTTATTTGGCAAGGTTCATAAGATTATGTTCATTACATTCCAGTGGAAGCAATTTGGTGGCTGTTTGGATGGTTTCTGAGAGATTTCTGCATCTATACTCTCTGTACTCTCAGTATTTAGCTCATTTTTTTCACTTTCTTTGGCCTGTTTGGAGGGAATATTTAAGACTACCCTATTTTACATGTCACATTTATGTGGAGCTATCCTGGGTAGGTGAATGCGGTCAATGAGCGGTGATGTGAAATCGTGATGTCTAATGACCCAAATTTGGGGAAACTCCTTGGTACCACTGTTCATAACGAAACGGAGGCATATGCATTGTGCTGTGACTACGCACATCAAAGCAGCGTTGAAGGACCATAGTTATTGGCCAAACTCAAGAAATTAAAATCAAAAGATTTTTATGTGAAAAGCAAGTCGAAGAAATCTCTAAACGGCTTAGCAAAATTCTAAAATTGACAAGGGCTTGTCGACCATGATTAGATTCTCTGTTGACTTGGAGGCTGGATGGTTAAAATATATAGAATGTCATAATCATTCATTGGCAAAGCGACCTACATCTTCTTCAATTAGCGATGAAAAAAACTTAGTGTTGAAGACAATAGGAATTAGAACAATTGAAGCATTCATTATCTAAGTGAGGTTGGCGTAATATTGGATTCAAAGAAATACTTTCAATTTCATTGAGAAAGAGAAAAGATCGAGGATTTGAATGTAGTAATGGATTAATGATTGTTCAAGGAAAGATAAGATGAGATGTTTGCATGGATGTACAAGTTGATGAGTCGATTGCTTAGTAAGTTTTTTTTTGGAGCAAAGGCATGTCTAGATAGAATATTACTATGATGTAATAATTTTTTTATAGCTATCAATATAAATATAATCTTGTTTGTGCCCTCTTGAGTGAATCATCACTAGAAAATGTGTTATTTGGAGTAGCCTTTTTTATCGAAGAGGATTGAGTCATTCTCCACTATTCCATTTCTTGATTGATGAGTGATATACATCCTACAACAATATTCGATCAAGATCGTTATGATGAGCTATCAAAATTGTATTACCGCATACTCATCATAGGTTGTGCCAATGGCATATTTCAAAGAAAGCTCCTTCCAAGGTTCACTGCTTTAATAGTAATAAGAGGGTACGAAGGCTATTTTATGCATGCATGAGCAAATGTGTCTTAGAGGTAGAGTTTGAAGAAGCTTGGTCTGTCATGCTAGAATAAGGCAATTTGTATGATCATGCTTGGCTGTGTTAGCTTTATAAAATTAGATCCAAGTGGTCATTCAGAAAGACTCATTACATGGGCATCTTGTCAAACCTGGTGAGTCAATGAACAATGTATGTCATAGAATCTCTAAACCAACAAGTTCGCTCACTAATTATTTCTTGGGGTTGGAGAAGATTATGGAGACATGGCTGAATGAACATGATGAAGACTTCAAGTAGCCAATCATTGATTATTCTATTGTTGAGACCGGTCAATTCTAAAACAAGCTGCTATGTTTTATACAAGAAAGTTGTATACTATGTTTGAGGAAGAATGTTTGCATGGAGTTTGGCTATCATTATGTTAGATGACACCCATGGAGTATTTGGTGAGAAACTTAAAGAATAAAAATTCATCCAAAATATGGTCCATTTCAATGGGACTACCTAGATGTAACATGTATAGAAATTTGAAATGATGGGATTACTTTGTGCCCATTGTATCGAGTTCTTAGTTAGAATATGTAGTGCATTTGGATAAGTATCTTCTCATCGATGGTCTACCAGTAAAGAGGGATATTTACATCGATAGTGCATATAGAAAATTAAGAGATGTGGAAGGCACAGATGGAAATTCCACTGACATTATTTTTTAGAATCACATTAGTCGATATGCATATCAAATAAGCGTCAGGGCACAGGGTAATAATAGAGCTAAGGACTATATGCTTCCTTAAAAAAACTCGATGATGACTCTATAATAAGTGAGAATTCTCTTCCGGTGTGAAGTAAGAAGAAGAAGTCAACCATAACAAGGAAAAGACATCTTAAAGGACCAGTTAAGCAACATCAAGGGTGTTTCCAATGCAAGGCTTAAGGGATATTGGAAGAGATCCAAGAAAGCCAGAGTAATTCTCTATTTGCCTCTTAATTTTTAGTATTTAAAATATTATTTTTAATCTTCAAACCATCCTATTTTTGTTGTTATAGAAACCAAAGTACAAACTGATAGTGTCGCAGAACATGTTTCGTCACCCATTGCAATGCCTTTCTCTGTTATGCCAGAGTGTTTTTCAGAGGTACGCACAGAATGACACACATCGATGCTGTAAAAATATTAAATGATACGATGTTCTACCTCAAGAATTCAACTCGAGCTCAACAATCAGTCAGTCGGCTAAAGGGAACACTAAGTTGATGATGGATATTATTAAAGGAAAACATTTCAATGCATGATATCATTTAGTTATATGTTCTACGACTGTGCAATCATTTCTGAAATGCTTTAGAGTCTCCAAGATGAGTTTCTTTTACTTAACAAGCACACCAGCAGTCTCACCTACGAGATTCGGTTAGGAGGATTGCCTCAGAGTTGCAGCATTAGGATGACTTTCTTCTGCATTAGACTATGCAATCATTTCTTCATTAGGATGACTTTCTTCTTCTAAGCATCTTTATTCTAAATCGTACTATTATTATAAAATTTATCTATTTATATTGAAAATGAATTAATTTACTATGATGTTTGCTGACTAAGATTTACTAATCAATGCCCCATATATACTCATACTCTATTTAAGTCAATATTTCAAAGCATCTTCAGCTTAATGGTTTCTGATATAAAAATCTCACATTTCAATTTTTATTTAGGGTTTATTAATATTGGTCAATTTTTTGAAGAAACTCAGTCTATGTCATAATCAAATATTTGTTCGAATACACTTAGTTTATCTCATATTTGAGTTTATTGTATTGTTTAGTAATCTCTGATGTATGAATCACGCCTTGTGTAGATGAGTTTACTAGATGAATTAGTACTCTCCGAAGAACTTACATCTTCCAAAGCAGAAAGTGGAAAAAAGGATGTAGAGAGTCCAAATGAGTCCGAGTATAGATAGTCTGAGAGTAGAGAGTACATAAGTGAAAGTAGAGGGTACATAACTTGCTTGAAACTGAAGGTCCAAATGGACTTTAATATGGGTCAATTATTTTCTGCTTGGTTTTTTTTCTCACTACACAGTTTGTTGCTCTTAAAGCAGTAGTGCGTAGAGTTTACCCCTTATTACGGACTTTGTAATGCTTAGACTGTGGCAATAAAATTTCTCATATTTTACCAAATTGCAGTTTTTGATTGAGGCATTACATTCAATTATTTTAATATCCTTAGACTATGGTAATAAAATTTCTCATATTTTAATATGGGTCAATTATTTTAAAGAGTTAAGTTTAATAATCATTCCCACATTACGTTCACATACTAAGTAGTTCATACTTCTCTGTATACTTTTGATTGAGGCATTCTAAATGTTTGAGTATAATAAATTTTAGATAATGTAAATTTTAACTTCACTTTTCAGTTGATCCAAATTTAAAATATGATATAATTTGAATATCAAAATTAAGCATATTTTTCCAAAGTAAAGAAATCATCATGTAAACAATATTATATCAACTACCCATGAGTAGAGAAGAGTGAGAGTCCGAGTCCGAGTATAGAGTGATGCAAAAGAGGGTTCACATGCAAAACTACTTAGAATACTCATAAAATAACCAGAGCATCTAACTTGCTTTAAGGTTATAGTGAATAATTCCTCTCCGTCCTACAAAGCAAAAGTGGAAATGGGAAAAAATAAGCAAATAATCTGTACTATGAGGAGAACGCAAAGAGTTAAGCTGCAGAACACCTCAAATATTCTTATAGTCAGTCTTCAAACTACGCAATGGAATATATAGTGCGAAAGAAGTACATAGTGCAGAAAGATCGAGAGAGTCAGGAGAACTGAGATGAAACACATCGTGAAAGCATTCAAGCATCAAATTGCTGCAGGGTGTCTGCTAATAATAAAAGATCCAAAGCGCCAAGGATATTGAAAAAAATAAAAGAAATACCTGCACAATTATTTCCTACTTATCAAACTTAAAATGTAGTTCTTAGCTTGGATTTTTCATTCCCAAACAAAAGATAGCGTGGCGAACTCGACCTAAAGCAATTCATCTTCTTGAATCTTGGTGGTCGGCCAAGTTAAGTGGGGATTTCCTAATTCCTGCTCCATGTACTTGTAGACAAATATCCCATCAACACTTATCTTGGAGCTACTCACCATTTCGATTGGCTATTTTGTGGGATCACTCATAAAAGACTGGCTAGTATCTTCAATAAGTAATTTGATCTGAATAGCAAGAAGTATAGGCAATAAGGGGGTCTAAAAATAGTTTACGGAAACCAAATTGGAAACAACTCTTACAATCTCAAGAAAAATGGCCTTATGGGTTGGTTTGGTAATGAGTCATAAAAATATCAGGCCCCTAGCTTAATATGCCCAACCAGGAGTGTCCAGTGTTGATTATCTATAATTGAAAGTAAGAGTAGCTCAACCCTTGACACCGTCTCTGATGACATCTTGGATGAACATTTTTCCTATGTATGCCATATTTCATAGCTCTAAGAAAAGAAGAGAATATTTTAAATTGTAGTTTCCATCTATACAAACAAGTTGAATCGTAATACCCTCCATATCATGGGGTAACCTTAAGCAAGCATGAGATGTACAAATAAGGGACATTTAGCCGACGAAGTACTCCTTTTCGGTAAGAAGAAGGCATCGGCGTGTGCATCGAGAGATCGATCTGTCGAACTCATCGATCGCCCTCATACAATGATATTCCCGTGAATCTTTTATCACCCAAGTGAGAAATATTTTAAAGCGAGCTTAATTAAATGAATAGGTTATTTTATGTGTGAATGAGTTGATTGAAGATTGACTTACTTGTCCTTGAATCGGGAGCACAACGTGTCAATAAGATGGAGCATCGGCTTAGGCAGAATAGCTCTGAATGAGAAGTCAATAAAATTATGTGCCTCTGCTGGCTGCAACGAAATTATCGATGATGAAAGTTAGTGATGAAGAGCTAGATTCATTATGAATTAAGGATCGATCTACTGAGATGATGCAAACCTCCGACTGATGCTCCTCCACCACAACGATAGCAGTCTGTGGGTCATCGACCTTTATTGGCTAATCTTTGCGAACCTATAAAAATATTTAGTAAAATTTATTTCTATTATCTTAAATTTAGAAGGAAGTAACTTAATACCTCTATTGCCGACTTCTCATCTTGAGTGGAGGCCACCACATCACTTATTCTTGCTCGTGACTTCCTGTAAGTGTGTGTGAAGGGGGAACAAATAGCTTTCCTCTTCCTCATCTGTCGAGCCTTCACACCACACTCAATGCTGCCGATTAAAGGCTTTGGAGCATCTTCATGTGCAGTGGAGGCCTCCACAATAGCTTCCCCTATGGTTGACTCAACAGGGGCTTCCCTAGTGGAGGCTACCTTAGGGGCTTCCCAAGTGGAAGTATCCAGCAACTTCCCAAGTGAAAGTATCCATAGGGGCAGCAGTTGTAGTTGCCTCCACAGGAGACTCCCCTGTGCTAGCCTCCATAGGGGAAGCTCCTCTGTGCTAGCCTCCACAGGGGAAGCTCCTCTGGTAGCCTACATAGGTGTTGCCCCTGTGACTACCTCCTTAAGAGTTTCTCCTGTGGTGACCTCCTCAGGTACTTCCCCCACAGTAGAGATGGTAGAACCCCGCTGCCCAGCAAGAACCTCCTCGATAGCAGTAACCCGCAAATTAATCCCATCCATTCTCTCTCTCATTGTTGCTTGAAAAGAAGATACAATATCTTTCAAGTCCCTAAAACCTGCAAGTATCCTCTCCACCGCAAAGCCTTCTGTGGGGGTAGTACTAGAGGACAGGTTAGATACACTAGATGGGGGAGAATATTAAGGAGAGACATATGGAGATTTGAAATGAACTTCGATGGACTTAGAATGGGGCTTCTCAACATGTATTGCATATTGGCGGTAAAATGATTCAAGGAGCCAGGTCTCCTCTTCTGATATGTCCTCGAATGAAAGGCAGACCTGTGTTAAATCGATTAAGAAAATGTGATGACTATAGTATAAATAAATACATTCTTATATGAACTAAGTGATATTATTATATGTCACCTGATGTCCTCCTAAACCAGTGAAGGCTTCATCTGGAAACTTTATTTTTGGCCATCGCAGCATACGTGGCTTTACAAATGGAGATGATGGCCTCTTGATGCTTATGTGCTCAGTGGCCAAGATCTACAATTAATATTTATATAAGTTATCTTCAATGCATCAAATAATACATAACCAAAGATATAAAACATACCATAAGAAGAGTGATAAAGCCACTCATGTACCCGGGTGTCTTTTGGGTATGAATCTTTGATATAATACCATCAAATTATGAAACTAGACCAAATGGCCTCTTGATTGTATTCAAAAATTTATCTATGCCATCGGCGTAGGCAATCAATTTCGATGCCACCCTATAGTTGTGATATACAAAAAATGATTTGATAGCGAAATATGTACTGTACCTGGCTTGTGCCAGTAACGAGCTATCCGCATGCTTAAGCATAGTCTTATAGTCCATTGAACTGAACTGTGATAGTGGGGATTTCTACCATAATACCATCTCCCCTCTATTTGGCATCCCTACAATTACTGCAACTTCATCGGGGGTGAAAGAAATGCATTGCCCACCTAGAAAAAAAGCTTGCTTCTCTATGTCCCAGCAAGACAGGATTGAGGTAATGGTTATTGAGTCTTGTTGAATTCCGTGGAGTCTAATGAATTGATGCAGATGAAGCCTCTTTAAAAAGAAAAATGAATTCATCAGTCAATCGTGCTGTAATATTATCGAACACAGTTCTAACGATGGTAGGCCTGCATCTCGAAGTTATCCTTTTCCCAGATATGGTAAACTTCAAAATGAAAGTCAGTTAATGAGAGTACATATGCAAATCACCCATAAGAAACAACCAATCAGACTCCAAATTATTCCCAATTGATTTGTAATGAACATATTTTCTCCAAACAGGCCAAAGAAACTGAAAAAATGGCTTAAATCGTTTGTACTCTCAAGAGAGTACAGATGCAGAAATCCCTCATAAACCATCCAAATATTCACCAAATTGCTTCCAATGGAATGTAATGAACATAATCTGAACAACCAGGCCAAGGAAGCTGGAGAAAATATCCACAAAATTATCTGTACTCTCAAGAGAGTACAGAGAGTACAGATGCATAATAACACTAAAAATAACCAAACAGCCTCCAAATTGTTCGTGATGGATTGGAATGAACATATTTCCTCCAAATAGACCAAACAAACTGGAAAAAAATGACCAAAATGCTCTGTACTCTCATGAGAGTATAGAGAGTATAGATGCAGAAATCTCCTAGAAATCATCCAAACATCCACCAAATTTCTTTCACTGGAATGTAATGAACATAATCTGAACAACCAGGCCAAAGAAACTGAAAAATGTCCAAAATCATCAGACTCTCAAGAGAGTAGAGAACGATGTAAATAATACTAAAAAACCAACCAATCAGCCTTCAAATTGTTCCTGATGGATTGTAATGAACATTTTTCCTCCAAACATACCAAAGAAACTGGAAAAAAATGACCAAAATGTTCTGTACTCTCATGAGAGTACAGTGAGTACAGATGCAAAACATCTCCAAAAACTACTAAAATACATCTTGTTCATTTAAAGAACTCAAATGTTCTAAAAAGTTCACACACTAGACGGTGAGAAGAATAGAGAAAATTCTAAATTCATTAAAGTTGAATCAGTGTAAATACCTTTGTAGTCTCCACAATACTTCAATGGAAGTTATTTGCAAGATTTGCTAAATCGAGAGCGGAGAAAATCTAAAGCTTGTTTTGTAACGAGGAATGTTGAACGGCGTCTCATTTTCTTCTCCATTGTTTGAGCAGTGGCGGCCGGGTCGAAATAAATGGCGTCATCACCGTCTCAGTTACACGCCGTTGCGCTAAAAGCGGGTAAAAACCAATAGCGCGGGCCATGATTTAGTCGCACGTAAAGCCACGTGGGGTCTCCAGACGTAATATTTTCTCGTGGGTGAGGCCTCTTTTTTTTTTTCTTTTTTTCTTTTTCTCTCTTTTTTTTTAAATATGTAATACCTATTTATACTTATAATATATATATATATATATATATATATATATATATATATATATATATATATATATATATATATATATATATATATATATATATATATATATATATATATATATATATATATATATATGTATGTACTATTATTATTATTTTTTTAATTATTTCCAGCAATGAAATACGAAAGAGGGTCAACAATTAGTTACCCAAAAAAATTTATCATAAAAAATATGTATAGATTACAAGAAAAAATTATATTTTTTATTAAAATTTTGAACAAATAATCAACTTCATTCATATAACTTCATATTGCATCATCATGCAGAGTTAGAAAGCTCAAATGTAACAGAAGAGCATGAAATTGAGGCAAAAGTCTAAGTTTTATTTTGTACTAGCTTTTTGTAAAAATGAAGGATAAGAAAAAAAAATTAAAGATAGACCACCCACTAGTATTCTCAAGATACTACTTATTTATATATATATATATAAATGGAGTGACCCTGATCTTATACATTGAGTTTATTATATTGTTCATGTGGTGCTTGCATATTTCTTGTTTTTCAATCTTATTCCTGATTATTTTATTTGAAATTCTAGCTTTTGTTCCTCATTACACATTTTGATGGTGATTCTTTCTTGAGCTAGTTACGAGTTGTATAGACTATAGATGGTGGTGCTCTCTTGCGCTTCTTATCACACTTTGATTTTATTTAATTTATTATTATTATTATTATTATTATTATTATTATTATTATTATTATTATTATTATTATTATTATTATTATTATTATTATTATTAGTATTATTTGTTCTTGTAGGGGATCTTGGTGGCTTGTTTTGGTTGACTTAATCTCATGAGTTGCTAGTTTTACTGATCACATCATGTTATCCTCATGATGTTAAATTATTCTTTGTTACAATATTATCCTTAATTAAAAGCTATTTAGGGCTCATATCATTTTTTTTATTTTTAAATTTTGAATTTTATTATAGTTTACTTATATTTCAACATGATATCAAAGATCTTTAATGCATTGAAAATATGTTATTTAATTTATTCATGTTATAAGTTGATTGTAGGATAGTAAGAGCGTTAATGAGATGATGATGATAGTTGGCGGTGTTAGTCAACAATGGAGGTTGGAGTTACTAGCAATTGAAGTTGGCAACAATACTTATAAAGGAGGTAATGGATTATGACAATTATGTTTAGCATTGATTAGTAGTAATAGTTGATTTCAAAAATACTAGAAACTTCTAAAATTGTTTTTAGGTTTTGTGGGCTCCGAAAATTTCACCACCAACCTCTTCGATGAAAAGAGTTGTTTATGGTGTCGGTGTAATTTTCAGAAGGCAGATGGAATAGTAGATAAGACACTACCCAGAGATTTCATCCTCATTTAGTGAGAACTTTAGATATGGTTCTAGGTTTCCTATAGGCGCAAGCCTTTATAGTTAATTACCTCTCAATAGTGAGAGAGAACTTGATTAAGGTTAGTCATTTGATTTTGAATCGTGGCGTATAGTAGCATGTAGAGTTTTAGAATTTAAGATATTTTATCATTTCTTAAAGCGGATGGTTGGGGAATGATGACATGCGATCTAAATCCCATGGTTGTCATCCCGTCGCATTCCTGGTCTAATCAAGAGGTCGGCCACATGGCAAAAGATCTTAATCGACAACACATGGGTCATGTCATCAATAAATCCTTGTAGACACGGGGTGATGTTTGTGGAGACAATCTTAAGTCCACCTTAGCTAACGAGAGGGTTGTTTGCTATCAAGTATACCTATTATTCACAAATCAAGAGGTGCCATTGGGGGCATATGAGTTACGATCATGATTGTAATATAATGGAGCGGTGGCCAAATCACTCAATCAAAGGTCTCTAGTAGCGCTTCATCTTGCCTCTTGGCCAAGCCACGTAGTCAGAGGACACGGGTCACATCCTTACTGACAAGAGATTGATTGAGAGTGAACATAGTAGAACACATGATTTAACGTTGGTTCTTTTGTGAGCTAGAGTTTTCTTAGTTTGTCACTCCTGACAAATAGTTATGGAAGGTGGATAGATTGGATTTGATTTAAGTTTGAATGATAGAATTTCATTTAAGCTATTTTAGATTGATATTTGATTTGAGCTAAAAATTTGATTAATTTGCATGTGTTTAAGAGCTTTAGATCCTGTCAACTCTGTTTAGCTGTTAAGAGAGATTAAATCTGTTGTCACCTGACAGAATCAGTTTTTTAGATGTTTCACTGATTTGAGACTCTTATTATAGGTTTTTAGGTTTTGTTGACCCGAACCTAGTCTTAAGACTAAACTGGGAAAATAACTCACGCAACATCCTCTCACACTTGAATTTAAGCATTCAGCATAGTGTCGGGTTGTCTATGGAGACAATCTTAAGTCTACCTTAGCTCATAGAGGGTTATTTGCCCTATCAAGTATGCCCTATGATTCACAACTCAAAGGGCAAAGCCATTGGGGAGCATATGGGCTACGGTCGTGATCGTAATATAATGAGCCGGACTGGTCAAACCACCTGATCAGAGGACTCTAATCATAATTGCTTCATCTATGGAGCCAACTGGCCAAGCCACATAGTTCAGAGGACACGTCCCGTCACTTCTTGGCAGAGATTGATTGAGAGTGAACATATCAGAACACTTGATTTGAGGTTGGCTCCTTTGTGAGCTAGAGTTTTCTTAGTCTGTCACTCCCATCAAATAGTTGTGGTAGGTGCATAGATTGGATTTGATTTAATTTTAAATGATAGAATTTCATTTAAGCTATATTTTATTGATATTTGATTTGAGTTAAAAATTTGATTAATTTGCATGTGTTTAAGAGCTTTAGATTCTGTCAATTCTATTTAGCAGCTAATACAGGATTAGATCTACTATCACATGATAAAATCAATTTTTTAGATATTTCACTGATTTGAAACTCTTATTATAGATTTTTTGGTTTAATTAACCCGGACCCAGTCTTAAGACTAAATCAGAAAATAATTTTAGATTGATATTTAATTTGAGTTGAAAGTTTGATCAATTTGAATATGTTTAAGAGCTTTAGATCTATCAACTCACCAGCTCTACTAGAGAAGATTAGATCTACTGTCATATGACAGAATCAATTTTTTCAAATAATTCACAGATTTGAAACTCTTATTATAGGTTTTTAGGTTTTGTTGACCCTAATCTAGTCCTAAAACTAAACTGGAAAATAACCCGCGCAGCATCCTCAGACACTTGAACTTAAGTGTTTAGCATAGTATCGGGGCCCATGCATGTGTATAGTAAGTTTAGGTAATCTTATGTTTGAATTGTAAGATTGATTTCTGATTTATTTAATTTTAATTTAGTCTACATAGCCTTTTCAGACATTAAAATTTACACTTGAAATCTGTATGTCTGAGCACATGTGGGTATTCAGAGCTTAGTTAATTTTATCTAATTAATGAATTTATTGATCTTGAAAATCATAATTAGGGTGAAACTCCTTAATTTTTTATCAAAGGAAGCCCTACGATTTTTGTAGATTTTTTTAGTAGTATTATTTATTTTTGTAGATTTTGATTTTAGCCTTCTCTCGCTTGTCTTAAGGTTGGTCCGTGGCAAAGAAGACATTTTGATTTAGATTATAGTTTAACATATTTCTTGCACATAATTTGCTTATTGTGCTTTTTGTAATTTTTTTAACTTGATTATGCTCAATTTACATCAATTTTGATAAGTTATGCCGATTTCAACATTTGTTGATTTACCCTCATGCTTATTAGCTAGTATAATAGTAACCTTCTTATTCATATAAGAGTTATTAATCTCAATTTGGATTCATCCTTAGATTTTGAGTTTATTGCAAGTTTAATCCCCCAAAATTTCAATTAATGCTTGTTTAATTTTGAAATTTGCAAGAAAGAGAACTCACTTTTGCTTAATTTAATTATATAGAGTAGCTATTAGAGTTTGTGCATTTAATATTAGCCTCCCAGTTTGTGAGTTTAATATTAGCTTCCCAAATTTATGCATTTAATATTCATCTCCGTCAAATTTATGAGTATAATATTCGTCTCCCCATAAATTTGTGATTTTAATATTCTCCTCCTCAAATTTCACTTAGATTTTAAGTAAATATTCTATTCTCCCTAAAATTTACTTTAAAGGCTTCCCCTTTTTTCCTTGTTTTTTTAGTTTAAACTTACTTAGTTTTCATATTTATTGCCCTAAGTCGTTCATTTTACCTCTCATTTTTAAGTCAAAAAGATTTGTGAACTTTTAATGACCTCAGGCATCGTCCGTATAGGGGATGCATGAGGGGGTTTTTGGCTTGCTTTTCTATGTATTACAACACCACGTATGTTTTCATCTTGTGCACCTGTTGGCGTGTGAGTTCTTCAAACTCTGAGGATACATCTGATGCAATATATAATCATCCCCTCTTTTTTTTCTAAGTCTGTAAATTAGAAAATTTGTGGCACCTCGACATCATCCCAGGGGCATCGTGTTTTGCTTCGGTATGCTTAGCGTGAGTGGTGTCTTCGACAACCAAGTTTTCATCTCGTCCTGAGCTTGAGGTCTTGACTGCAGAATACATGATGTAATATATAATCATCCTTTTTTTCAAAATGTTGAAATTAGACAAAATTTTGATCCTCATAGATCCATGTATGGGGTGCATGAGTGTTGGCTTACTTTCACTGTTGAGCGTGGCGATGTTCTGACGCATACCCTGCTTTTATCTCGTTGTGCTGTTGCATAGGGCCTTGATCCTGCATAAAATATATATATATATGTATATATATTATATATATATATATATATATATATATATATATATATATATATATATATATATATATATATATATATATATATATATATATATATATATATATATATATATACATATATATATATATATATATATATATACATATATATATATATATAGATATATATATATATACATATATATATATATATATATATGTAAATATTTCAAATTTCACCTCCATTTAGAGGTATCACGAGTTTTGAGCTTACGAGCATACGTGGTGTTTTGAAAAACCTCTGAATTTCATGTCATCCATGCGATAAGCGTGGTGAGGTCTTCAAACTTCTCAGTAGCGCTTGTTTGCTCTATTCCACTTTGCTTTGCTCGGCGTGTAGGGACCAATCGCCATCTTGATGATGTAACAACATCGAGGTTTTTAGTAGCAGAGCAACAACAAAATTTTTAAAATAAGCATGTTTAAAAATATAATTAACAGATTAGGCATTAAAAAAAATTTAAAAGTAGACAGTCGTTAGAAAAAGGGGGAATTTATATACATAGCACACAATTCTTATGTATTTACATATCTAGATTTTATATCACAATTTTGCTTGGGAAGGGCCTCAACTTTAATTAGACTTTTTTTAATAAATATCTAAAATTTATATTTAAAATATATTTATTTTTATATATATAAAAAAATAAATTTTATTAAAATTTAATAATCTTTTTTATATAAAATTAAAAAAATTTATAATATTTAACGAACAACTCATCTTGATGACAACAACATTTAGGTTTTCGTAGCGAGCTGACAAAATTTTAAAATAAGTACGTTTAAAAATAATTAGCGATTATTAAAAAAAAAAAAAATAGTACAGTTGCGTTTAACGATTGATGTTAACTGTCTTGTACATACACATACAATTCTTATGTATTTACATATCTAAATTTTATATCACAATTTTGCTTGGAAGGGCCTCAACTTTAATTAGTCTTTTTTAATAAATATCTAAAATTATTTTAAAATATATTTATTTTATATACATAAAAAATAAATTTTATTAAAATTTAATAATCTTTTATATATAAAATTAAAAAATTATAATATTTAATGGGCGATTGAGCGATATGTACAATCAGTGCTTATTTTTAATGCATAATTCATTAATTATATTTTTAAACGATACTTATTTTAAAATTTTGGCAATTTTTTAAAATATAAAAACGAATTAGCAAATTGAGTATCATTAAAAAAAAATTTAAGAATAGATAATGCCCAATTAGTGGGCGACTGGCTACGCCACGTCGTTTCCGACGTATGCGTCTACACGCGAGAGAGTAGCCTGCCCACTAATCGGGCGACCGATTAGCCGCCGCCCAATTAGTGGGCGATAGATATGAGGGCCACCCGAATGGGCGACGCTGACATTTTAGGGTCGACGGGCCCCGACGCTCCTCCTCTCGGTTTCCTCGATTCCTCACACACCGCTCCGCCAGGTTGTAAGTCCGACCACCACCGAAAGCACACCACGTCCTCCCCTCTTGAACTTCGCCACGGCAGAGCTAACCGTCAGATTGGGTTTTTTTGTCCCGTACGACTTCTTCTAGGTATTTTTTAGCAATGTGATTTCTAAATGTGAATGTTGTGCAATTATTCTCTATTATGAACCATTGTTTGGTGAATCCCTTATCACGATACTTAGCATATCTACCAACCCAAGTTAAGATGAGTCATATATGGTACCATGAAGCATGTTATACAAAATTTAGTAGAATGCTCATTTCTTGTTTCCTTGAGAATCGCCATTTAAATGAACAAAATATAGTTTTTTTAAAGAATAGATTGAGCTTGATTATAGGATTTAGAATTTAAGTAGGTAGCACTAAATGCAAGTAGCATTAAGAACTGCAAGAAAATATATAAATTATTACTTTTACTCAAAATATCTTTCTTGCTTTGAAGTCAACATATCTACTCATATTAGATGCATACCCATTTGATAAGTTTAGTAATTATACCCACTCACAAGCTATTCTTTGTTGACTTAATATGATGCATTACTTGGCTTTAAGCTCAAAATTTTACCATCATTCTTTTGAGCTCAAACTCTCTCTTCTAAAGTATTCCTTTAAGTCTAATTTTCATTCACATTATCTTTGCTTTTTTTCCCTTCACATCCATCATAATGTTGAATATATTATTAATTTTACTATGCATTTAGTGCTTTACCTACTTAAATTCTAAATCCTATAATCAAGCTCAATCTATTCTTTAAAAAACTATATTTTGTTATACAAAATTTTTGGGTAAATAAATTGTCTTTTAATTTCAATTTTATGAGTGTGAGTTGGACAAGTGATCTATTCAAGTGTGTTAACAAGTGCAAAATATGATTTTGAGAAATGTGGATTTGTTTATGTGGATTTTCTTTCTCTAAATTCAAGCATTTGTTAATGTGGATTACTCATTATATGTGATAAGAATGTAAGGTTTGTCTTAAGATTTATTTCCCACTTTTATTTTAGGGATCCGTTATTTCTCATAATTTGCAGTATGTAGCGTTGATTGTAAATCATAATCTTCTACTTTTCTGACAGGTACGATGGCAGAGGAGCACCACCCACCAGCTAGACGTCGGCGACGTAGGCCCGTTAGGGAGGCCAGCCCACCATTGGAGCAGGCACCTTCTGAGGCTCATCCTAGTATTGCCTCCCCACGTATGCATCGAGCGTCATCCCGATCCGTAAGTGGATTTTTTTAAGAATGTTACGCTTACCTTTTATTTCGGACAGTAAGATTTTTTTTTTGATTTCAGGCGCATCACACTTGCTTATGAAGGAGTGGCCCATTACATGCGAGATTCATCGAGCGCTTAGACAGGGCTCGCATGTGAGTCGCCACGCTTCATCCGGATCATCGCTGCTTACCGCTTTGGTTGAGAGATGGTCGCCGACCAATACCTTCCACCTCGGTGAGATGACCGTGGACGCCCGTGATGTATGGCGATTCGGACTACGGATTGATGGGCCACCTATCATAGTCCCATTGTGATTGGCGAGAAGAGATGGGTCGGGCACTGATTCCGCTGATGATTTGTTAGACGACACCCATTACCGTGTGTGATGTATCATGATCCGATCCCGCATATCGTCGACATTCGGATGGGCCGTGCACATGCGCATATTACATGCATGAGGTGGCTTAGGTGGACTTTCTATGGGAGTCATATGACAGGCCGAGCACGAGGATTTTACACACGCGCGGCTTATATTTTATTTCGATCCGCTTCTGCCGATACATGGTTCGAGGTCCACCGTATTACCACTCCTGGAGGATCTGGATTCTTTTAGCATGATGTCTATAGGTGGAGCAGTTTTGGCTCATCTATATAGAGAGTTACACGAGTCGACTAGACCCAGCAGGGCCAACATGGCTGGTTGCCTACACCTCCTTCAGATTTGGGCTTGGGAGCATATTCATGTGGGTAGGCCGACTTTACATGTACCTTATCCTGCAGAGCTTGCTGGTCTCAGCGTCGGTTTGAGGTACGTGTTGTTAACTATGCTTTCAATCTATGCAGCTTATATATATGTTAAACTGTCGGTGCGTGGAATGAGAAGTATCACCAACGTACCAATAAATGAATGTTGCGTGTATAGAAATGAGCTAGATGGTTATGCAAACACAAAGTTGGATCTGCAGTTACCACTTTAGTCTAAATAGCTGTAATGTCGATTATGTTTTAACATCAGCTTATCATACGCGCAGGTGATCTGGGAGCCGTACAGTGAGGAGATCACAGCACATCTATCAGTTGTATGCTCTATAGGCTCTGACATATGGTTAGCACGAGTCCCTCTTATCAGCTGGAAGAGGGTTGAGTGGTATTTACCAGATAGAGTCCGCCGATCGCCTTATTCGAGAGTAGATATAGCCCCGCTTGACCCTACTTTCAAAAGGGTCGATGGTGGGTAAAGTGATGTCGACGGGTTGGTACCACTACACACATAGCTTGGGAGCGGAGGGATTGCCTCGAGGGCTAGATGAGGTCGTGGACGTGAAGACCGCTACCAAGACATGCTACGTTCGATCATCATGGGCTTCTTGTACTTAATCGCCCGACAGATCCTCCGACCACTTACTATGCTAGAGCCCCTGGAGCGCCTTTTATGTAAGTTATGATATAAGTAGATATTCAATATTTTATAAGTGATAATTTTACACTTTTTTTTTTTATTTAGCGGACCATATCGCGCACGGACATATTTCAACCATACTCGGTCGTCGATGATCACCACTTACCGATGTGTCGATAGATATAGATGATATGCGATATTGACGTGTATATAGACACATATTCACGGTCGCTGAGGGTGACGCGACAAGATGAGGAGCCGTCCATCTACTCCGATCCAGTCCTTCTGATGTCGATCCGTTTCTACGCACGGTCCAGTCCTTCTACGACGCCATCCAGACCTTCTACATATCACCGCCATATGACTCACCTATATTCCCATCACAGATGATATGTCTCAGGATATTGCACTAGAGGGCCGCATCACCGCGGATCGCCCATCTCGGCCCGACCAAGATACACCTGGGAGTGGTGCAATCTACGTACGCAGACACCGGAGGAAGGCAGTTGTCTCACAGGGTAGGGCTTAGGATAGTGTCTGTTTTAGATTTTATTTTTCTGTTTTGTTTAACAACTTGAGTCTGCATTATAAACTTTGATTATGACATAATGAACTTTTGTTTCTTGTCCATTTGTGAAATGAATTGAATATGGGTATAGTGAAAGCTTTTGGTGAAACTCAATGCACAATGTAGAAATGATCGCTTGTTTTGTTTGAAGGATTCCATGGTCATCTTGTCCTTATTATTGCTATCTTTAATTATTCTTCTTGCCTTTGAGATTGCATTTTAACTTTGTTACGGTTGGAGGATTGAGCTGAAAAATAATTTATTTATCAATTACTACTTGATTGTTTGGTTTATGTAACTAATAAATTATTTTATAAGAAAATTTGAACACGCATATTTCTTTTTTATCATGTTTGTTTAAATTTAAAAGCGGAATTTTTTAGGTTGTATTCATTCTTCAATTTAATGTTTATTCCTTCAAGCCGTTTAAAAGAGAAATTCAATTTCCGCTAGTTTCTCCTCAATAACTAGTCGTGGAAGCCAATTGAAGTCAAAGCCCGTCTCAGAGTTTTGTTAATCAAGTTACCGCCGATCATGATTTTATAATTCCGCCCGCATGCTTAATCGCTTCACTGAACTTCATAATCAAAATTTAGTTTACTGTAGAAAACATCTCTTTGAGTATGCATTTGTGCTTAAGAGTTAGACCATTTGGATAATGATTTAAGTATTCATCAAACATCATCTATTGAGCCAATAAACATACACTAATAAACCAATTCATTTCACAAATGGACAAGAAACAAAAGTTCATTATGCCGTAATGAAAGTTAGGTAGTACATGACTCTGAAGTTGCTAATCAAAACAGAAAAATAAAATGTAGTACAGACACTGTCCTAAGCCTACACCGGTGACAATCATTCCTCCGTCTGCACAATGTCGCCAACATCTAGCATGCGCGTGGCCCTCTACCATCACTGCCAAAGAAAAGAACCTCAAATATATTAGTATCAATATTGTAAAATCTTAGTAGATCGCAACCCGAAGAGAAAATAAGCATTGTCATATTGAAAAATGTACCGCCGACCGCCAATGTTATGGCACGATGACGAAGTGACTGTGATGTTTTGCATATGCTACAAGTTCTGCTACTTGAACCTACGTTGTCATCCATTGTGTTTCTGAATCTATTCGTTCGTGGTCGGCCTGACCTTCTACGAAAGTTAGGGGGCTGCAACGTGACTAATCCATCCTCTTCACTGAAGGATGGCCAATCAGAGCGATCTGGTAGAGTATGAAATTCATTTATGTATGTCAGCTTATACAGCTGCAGAGTGTAGTACTGTGACACGCACGTGAGGTGGTTTAACCGTCGAAATCCCAATGCGACAATGACATGTGGGCATGGACAATGATATATGATTGTTCTGCCACAATTACAAACACACAGGCCATTATCTAGTAAATCAACTCAACGACGGGACCTATCAAAACCGCATCTCATGTGGGTTTATATTAACAGTTCGTGGGAAATGCCTCCTTTCAAGACAGTATAAGTGTGGAGAACCTCAGGGTAGACAAGTTTACTTCCTCTTGCTGAGTAGCAGTGGATAATCGTTTCATGAACAAAGCTACTAAGTTATAGTAGATAGCAGTGATTAAACCCTGAATTGGTAAACCACGTGCCCGCTTCAGTACACCGTTAAAGCACTCAGATGCATTCGTTGTCATTGTCCCATAACGCATACCACCATCGCGGCACAAGTGACCATTTTTCTGTGGTCACGCTACAAGCCAATTGTATGCTTCTCACATTTTAATGTCCTGCATCAAATGGTTGAATTGACGAACATCATCAGTGTTACCTGCCATGTACATCTTTTGGCATACAAACTCAACATCAGCAATTCCTAGTCTGCGTACAACTTTTTTAAAATTCTCACGCAAATGACGCAAACAATGCCTATGCGCTGCCCAAGGAAAAATCTCTTTGCATCCACGCAGAGACCAGCATGTTTATCAGATATTATGCATAAATCACGTCACTAGACACTACGGTAACATATATCATGCAAGCACAATAAAAACCACAACCACGAATCAACATTTTCTGATTCCACAACAGCAAAAGCTAAAGGAAACAACCCATTATTGCTGATTCTACGCGGAATAATGTGCCACGATACTGCCCAAATGTAAAATACCGTGCTTAAAACAGTCTGCAGAACTCCATCCCGATTGAAGGTCCAAAGCCCAAAAAAGTCTCAAAATGTTGCATAGATCAATTTAGATACTGTGTAAAGTAGTAGAAACCGACAGATATAAAGACGAGAGTCATGTAGGACTCTTCCCGCCTACCTAATATTGCTTTTATTGCCTTTACTTGCATCCCATGCTTTCATATGAAACTTTAACATTAAATTTTGACTCCATCCTACCTATAATCTCTAGGTTTCAAATCAATGGTGCTCGATCACGTTTGATGTAGTATGCTATGAAACCCGAACTACACCGTCGACCTGATGAACTACATTGACACATCTATGATTTTCACCAACTTTTGATATTCTCCAAGCACCTCCTAATCGTCACGATGCTACAATGTAAACGCCATGGGCCTTGTATGACTATCGTCACACATACAACCGGTAGTTCTTCCGTTAGGTAATCGCTAATTGTACATTATTTACTATGGACCACCCGACAATAGCAAATTGCAAACTCACTTTGCAAAAAACACATACCTTCGGAATGTCATTTGGAATTTCAATTTCATCATTTAGGCTTCCGATGGGCCGCCAAAGTAAACATCGTTGTCCCACGCTGTAGTTTTACACATCCCGACATACTTTGTGGACAACATTTGACTCTCACCGCCAACATATCTGAAATGAGTGATTTCTCGCCAGAGTATGACGTCATATTCTCGTACGCGGTTCTAACCCAAGATCATCATCACTAATACCTTTCGCACTCACTACTTGAGCCACTACTCATACCGATACTCATCTCCAACCGCAAAGACTCGTGCACATACGGTTCATCCAACGGTACAATATCATCACGCCACATAACTTATAAGTTCGAACTAATTATCATATTAATTGTTACAAGTTTAATCGATAAATTATGACGATAAACTACCGGGAATAAACTCATCGAGTGCGTTGTATCCCTGGATGTTCTTGCGCGATGAATTCGTGTATGTGTTGTGGTATATCTATTGACCTTACTAGGATCACCGATGTGGATGCAATATTAACATCTTCCACTTCGACATACAACACCAACATCGACGAAGCTTCCAAGTGTAACCGAAACGCCATCGCCGATATGACTGACGCTACAAATCTACTCACCGGATAACACTGCTAAAGTGAGCGGTGGCGCCCGGATTGATGTTCAAGCTTCATACCTTGCTTCAATGCCGAAGGTGTGGACGCCAACCTTAATTGGACGATTCGACCTCCCATATAACTTGATCAATCCATCGATACTCGCTCCATAATAAAGTATCAAATAAACATATTCTATTCATCTTGCACTAAAATAATGAAGAATCCAAAGGGATTTTTTCTCAACCGAAATGGAGTAGAGAATCGTCAAAAGCTAAAGTTGACTTCCCCGGTAAATGAGAGAGAAGTAGTTAAACGTCGTCAAACGAATGTCGAAAAATAAAAGTTTCGACACAGAAAACCGCAATGCGCGATCTACTGGCGCGGCGGAAGTTCCAAGAGGGGAGGACCGCGGTCGTCGGGCTGGTGACGTCCGGCAACTACGGAGAGCGAGTGTCGAGGAGAATCGAGGAAAACCGAGAGCTGGTCGACCCGATCGGCCCTGTGAGTGAGCCTAAATGGGCGACGCTCGTATCAGTCGCCTAATTAATCGCAGCTTCGATCTGAGAGCCAATTAGAATACTCTTTTCACAAGCCACGCCACGCCGAACGACGTATAGCCACATAATTGCAATTATACCTATTCTTAAATTTTTTTAATGATACTCAATTTGCTAATTGTATTTTAACTACCTATTTTAAAAAATTGCCTTGGAGATTGCTCTGTGCTCCACCGCAACTCCAAACCGGCATGGATCTGAGTGCATGATCATCAAATCAATTCCAACACCATCATGGCTCATTGCTCGGTAGGGTAAGAAATCTTGAGCTTCACTGCCTACGGAAATGTATTGGCGTCGTTATCATGGAGGAAGCGTTGCATGTGGTCAACGGTCCTTGTTCGAGATGAAGTCGCCGCGATCGTGACAAGATCCGTCGCCACCGCCCCAATATTTTAGAGCAATCGTCGGGTCCGTACTGCCTGGGTCATCCCATCGACCACTTCGGCATTTCTTCTTGGGAGTATCACGAGCAGCGAATGGCTGAGTGAGGGGAAGTCTGATCGCCACAAGACGCTGGATTAGCGTGACCTCGGATGTGATCCATGCTTAGCTTAAAACCATCACCAAGCATTGAAAAGAGGAACTCTAGATCCAGATTACTAATTGATATCGATGCTTTTAATAGACTTTGCTCCACATGTTCAACCCAATCTTTCGTCCAAATTCAGCAATCGGTGATTCAAGCATGTTTGAGTTTCAGTGGTTTGGTTATTCTAGATGGTTCATTCAGGGATGAAAATACGTTTTGCCAATAAACTAGAAAGAACCCACTGAAGCACTTACTGGGCTTTCTTCCATTAGAAATCTTACCTAATTGACTAGAGTTAACTGATTTCTCATTCGAGATAATTCATCCAAGTGCTTGAAGCTTGTTCCCCAATCAGAATCATGAAATGAATCTTGTATCTTTTATTAAAGTTGCACAAAATGTCACCACTTTTCAGATTATGTCCGGCTATTTAATTTTAAATTAGCTCTAATTAAAATCGTAATTTTAATTTTCCTTTTATTTAATAGATGGCGCAGGATCGTGCCGGGCCACCAGATCAAGGATCGCCAAAATATTTTTTTTTTAAAAAATGAAATTCATAGCTTCAGTTTTTTGGCCATATCAGGCTCATTAGTTGTCAGATTTCTGCATGGTTGCTATCGTTGGAAAGGGAATAAAAAATTCTACAACTTTCATGTTGAAAAGTTTTGACGAATCTCAACCGAATAGCCGCAATTTTTGCGTATATATAAATTTTGAAGTTGTGAAAGCGAAAATTATTACGACAGCCCCCATTTTTTTGTCATAATACAAGGATTGTTAAATATATATAATTCCTTGATAATATCAAACACTCTCAATATATTCTATATATAAATTGATTAATAACACCTATGAAAAGAGTCCAACGACTCGATGAAAAAAATGTGTATCTCTTCATGCTGAAATTTTGATTTCGTTCATTTGTTAATATTGAACTTAACTTGACACTTAGTGTGAAAAATTCATACTTTCATTCCCCAAATAGAATAAAATTAAGAATTTTATAATTTTTTGCATCCAAATATTCATCGCAATGACTCCACAATTAAGAGAGAAAAGTTTAATTATACAATTATTGTGTATGAAAATAAGCATATATTTACATAGGTAGCTACAATGGCCCAAAATGAAAATAGAACTATATCTTAAATTGATAGTGTTCATTTGCTTCTAGAAATTAGGGTAAATGGAAGTATCAATTAAATTAGAGCCTATTTGGATCAATCTTATTTTATGTTTTTGATTTTGTATGTTATTTTAAAAACATATTTACTTAATATATTTTTATGTTTAAGAAAATAATTATTTAATGTATTTTAGATGTTTTTATTTTTTGTTTTAAAATAAATCATATTATTTTTATAAATACTCAAAATAATTTTGGACATTTTAAACTATATGTAATTCCACATTAAGTCTTTCATCCTCTTACGTGAGATAATCAAATTAAATAAACAGTAAACATCACTAAGATAGCACAATGAGAAGTAGGTGAATGAGTAAACATAAAAAAACATATAAACTGTCAGAAATACATGTCATCAAATGCACAAAAAAATATAATACATCTACCGTCGTCGATGCTGCGTGGACTCGCATCGCTGCTAGGAGTGTAGTGGGATGGTGGTCTCCGCGGCCGATCACGCAAATGAGATGGTCCTCCTCTTCCATCGCTCCACGGGTGTTGCGATCCTAACTCAGTACGAGGTATGTCAACCAAGCTTGTGAAACGACAATTGGTAAACTATATGGCGGCCATATGAAAAGACTGGACCATATCGCCGTGTTCCATGGGTGCATTTACACATTACTTCGATATGAATACGGGTGTGTAAATGCTAGTCGACCACCGGATGAGGATGGCCCCACATCCATCGATGGAACATCTCGACTATGTCAGAGGTACCGGAATGTCGATCCTCAGACGAGTTCAGATATGCATGTCCCTAGTACCACCAACGCCTCATATTCATTGAAAATGTTTGATATTCGTATCATCACCTCTGAACGCAATATATATCCTCGGGTTCAAAATGTGGTCACGCCGCATACGTAAATTTATATGGTGTATCGTTGTTATAAACAAAAGCAAATATTAATACTATGCCTTTAAACTAACCATGCGTTTGCTAGACAGTATGTGTCGAGGAAGTGCCGCCTTCAACATGTATAAGTGAAGCCCATGAATGATACCATCTCATGTATTGGTTGATCGCTCTATCATCCGCGTGATGAATCCACAACGACAACCGACTCACGTCTCGCTCCACGGTAATGTAAGAGTTGTGGTAATGGACCCAATCAACATCCGTTTTCCTCATCAACCTCGCATAAAATGATGGATCTATCGGCAACATCAATGGTAGGAGACATGCATGTCGAGATATGACGCAAAACCACTCTACCCTCTTCCAACATATGATCGGACTCTACTAGTCATATTTCTGTCCCTAAACATATATCCGCCACACGCAGTGATCGATGTCCATATGGCTCTGATGACTCGCATATAATATAAGTTATTATTTCATAAAAGTCAAGAATGATAATAAATATTACATCAAATCGCACTGACTTTTGGTAGTCCATCAACTCATCCCTATAAGCTCGATATTGGATGCTAGCATTTAACATAACCTTCATTTAATTACACTAAGGCAATGCTCAGAGGATATGGAACATGTAATGTAGGTCTTCCCACATGAATGTGCTCCCACCATATTCGGTAAATGCACACATCCGTATGTTTGTGCGCGATGGTTTTGTTGCTTCATGTAATTCAGATAGATGAGCGCACAAACCCAACGACATCTCGTGAACGTCAATATCCTGAAGTAGTGGTAGATACTGTAGGTGAATCTCAAAACCTGAAGTATCTGGCAAAAGAAAGGATCCAATGGCAAACATTATGTACGCTCGACATGATATAGTGAATGTAGCTCGAGATCTAAATATGAATCACGAGATGCCCATCACGACCATCGTAGTGGCAAGGTGTATGCATGAGCTGCCCCATTTGGAAGCGATGTGATATGCGGATGGACCGATCATGGTAAAGTTTTAAAAATATTCCAAAGAAATTCATAAATTTTTTTCATGAAGAGCTATCAAAATTCAATCTCTTTCTGCAATCCCTTTAAAAAAATATAAAAACCCAAAATACTATGTGCCATAATTTTAGAATTAATCTATCAATATAATTTGTGCAATCTAATCACGTAAAGTACATTTTAATAGAAAGAAAATCATATCATAATCTAGTTTAGGAGGGCACATGGAGGTCCATAAAGCACTTAGAATCTATTACATAGAAACTCTATTAACTCTACTAGCCCATGACTCAAATGAGAATGAAATATAGTGGCAAACAATGAAATATATTGTAAATAAAATTTTGAAGACGGGAAATACCTGATGGTTAAAGAGCTGAATTTTATTTGACAAATTCATTAAATCTCTAAAACATAGACAAATACATTATCACTATATCCAAAAGAAGGTTATCGCTTATGTAGAGCTATCAAAATAAAAAGTCGGCATTGCTTGTTTGAAAAGCTAGTTCCATAATTTTATTTGGTCAATCAATTATTTCATGTAAAATCAGATCATTAGATTTCATGATATGATCAACCATCTTTGGTACTTGTTTGAATGGTAAAAGTTGAAAAGCTTGAAGACGAATAATGAGCTAGTGTAACAAACACTAAACACAACACATAGACAACAAATGACATACTCAACATCGTTCATGATAGACCAACCCTGAATAGCAAATTGCAACTGTTTCTTGAATTGAAAACACATATCTTCAAACAATTCATCCGGAATCGTTATCCTCCTCAAAGAGAATGATCGATGGGCCATCAAATGTGAGGTCCTCATCCCATTCTCTAGCGGCCACCATGCGATAATCATTATTCAGTATCAAGTGCTCTTCCGTATGACTTGTTGACAGTAATCAACAATCAAGTCTCTAGCACTAAGGGATATTCTGTTAGCCCATTCTGCGCAGTTATCATCCTCCTCCTCATCATCATCACTGCTACCTCCACTAGGCATAGTTTCATATCCAACATCTTCGGTGGGTACTACATTCATCTCATTATCTTCTAAGTCACCCATAACAGCAGAACTTATCCCAGCAAAGAAATCATGTTCTCTTGCTTCAGAACCATAACATTCCACTGGAGTACTTAACTGAGAAGCTGGTGCGATGTACCCAGTGCTCGTTCGAGCTCTCTCACATTCCTCTGTATTGTTAACCTCCCTGCCTCTACCCATCAATTCCATAACTTCGACATAAACCACAATAGAGCACAAAGCGTGAGTATAGTTTCAGACTTCTTCATCAATGGGAGTTGCAATAAATCCGACCTATAGGAAAAGCGACCTACACCATTCAAAGAACTTTGTTGGATCTATCTTCAATGATTTCATGATTTGTTTCTGTAATTCCTCGAATCTAATCCGACGTGGGATTTGGATTGGATGATTTTTCCCACCAATGTATGTTGGAATGAAATCGCCATTCACTCTCGCCACCGCCATAATAAAAGCACTATCTGCATGGTTGAATTCATAACTAACCACTGATAACAGAACAACAATAATCTTCCACCACACCTGATAAATGCAAATAGTTTAATTACGGAGAAATAAAATTATTGGATTCATTTATGATATAGAAGATGCGAGATGCTACCTATTACGCACAAAAATGATTGGATTCATATACGATATAGAACACTACAAAGAATATTAACATAGCTAATTCATCGATATATTAAGTATCTACTACGTAACAACTTACAAATCATTTTAAAAATAACACAAATATTAACTTCATACAAACAAATAAATAGAATATTGAAAGCTTCTCTTCTTAAGCAAAGTCAGCATGAGAATTTTGAAATTGAACTTCATTAGCCCCTCTCCACATTGAACTCCCTTTGAGAGGATATAAAAAAAATAATAATAATAAAAAATAAAAAAATGATTTGATATCCTGCACCCAAATTTATGATATATATTTGATGAAACCTATTAATTTTATAATATTGCTATAATCCTATCATGATACAGATAAAAAAAAATGAAAAAAAACTTATAAATATATCATTACTAAAATTTTAGCAGAATAATTTCTAAAATATGTAGATTTTATTTAACTGTTGATTAATTATTCATCTATTTTACTCATCTCAAAGTTAAATCTTAATTAAATTTAAATTAAGATATATTAAGCTAGTTTTATTCATTAAAAAAATTTAATTTACTGATGGCCAAGATTCAGATCAGTGCACAATATCTTATTAAATATTATTATTATTTTATTTAGTGAAAATACAACTTGCAAAAAAAAAAAATACTGATCATATAATTCAAGAAGAAATTTCTTAAGTTCGAAAGGGATCGTTACTATAAATGCTAAATTTGAATTGATTTTTTAGACTCATGGAATGAAAGTAGATATTTATAATGTTTTATAAACATTGAACATTATCATACTTAACAACACCAAAAGTTAGAGTTGATCAACTTATATGAGATGAGAAAGGTAAGAACCTTTTTCATAATTGCAACATAAGAGACACACAAAATATAAGAGACACACAAAATCAATTAGATCCACAATATGCATACCTAAACATACTATAAATAAATTAGATCTAAAGAGATACACAAAATTAGATCTACAATTTAAATAGATACACAAATTAGATCCACAACATGTCACAAATTAGCTCCACAAAAGAAATTAGATCCATAAAAAGAAGTTAGATCCACAAAAGAAATTAGATCCACAACATATCACAAATTAGATCTACATATTACCCTTTTATTTTGACAAAAAAAAAACAAACAAAACCTTTTCCGGCAAAATGATCCGTTATGGCGGGATCGAGCGGGAAGAGCGGCGTCGAGCTTGGCCGATTCACAGCGGGAGGAGTGGGGTTTAGGAGAAAGAAAACGAGGAGAGAGAGAGATCGGATCGATTCCAATCTCTCGGGAGGTTTTATAAAAAAAAGTAATTAGCGCAGTCAATAGGCGCCACCTCCTATTGTGCCTCATGACCGCTTTTTTTAAATTTTTTTTTAAGGTCTAATTAGCTAATTATTTAATTTTAATTAAATTTTTAAGCCGCTTTGCTATAGGCAAAGGCAATATCTCAAGTGAAAAAAAAAAAAAACAGAACAAAAGGTATCAAACAAGGCTTTCAACCGTGTATCATCACTTTCCACAGCACATGAACTTGATGAAGCCATATTCCGGATTTTCCTTAAACTCAACAAGGGGTTCTAGCACTTCGACAAAACAAAAACCAAATTTTGAGAAGAGCAGGAGAGAGATGACCGTGGACGGTGAGATGAAAACGGGAGAGAACGTCGGCTTGCATGCATCCTGCCGGAGACGCCAATAGAGAGAGAGAGAGAGAGAGAGAGAGAGGCTAGGAGGAGTTACGTAGCTTTTCATGCATGCGGTTTTTGGCCAGAAAACCGAGAAGGGGCTGGTTTCCTTTGGAGGGAAAACAATTGCCGGAGAAAGGGAGGGAACCGTTGTTAAAACCGACAGGAAGAGGTCAAGGAAAAATGAAGAAGCGGGAGAAAATAGGGATTATAACTTTTAATTATATATTAATTAATTTTCTCTCTTTATTCAATAGTTAGCAAGATTTTGAAATCTGAAATTTAAAATTATTGATTATTTTAGAAGGAATTAAATTTAATTAACTTCATATCATATCTCTGAAAATTTTAATTGATTTTAGGGTAAATAAATTATTAAAATTGTGTCCAATCATATTAAAATAAACACATAATTTTCCTTTATTTTTGTGCATCTAGATTGCGTTGAAATTTATGCAGAATCTTGCCAAAATCAAACTCTCATATTATGGGTGTCAATTCTAGGTAAATTTGACATTCTGGATTTAATGGCACAGTCTGTTTCGTGATCGGAGGTCGTTTGATTCAAATCGATTGAATTGGTCCATTTCACCGGCGCGCATCACCATTTTCGACCGCTCGATTTTCGCGCAGACATGTCTGAATTGAGTACGAATAGTCTCATTTGATAAACTTTTGATGTTTCGAAGCCAATGACGTGATCAATTTCACGAACGGAGGTCGTTTGATACTTGTTGGCACCTCTTGACCTCAATATATGTGCAGACACATTGATGACTCGAGCACTTGATTGGTTATTCATCAAGTCATGCAATATTTATATCCTAACCAATTTCGATGTTCTGAACACGATGGGAAGTCCGTTTGCCGATCGGAGGTCATTTGAATTTATTTCAATGACGTATAGTGTATTTCAGCCTCGATTTGCGCGCTACCACTTCAATTCATTCGACATTTGTACAAACTCGTACGAATTGAGTGTGGACAGTCTCATTTGGTAGATTTCAAAATTTTGAAGCTAACGGCGTAGTCAATTTTGCGAACGAAGGTCTTTTGACTTGCATCGACGCCTTCTGACTTCGATATGTGTACAAACATGTTGATGACTCGAGCGCTTGATCAGTTGATCCTTAAGTTGTGGAGTATTTATATCCTAACCAATTTCAATGTTCTGAACGCGATGGTGAAGTCCGTATCAAAAGGTCATTTGAGTTGATTTGGACATTCGGTTTCAACTTCAATTTGCGTGCTATCACTTCAAATCACTTGATATTTGTACAGACTTGTCCGAATTGAGCGCGGACAATCTCATTTGATAGATTTTGACGTTTTGAAGCTAACGACATAATCAATTTCATGAACCGAGGTCGTTCGGACATCGCCAGCCGACTCGACGCGTACACCTTCATAGCGAGCACTTAATCGACATCGTTAGATTTTGCAATATTTATATTCGGATCAATTTCGATATTCTAAACTTAACAAGAAGTCCGTCGATTAGAGGTCATTTTGATTATTTTCTGGACGCCCAGGTGCATTTTGAGCTTCAATTGCTGCCACCTCAAGTCCGTCAATTGATTTGTTGTTTGTCTTGATTTATGACACACATATGGAGGTCAACAGATTTTTAAAAAATAACATAATTTATCTTTAAAATAAAAATAAGAATGATTAGAAAATACTAAGAACCTTTGAAAAATGATAGTAAAAATATAAAAAAATAAAATTGTTTCAAACATTTCTTCAATTTCTATAAGGCGTAATTTGGGTGGAGTTTATGTTGATTCGCCTTCTTCCCTATTTTTATCTCCGCTATAGTTTGCTGTGGTTGGCTGCTTTTATTCTCCTACAATGATTTTGTTGATGCTGTGACTAGCTTTTCATTTCTATTATTTGACATTTTTTCTATTATTATTTGAGATATTTCTGGTTGTTCTACAATGACTTAGAAATCTGATTATTATTATTATAAATCACGTTTGTGTTGCTTTACTTAATTTTAAAATGGTGTGAGATTACTGCTTGCCCTTCTTGTTTTATTACAATATACTTAAGAGTTAACTTCAGAAAAAAAAATCAATGATAATACAAATCATATCAAAGAGTTAACTTCATTCAAATTATTTTTGGGAAAATTTTTAAAATAGGCACAATGTTAATTTTAATTATGCATTTAGACATAAAATTTTTTTTTTTAAGAAAATAGGCATTGTCGTCCATTTGACGGACGACTGGCGTCAACGTGTGTCCACGTCGGCGTCAGCTGGCGAATTAAATTTTTTTTTTTCGTGATTTTAGGAAGCACGCGGAGAGGGAGAGAGAGAGAGAGAGGTTTTATTAATTTTTTAATTAATATAATTATTTAAAATATTTAAAATATATAATTTAAAAATATTTTTTATAAAATATTTAATAACTAAATATTTATATATTTAGTTATTTATTTATTTATATATATACAATTAACTATATAATTTAAAATACTTAGTTTAGTTATTTATATATATATATATATATATATATATATATATATATATATATATATATATATATTTATTTAATTAGTTATTTATTTATTTAAAATATTTATTTATTTAAAATATATAATTTGTTAAATAAATAAAAAAAATTTAAATTATATAAATATTTAGTTATTTATTTATTTATATATATATATATATTTATTTATTTATTTTTTTATATATATATATATAATATATATATATATATATATAAATATTTAGTTATTTATTTATATATATATATATATATTCAGCGGGTGAGGTCTTGTTTTCTTTTCGTTTAAATTTCTAAACAATGACCTCTTCTTCTGATGAAATTTATCATTTACTTTTTTATTGATATAAATAATGCACATAAATTTAATTTATTTTTAATTGAGCCTTTCAAAATGTGACTGACAATACTAGAGACAACATTATGGAAGAAACAGATCAGCGGATGAGTTTTGTTTTCTTATCGTTTAAATTTCTAAACAATGACCTCTTCTTCTGATGAAGTTTATTGTTTACTTTTTTATTGATATAAACAATGCAACTAAATTTAAATTACCTTAAATTGAGTCTTTCAAAAGGTGACCTCTTCTTCTTCTTATCGTTTAAATTTCTAAACAATGACATCTTCTTATCATTTGCTTTTTTATTGATATAAATAATGCACATGAATTTAAATTTTTTTGAATTGATCCTTTCAAAGGTGACAATAATACTAAAGACATCATTATGGAGAAACAGGTGATGTTGCAAATATCATTCTCAAATTACGCCATCAAGTCTCACACGTGGTAATTTTGACACTACATTCATCATTTTATTATTTTCCTCAAATCAATGGAGAGCATCTCTTCAATAATTTAGCAAGCATTATTTAGATTAATTTTGACCCTTTTCGAAGCATTTCAAACTCAACATGCATTTGTATTCACTGTCCTTTGATTCTATCGTGATTGGTTAGCCCATCTTATGGAACTGGATTGGAGGTCAATAATAATACATGTTTAATTTTTTTTCTTTGAATTTAGAATTAATTTAATTATTAATTCAGAATTAATTTTTATAATATTTTTATTGTGTTTATCCACTAATATAAATTTAATCTCAATTAAAGATAAATATAAGAAACTGATGGCACAAGCGTGACATATTTTTATCATATGATATCATAAATTTATATGACAATACAAAAAAATATAAAATTATTACATGTATAGCATGGACATACAAAGATGACAAGTACAACAAGCAAGTACTAAATAAAATCTCACACAGCTACTATGATCTCCTACCTCAACTCAGCTGCAATCATTCTCTTAGCCACAGCAGCCGTTATGAGTCTTATTGCCATACCGGCTTGGGCTTACAACATTTTATATTGAGCAAAGCTAAGGTTGGGAAAAATCTCTGATGAATAATGGCTTCATATTTATCATGCAGGAAGATTGTCATCTCATCCTCTTTTATTCTAAAAATTCTATCTGGATGTCAAAGACAAATGGAAGTGACTTCAATTGCTTATTAAAGTTGCAACCCGTTGAAAATCTTATCATTTATAATAATTATGAAGCTGTTTGGGCCACTGATATTAATCAAAATAGCTGAAATATTTATCATCTTATTCTCCAAGCAAGTAGCTCCATCGCCTTGTATGATGAAGAAAATAAGATTATTTGGGCCATCAGTCCCAACTTTAGCGTGATATTGATTATCCTTCAGATGTAGTAATATTATAGATGTTGCATAAATAGTGTTTTCAAGTTGATTATCATTAATATTGTTTGAATAAGATGACAAATTTGATGGCTTTATGCACGGCTAGGTTTGTTAAAGATAATATGCTATAATATTATGAATTTACATAAGTGTGCATGTTGAATATCAAAAAATTTCACCAAATTAAGAAGTTGTTTGATTGACTGAAAAATGAATGCATTAAAAAAGATGTAAAAGAATACAGAAAAAAGTTTACTTTACAACTATTTAGTTGAGAGTTTTACGAATTCATGACTTTGCTTTTTTCTGTTTAGTAAAAATATCTAATGTAAAGTATTTTGAAGGTTTTGATGCTCGGTGATGATTATGATGGCGACGGCGGTGACGGCGGCCGACGGCAATAATAATGACCCAGATAATTACCGATTTAGAATTCAAAATACACCAAAAATGAGCTATATAATGTATTTGAAATACATTATATTATCTTAAAAATTTACTTTATTTCAAATCAAATACCAAAAAAGTTAAAATCTCTTTATTTACTTTAAACTGTATTCTAAATTCTTTCAACCAAACAACCCCTAAGTATAAGTTCTAAATTAATGAATCCAGAACTAATAAATTGTATCAATTAAGAATTAGCGGCTGCAACTAAATCATACTATAAATTTATCGCCAAAAGTATTAAAATTATCAAATTTCAAATATGTTAATGGGCGAAGTAAATGATCTGATCCAAACTCATATAGACAAATTCATTAAATTATCTTTGATATGCTGTAACTGTGCAGAGCTTGTCAAGACTTTGTTGTCTTCGCAAAACTTCGGCTTTTCACCTCTCAATCATGAGGCATTCGTATCATTAAACCTGAACTTTCTCTCATAGGATGCTTGATTTCTTAAACTAACATATGTTGTGTAAAAAAAATTAAGAGAAGTTAACTGTTTGATATGTTTTGTATTATTATTTAAAACAGTCAAATTTCTAAGCCATGATTGAACAAATTGAATTCGGAAATAATATAAATAAAGGCTTGCTACAACATTCATAATATTGTTATAGGACAATAAAAGAAACTTTATCTGAGATAAGAACAGGGAAGAAGGGAATACCTAGAACTAAGGGAGATGGCCATAAACAGAATTAAAAAAATAACCTCCACCAAAATAGCGTTCTATAGAAATTAAATGCATGTATTGAATAAATTTTATTTTGAAATATTTACATGAAAATTAAACGTTAGATATGTATATAAATCCCTCTTTTATTTTTTTTTTTTTTTTTAGTTTTTAATAGGTTTTCTCTTTAGTTTGTTTTATTTTAAAACTAAAATAAGTTATTTTATAAATATTCAAAATAACTTTTTAGTGTTTTGAGATTAAGTTTATATTTTGAATGCCACAATTATCATATCTTAGTTTATGTGTGTGTATAATAACAGTGTGATATGTATATAAATCCCTCTTTTATTTATTTTTTCTTTTAGTTTTTAATAGGTTTTCTCTTTAGTATGTTTTATTTTAAATCTAAAATAAGTTGTTTTTAAGAATATTTAAAATAACTTCTAGTGTAGAGATTAAGTTTATATTTCGGATGTCACAAGTATCTTGTCTTAGTTTATGGACTATAGAAGTGAAAGGCATCTCAACGTTGTAAAATGAGTGATTAGATATACGTGAAAGATTCATATGAATACATTAAGTTCTTGGGAAACAAGAACTTTAAACTGGTTGGATTCTCATATTTGTTGACCTTCATATATACCACATGAGTCAAATCGAGCTTATGAGATGAATTTGATCGACTACAGATGCTTCAAAGCACAAATCGAGATGCACCAAACATCACCGAAATCAGTCCAAATGACCTTCCAATCGATGAACGGACTTTTCCATTGCGTCCAGAACATCAAAATTGGTCAGAATATAAATATTGTACAATTTAATGATCATCCGATCAAGAATCGAGCTATCATAATGTGTCAACGCGATATCGAGTCGAAAACTACGTGTTGTCCAAACGACCTCCGTTCATAAAATTGATTGCACTTTTAGCTTTGAAATGTTGAAAACTACCAAATGAGAATGTATACGTTGAATTTGGATGAGTCTGTGGAATTGTCGAATGATTGAAAATGACAACGTGCAAATCAGGGTTGAAAAACACTGGACGTCACCAAAATTAGTCGAAATGATCTCTGATTGGCGAATAGACTTTGTCATTGAATTCAAAACATCAAAATTAGTCAAAATATAAATATTGCACAACTTAATGATCAATGATCGAAGCGATCGTCGCCAACGCATCACGCATATATCGAGGTCAAGAGGCATCGACTTAAACAAAACGGCCTCCGTTCATGAAATTGATTGCATCATTAATTTTGAAACATTGAAATCTATCAAGTGAGACTATTCGCACTCAATTCGGATAAGTCAGCATGAATGTCAAGTGATTGAAAGCGGAGACGCACATTTTTTAGCTAAAATATACCCGATTTGATGCCGACTTGAACCAAACGGCCTCCGATTGTAAAACGCCACTGTAGTTGTGCTCGGAATATCAGAATAACCTAAGATTGGCATATATGCTAATCATATAATGTTGTTGGCATAAAATTCAAAATAAGATTGATTAAACACTTAGAAAATTATCCTATTTATACCTAATAACCTAAAATAACCCTAATTTCTTCATTCACGGCCGAATAAACATTTGAGCGATCACACATAAGCTCCTTTCATTCGACATTTGGTCGATCCTTCTCAACTACAAGCTCTATTCAACTCCCTTGTTTGAATCCCTCTTCGCCCATCGATCCTCTACAAGCAACCGCAAACCACGCTTCACGACCGCCTCTTCACCCATTCCACAAGATGAGAATGACCATTTATGGATGGAAGAGATGATGCTTGTCAAAGCTAGGCTCCAAGCATAGAAAATTTAGAATTTCGAGAGGACGTCAAAAGCATTTGATCATAAAGTACGTCCTTGAGCTTTTCAAGGAAGAGAATTAGTCATGGTGCTGAGAATACCAATTATTCCTCATCATCATTACAAGTGTAAGCTTTGCTTGGAAATTTTTTGGTAACACAAGAATGCATTTTCAAATGAAGCAAAAATTCCTTATTAGATAGGGCATTTTGTAAATATTATAGCAAAATATCACGCTTTCCTTATAAAATAGGAGCCTTTCTATTGTATTTGGGATGACATCATGCCTAAGGCCGAGATCCCCATATACGTATTCAAATTATGTTTTCAAAGTTTACAAGTCTCAAAGTCTTACTGACTAAAAAGAGAAATATTCAAGTGCAAATCAAGTTGGAAACACGCCTTCCATCCATACATCAAATCTAGGCTTGAGGGTGCATAAGGTTGGACTCAACATGCCTAAATATGACGAGTCATTGATAGGTCTACTTACTCAACACGCCACAAAGCAGTAAAGAGATCCCCCATCTTGTTAGCCCAATGATAAATTCATCCATCAATTGCTTAAGTCCAAGACTCGGGTGCATAAGGTTGGACTCAACATGCCCAAATATGGCCCGAGTCCAGTGTCCGCTTACTCAATATGCCATAAAGGCTGCAGTAAGAGATCCTCCTACTTTGTTAGCTCAAAGACAGGAGCATTTAAATCTCCAAATCCATTAAACTTGGTGAGTTCAAGTGGCCTAAACTAGGAGATCATCCCTAATAGTTGTAAGATCATTTCCAAAATCCAACAAAAATGTATCATCACTCAAAAAAGGCACTAAGTTGAGTTTGGTATCAATGAAAAATATGAAATCTTAACACTCCTTCAACAAGTCTATTAAAAAAGAAAGCAAAGACCAAAGGAAATTTTTCTTGAATTCCAAACAAGCAAAAAAAGAGAAGAAGTCATTCCAATCATACAAGGCCAAAGGAGTTATGTCATCAATATGTCTGTTGAGCGCAAAGCACGAGACTGATAAATCTTCACCATTGACCCAACACAAACTCTGAGGGCTATGTCGTCAGTAGACGTCCTTCTATAAGCTCACAAAAATAGAAAGCTAGAGCATAAGATAATTTTGTATCACTTGACAAGTCTTCAAGACAATTCATGACTTTCCTCCATCAAATCACCATCAAGGCAGATAGAAAATATAAGAAACAAATCCTCGTGAAAAAGTCTTCAACAAGTCCATCAAAGCACCATGCATAGGACCGAAGATGTTCTCATCTCGCCAACAAGTCATCAACTCCATCAAGTCCACACGGGGGAAAGGAGGAAAATTTTAAATTTTGAGATTGAATCTTCAATAAGTCCATCAAACCACAAAGCACGGGACAGAAGACATTCTCATCTCATCACAAATGTCACCCAAACACCATTCATTTGCCAAACGATTACTCCAATACATCAAAATGACGAAGATTACTAATGGGAATCTTGGATCAACCAATAAATTTAATAAAAAGAGGTGATGGATGCGATGCACATAAAAGGGAATTGAATTGCATCACCATAATTGAGGCCATAGAAATGGTGACCATATGAAAAATAAATCGTATCGATAGATTTGGAGTGGAAATAGATTAAATGAACATTCATATGATCAATTCACTAACATACAATTAGAAAATCTCGGGTAGTGTCTTATCTACTATTCCATGCCTTTTAAAATTTAATTAACATTAAATAATGCCCTCTTTATCGAAAAGTCGACAAAATTTTCTGGATCTCACAAATTTTGGTGACTCGGGGATCTAAATAGTATTACTTATTTTAATTGAGTTTCATTGAAGTTTATGATTATAAAAATTTTGACAAAGATATCAAGTAGCCTCCTTGTCGCTCATATGAGACTAACGGACTAGGCTACCCACCTTGCCAAGAAAGGCATATCTGAGTGGTGTAAATACTATGACCAAATGTGTCATCCCACCATGCCAATAAAAGTATGGGTCTCTAAAGCACCTGCATGTAACATAGATTTCACCGTCACATCAAGAAAGATGTGTATAGGTACTTATATACTTAATAAATATCAATTTTATATTTACAAGGTTTTATGTCAAGCTATTTAAGCCTCCTATCGGTAGAAGTTTGACATTTTGACAAGATCCCAAAGATGTCATGGGACGCCTCGTATGTTGGGCATGTCCACCACATCAAAAAAAGGTGGTATTGGTATAAATGATCGACCACGCCTTCCCACCATAGAAAGAAAGTATGGGCTCTAAGGTACATGAAACATATATTTCTCCAAAGAAAATGTACTTATATATATCGTCACAGCTAGATTCTAGATATCCTTTTCTTTGTTGTTCATTGGCATTCTAGATTCTAACAAAATTTTGACAAAGATCTCCCTAATGGGAGATTTCTACCAAAACTATGCCGCCCACTGCTTATAAATATGTGCATGTGTTCAACACCATACCATGAGTCTCCCAACCTACTTGTCTAAAAGACATTCATAGTACATGAAAACTCATTTTTCCTCCATGTTAAAAAAATGTACTGTACTTATACATCTATAAGAACCTTTTTTATATCTATGAGAAAGAAACCAAGCATGTGGGCACTAAGTCATGCGCGGTGGGTCGCTGTGTGTATGCTTCGCAGGCGCTTGGTCCAGGCATCGCATTTAGCCTCGATTCTCTGGGAGGAGGTAGTGGGCTGGCGAGGGATGTGGTTCATTAGACGTCGCTGAGACGGCCTCCCCCTGTCAGCCAGAGGAGGAACAAGATAGTCGCTGATGGAGAATGGGAGAAATTTGGTGGGGTCTTTTTTTTAGGATTGTGGGTATAAGAGGGTATTTATGGGGTTTCATTTAAGTGTTAATTAACCCTAATTAAGAGTTTTACACTAACATTGTACATATATATATATATATATATATATGTCGATCTTAGATTATTCTCGATATTTCAATAACATAGTATTTTAGATATTGTTTAATTCATGTTGCTTTGAATCTATGTCGTTCAAAATTATGTCATTTTGGTCGCCGATATTCACAGACATTCGACTCGAAGAATAGCCTCATTTGAAATATTTTGACATTTTGATGCTAACGACGTGATCAATTTCCCGAACGGAGGTCATTTGGATATCGCCGCTTCCTCGATATAGATGTGTGATATCTTCTCCTTGATCGGACGACAATCAAATTGAGTAATATGTATATTCTAATCATTTAATTTTAACTTAACCTACGCAACTTTTTCATACATAAAAATTTTGCACTTTAAATTTGTGTTTATAACTTAGATAATTTCATCTAATTAATGAAATCATTGAAATTTGAAAATCATAATTAGAATGAAATTCTTAATTTTGATTGAACAAGCCCTATGATTTTGATAGAATTTAATTTATTTTCGCACTTTGTACAAAGAGAGTTGCATCCGACAAGACGCTTTTAAGACTCATATTGCAATTTTCAATAGCATATTGTGATTCATATTTGCTTTTTTAGTAGTTGAGCTTGAAAGATTCATATCCATTTCTTACGCTTATTAATAAGCCTTCAAATTTATTGCATACTTCTAATGAATTCTTTGACTTCTCTCAACTAGATTGAAATGAATTATGAGAAAGTTTATTATTCACTAGAGAAATTGTTGCACTTGATAATAAGTCATTGAGGCTATTGTATGTATATGTATATTTTAGTCATGGATTCAACTAGTTTATTTCAATTCACTCAATGTATGATATGGTTCAACCGCTTATTAGGAAGCAACACTTATGATTTGTGCTCGTTGATGAACCACTTAATCAACCTCCTTAATTTGTGAATGCACATTTAAGATTCTTATAAATTTTAGATAGCTAAACTATGTATTCATATAAAACCTTTTATTTATTCCAAAGTGAATCATAAAGTAATCAAAATGATAAGTGATGACTCTCTTTTATGCTTGTTAATGTTGACCACCATATGTACAAAAGTCGAAGTCAAACCCACAAGTTAAATTCGACTTCTGAGGCATAAATCGAGGCTCAAAATATATATTGAACGCACGAAAATGGTAGAAATGACATCCGATCGATGAACAACTCGCCCATGTCGTAACGTAAATTGATTATAATATAAATATTACAACATCTAACAATCAATCAATCAGCTATCAATGTATCACACGCATATCAGTCGTTAAAACGTCCAACGACTCTCATAAAATTGATCACGATGTTAACTCAAATGAAAACCTATTAAATGAGACTATCTGGCTCAATTAACGAAAGTCACAAACGCCGTCGGTCAAAAGCAATAATGAGCATTTTGAACGAAAGACCTATTGACGCGAGCCAAATGACCTTCGCTCACTAAACGGCTATCATGTCAAATATCAAAATTACCAAAATAGACATCTAATTTGACAAGATTATCGCACTTAAAATCAAAGTAAAGCATTTCGAGATAAATTCACCTAATTATCTCTTAATCACATGAAGTCAACACCTCTGTAATGGCAGCCGCCCACTCCATACCTCCACCTCCAATTCGACCAATCATAGGCCGCCACATCACCCCTATATTTTCCCACTCTTCTCCTTTCCGCAATAAAATAATAAAGAAAGAAAAAAAAATAGTCCATAAAAGAAATATCCACGCACGAAAACAAGTATCCTATCGACGGCAGCCGAAAAAAAGCTCCTCCCTCTCCTTTCTCCTCTAGCGCCTTCTCTCCCTCAGTAGGGTTTCCGGCCCCGTTTATGGGGATGAAGCGAGGGAAGGCTTCACCCGATGCAAGGCTGACGCAGCACCGCAGCCTCCGCGAAGAAACGAAAGGGAAGAGAAGAGGAGCTGCGGAGAGTGTTGTAGATCATGACGCTGCTGTCGACGACGGTGGAGATGAGAGCGGGGAAGAAACTGACCGCGTCGAAGATGGCTCTGGCGGCTGAGGCGAGAGAGATATTAGCTCAGTTGTGCGAGGAGATTAGGCATAAGGACTTGTTTTCCAGTGAGGCCGTCAGGGTCATGGTCGAGGATCTGGGGTTGAATCGGTCGAGGGATCTGGCGCTGGCGTTCCGGCAGCCTAAGATGTCTATTGCCGATAGAGTGCAACACACGAAAAAAGATGGAAGAGTCACGGGACCACACAGCTTCAGCTCATGCTGCTCTATCTCATTCAACAAGCTTTGGTCTAAGCTTCGAATCTCATGGTTCTCAAAGGTTAATGGCCAGTAAATCAAGTCTAATGGTATTGACAGCTTTTTCCCAATAATTCCACTGTACATATTCCTACCCTAGCTTCTTCCATGTCATCTATGAAACAGACACCAACAAGTGAAACACAATCTGCTCTTGTAAAACATCTTTTGGAAAAGATTCATCTTCAGTAGCAATGTCAAGTCTTGAAGCTGTAAATCAAAGGCTAGATGCACGAATCAATGGGCCAACTTATTTTACGGTAGTTCGAGCAATTGATCACATTATCAATTCTGCTGAAAAATCAAACTACATGTCTGCAGGTCAGCATTCTGTGCCTATTATTTTCAAAGGACCAAATGGAGTTGCTGCTGGTGTTGGTGCTCAGAATTCACAGTGTTATGCTGCTTAGTATGCTTCTTGTCCTGTTTGAAAGTGCTGGCTCCCTATTCAATCAGAAGATGCAAGAGGCTTGCTGAAAGCTGCTATTAGAGATCTCGATCCTGTTATTTTCCTTGAAAATGAACTTCTATATGGAGTCTTTTCCAGTTTCGGCAGCCGTTCTTGATTCAGATTATTGCTTACCAATTGAAAAAAGCAAAGACTGAACGAGAAGGAAAATATGTCACCATCACATCTTTCTCAAAGATGGTTGGTTATGTTCTTAAGGAAAAGAAATGAAGAGAGATGAAAGGACATGTATATACATGTTTCTTTTTATGCAGGTATGAAGATCTTATGCTAGAGTTAACGAGTTTGAAGACCCCGTTATGCAGAGCTAGAATGAAGACCAGTGTAGTGTCGACACTAACGTTATCTGAGTGATGGGAAGGTCGAATAGTTCCGTCATATGTGGGGAGACGTCGGAGGCTGTCAAAATAAATAAGAACAAATAAAAGTGTTGAGGAGCTTAAATTGAAATGATAAATAAAAAAAGTAAACCTACATATATGCTCTTTTTATGTAGGTGTTTGAAGTCCCTATTATGCTCAGTAAAGCTGATAGGTTAGAAGACCTCCAAGGAGGCTAGAGTTGCTTCTCCAAGGAGACCTCCTCTTACAACTCTGCCAAAATATCAACCAATTGAAGTCCTGCACGGTGAACATCGAGGCATGACACTTGGACCACAGGTTCAAGAATCCATCATTGAAAGTTCTCGGCAAAAAGGTAAGCAAATTTGAAGGCTAAAGCCTTGAAGTGAAACTTCTTTAAAGAAGGATAGCAACATGACATCTGGACTGTACTCCCATAGATCCACCACAAATGAAACTCATTAAAAATGTGTACCTAAGAAAATATCCTATGTGATGAGATTTTTGACGGTCGACACCTTGGAGCTTTTTTCGCCAACCATCTCCATATCTTCAGAAGAGGTCGTTCGATCATCCTCCGAGCCAAAATTTATTGGAGGCATCGGTGAGTTTTGCATCCAAGAGGAAGAAGCTGATGTAAAAGGATACTTCTTTCAAATAGGACAAAATGTCGAGAGGCTTTTGTGGTATCAAAGTATCTGTCATCCATTCTTGCAACAACAATCTCGGAAAACCTCTCATCTTGTACAACATCCGAAGAATCTCTACTCTGGCACAACCTGAAGAGAAAGGAGAATGCTCGTACTACATTAGAGGCTAATAGAGGAGCACATTATTCTCCAATTGAGAAGCATTGTTTGTCATTAATTTTATTTTTCAAAAGCTATGTCATTATATGCTATCTCATAAAATTCGTCATCTCAAGAATCGATCCCAGTTCTTCAATACTAGCATTAACAAATTGCTTGACGATGGGTTGTTATTACTAATTTGACATTATATATGTTCCCGAGCGGTGAAGGGTCGTCATATATATATATATATATATATATATATATATATATATATATATATATATATATATATATATATATATATATATATATATATATATATATATATATATATATGTAGCAAATGGGGATTGTATTTTGATGGAGCCTCATCCATCAAATACATACCCTCAAATCTCTCAAAAGCTTCGGTGGCATCAATCTCATCTTGATCATGCTAGAAGGTCTGGATGAAGCCATCTTTATGGGAGCTCAAAATCTACAAGTTTATGGTGATTCTCAGCTCATCATTAATCAAGTGTTAGGCTTTTACAAAATTAACAAGTTTGAATTGACCCACTATCATAAGCGAGTTCTTGGGCTCATAAAGCAAATCCTAAATATCATTATGACTCAAGTTTCCATAGCGCAAAACAAACTATTTAGCTAAATTAGCTAAAGAAATGAAGACTATGTGCTAATTAGTGTTTGCACTCATTGGGTCCTAAAGCCAATAAATTAAAAATTCCCGCTGGAAGAGGGGTCATCAAATGCAAGCCAAGATGCAACTCACGTTGCTCCTTACACTCCCTTACAAATTGCTCATGAAAATCAACAAGATGAGGCTCAGACTATTCAGGAGGCAAGATCTCAATCTGAAGAAACTCTAAGAACACAAAGTGAAATCCTTATAGTAGAAGAGATGGAATATTAGAGACAACACTTCATCGACTACTTTAAGGAAAGAAAATTATCGAGCAATAAGCCGATGGATGTACAACTTGAGAAAATGCTTCAACTATATGCTTATGATGGCAATACCCATATCATAGATCATTTGTGGCTATTATGTTTGGAATAGAAAGCCAACAATATCTTAGATGACAACCCAACCTTCAAATGCACTAAAATTTATAGATTTGTTGATCGACATAAGATTGATTGACGATACTCATTGATTTATAATCAGAGAGCAAATGGCTTGGCTAAGACTTTCAACAAAATACTAGTCAAGCTACTTAGAAAAATTCTTACAAGAAATAAAAGGGAGTGACATACCAAGCTTGTTGAAGCTTTATGGGCTTACCACACCACCTACAAGACTCTCACAAAATTCAATGGGGTTTAAACTTTCTACACAAAGAGTTGTCTCTCTGAATAAAAGAGCTTGATGCTCTTGACAAAGCAAGGCTCAAAGCTCAATAAAATCTAGTGAATGAGCGTCCAAAGCATTCGATCATACAGTATGTCCTCGAGCTTTACGAGAAGGAGAGTTGGTCATGGTGCTGAGAAGATTAATTATTCCTCACTGTCATTACATGTATAAGTTTTGCTTGAAATTTCTCTTGTAATACAAGAATGCATTTCTGAAATGAAGTAAAAATCCCCCTATTAGACAAGGGGCATTTTTTTTAAATTTATAGCAAAATATCGCTCTCTCTGAAACTGGGGACTTTTTTATTGTATTTTGGTTGACATCGCTCCGGGCCGAGATCCCCATATATTATTCAAATTATGTATTTAAAGTTCACAAGTCTCAAAGTCTTACTAGCTAAAAAAGAAATTTTAAGTCTAGCGTAACAAATCAAGTTGGAAACACATCTTTCATTCATATATTCAATCTAAGGCTCGAGTTGTTGCGTAAGTTCGGACTCAATAAGCTTAAATATGGCCAAGTCACTGACAGATCTACTTACTCAACATGCCACAAAGGTCATAGTAAGAGATCCCCCATCTCATTAGCCTGATGATAAAATCCTCCATCAATTGCTTAAGTCCAATACTCAAGTAGGTGCATAAGGTCGGACTCAACAAGCCCAAATATGGTAGAGTCACTGACAGGTCTGCTTACTCAACATGCCACAAAGGTCGTAGTAAGAGATCTCCCATCTCATTAGCGATGATAAAATATTCTCCATCAATTGCTTAAGTCCAATCAAGTATGCATAAGGTCCGAACTCAACAAGCTTAAATAGAGGACAGTGCGCTTACTCAATATGCCACAAAGGTCGTAGTAAGGGATCCCCCTGCTTTGTTAGTTCAAAGACAAGAGCATCCAAATCTCCAAATCCCTCCAACTTGGTGAGTTCAAGTGGCCGGAGAGATCATCCCAATTAAGGTCATTTTTTCAAAATCCAACAAAAAGATCCTTACTCGAGAAAGCACTAAGCCGAGTTTGGTATCAATATCAAATAAGAAATGTCAACTCCTTCAACAAGTCTGAGCGAGAAAGCAAAGAAGACGAAGGAAACTCTTCTCAAACAAGTCCCAAGTAAAAAAATAAAGGCAGGAAGTCACCCCCAATGTTCATATAAAAAGGCTGAATTAAAGAGGATTGATGTCATCAACGTGTCCGTTACGCGCAAAGTACATGACTGTTGATTCTTCGCCACTGACCCAACACAATTTCTGAGGGTTAGGTCACCGGCAGACATCCTTCTATAAGCTCGCAAAAGCAGAAAGCTAGGGTAGAAGGTAATTTTGTATTACCTGACAAGTCTTTAAGACAATTCAAAATTTTCCTCCATCAAATTCGTCAAGGCACTAAGCCAGGATAGAAGGAAATATAGGATATGAATCCTTGAGATGAAATCTTCAACAAGTCCATCGAAGCATAAAGCATAGGACCGAAGACATTCTCATCTCATTAACTCCATCAAGTCTGCTAAAGCACAAAGCTAGCACACGAGAAAAATACAAATTTCAAGATGAAGTCTTCAACAAGTCTTTTACAGAACAAATCATAGGACTGAAGATATTTTCATATCAATAACAAATCATCAAGTCCATCAAGTCCACTAAGGCACTAAGCCAGGACAGGAGTAAAATGCATATTTCAAACTCTCAGGATGAAGTCTTCAATAAGTCCGAAAGCACAAAGCATAGGACAAAAGCATTCAAATTCTTTCAATAGTTACTGCGAAAGCCCCCATGTTAGATAGGGGGAATTTTTATAAATTTATCTAAGTCAACATCGTGCTTCAAGCCAAAATCCTTAGATAAATATACATGATGACCAGAATGAGCTATGTGGTTTATATTAAAGAAGTTCAAACTCTGTGATACATTTCTGAGCTAATCTGCAATCTCCTTATTAGACAGGAGCTTTTTAATCAAGTTTGTTCAGTCTTCCCCTGCAAAACAAAAGTTCTCCTTGCATATATTCAGGTTGATATCGAGCTTTATGCCGAGATCCCTGAATATATCTATAACTATTATCGTTAAAATTACATATTCTTGCAATAGCAAAAAGAATATATTTATATGCACAAAAAGATAGCTTTAAATATCAAAAGTTTGTCTTCAAGATTTGTCAAATGTCAAAGATCAAGTTAGAAGAACTCCTAATTTTGGTAGCTTTAATCAACTAAGTTGAAAAACATCAACCCCTACATATTTAAGTCTAAGACTCGGATGGGTTCTAAAGGTCAGACTCAACAAGCCGATAAATGGCCGAATTGCTTACGCTCTCCTCACTCAACAAGCCGCAAAAAAAGGTCGTAGTGAGAGAGCCCTCATTCGTCAGTCTGATGACTAAACCACCAAGTCATCAATCCATCACAGCTTAAGTCAAAGAGTCGAGTAGGTTCTGAAGGTCGGACTCAACAAGCCCACAAATGGCCGAGTTGTTGATGCTCTCCTCACTTAATAAGCCGTAAGAAAAGGCCCTAGTGAAAGACTTTATGCTCGTTAGTCCAATGATGATAGCTATTCAATCTCAAATCAGATCCAACTTAGCGACTACAAGCAACCAAAATTCAAGAGATCTTTCCACTCGATCAATAGATCAAGATAATCTGAGGAAACTCTCAATTCAGAGCTATCTCAAATCATCCCTATATTGCTTGCACGGTTCACAAAAGAAGAAAGCATAGGACCAAGGAAGTGATTCTATAGTTCGCATAAAGGTAATGGCTGAACTAAAGAAATTCCATGGTTATTTAGTCTATTAAAGCACATACTGCTGGACTAATAACTCAATGGTATAGCTGATGGAAGGTCGGGTCAATGTATACCCTTCAACGAAGTTCAAAAAACAAGCATAGGATCAAGACACATATACTTCTTGACAAGTCAATATAGACAAATCAGGTCAATCCTTCTTCAAAGTCCATCAAGCTTAATGTTAGGACAGAAGGAATGTTAAATCTCAAAGCAAACAAACCAATTCATCGATCCAACCTGATCAAGCAAGAACTTAGGGTCAGAGAAAATTTAAATCTGTGAAGACATAAAAGAAGAAGCTCTTTAATGAACCCATCAAAGTTGAAAGCTGAAATGATCCAAATTCTGTAGCCAGCCCAAAGGGTCAACCAGTTTTCAACAAACGTGACCTCGCTTCATACGCGAATCACATTTGTTGGGGGGCATTTCTTGACCACCATATGTGTGCCACAAGGTCGAGTTAAACCCACAAGTTAAATTCGACGGACTTCAGAGGTAACAGTGCGTAAATCGAGGCTCAAAATACATTAAATGTCACTAAAAATGATTGAAATGGCCTCCGATCAATGAATGGACTTCGTCGTCACGTTCAGAACATTGAAATTAATTATAATATAAATATTACAACATCTAACAATCAATTAATTAAGCACTGAGCTATCAATGTATCATGCACATATCCGAAGCTACAATGATGTCCGAACGACCTCCGTTCATAAAATTGATCATGTCGTTAACTCCGAACTGTTGAAACCTATTAAATGAGACTATCTGCGCTTAATTCATGCAAACGCCGAAGCAAAAGTAATAATGAGCATTTTGAACCGAAAGTGACCCAATGACGTCCAAAGTCGCCAAACGACCTTCGCTCATGAAACGACGGTGTCATTACATTCCAAAACATCAAATTACCTAAAATAGATATCTAATTTGGATTATCGACTTAAAATTGTGTAAATTAGCAAGTATTTCGAGATAAATTTACCTAATTATCTTTTAATCACATGAAGTCAATGCCTCGGAAATAGCAGCCATCCACTCCTATACCTTCACCTCTAATTCGACCAATCATAGATCACCCCATCACCCCTATTTTTTTCCAGTCTTCTCCTTTTCGCAATAAAATAATAATAAGAATAAAAAATTTTCTTCGGGCCGAAAGAAAATAAGTATCCTATCCGACACCTGAAAAAAAGCACCTCCCTCTTCCTTTGTCCTCTCGCTTCTCTCCTCAGAGGTTTTCGCCCCGTTATGGGGACGGAAGGCTTCGATGCGCAGACGCAGACAACCTCACAAGAAGAAATGAAAGGGAAGAGAAGAGGAGATGTGGAGAGTGCTGCAGATCATGATGAGCTCGGCGATGGTGGAGAGAGGAAGGAACCACCACCGCGTAAGATGGCTCTGGCGAGAGAGGTGAGAGATATTAGCGGTTGTGCAAGGAGATTAGGCCTAAGGACTTGTTTTCCAGTCGCTGTCATGGTCGAGGATCCGGGGTTGAATCGATCGAGGGATCCGGTCTGGCGCCTAAGATGTCTATAGATAGAGTGCAACACAAAAAAAAAAGATGGAAGAGTCACGGACCACACGCTTCAGCTCATGTCGCTTTATCTCATTCAACAAGCTTTGGTCTAAGCTCAATCTCATGGTTCTTAAAGGTTAATGGCAAGTAAATCAAGTCCAATGGTATTGAGCTCGAGGTTTTCCCAATAATTCCACTATACATATTCTTACCTAGCTTCTTGCATGTCATCTATGAAATAGACACCAACAAGTGAAACACACCGCTCTTGCAAAACATCTTTTGGAAAAGATTCATCTTCAGAGCAAGGTCAAGTCTTGAAGAAAATCAAAGGCTAGATGCACGAATCAATGGGCCAACTTATTTTACGATTGTTCGATGCAATTATCACATTATCAATTCTGCTAAAAAATCAAACTACATGTCCAGGTCAGATTCTGTGCCTATTATTTTCGAGGACCAAATGGAGTTTGGTGTTGGTGCTCGAATTGTGTTATGCTGCTTAGTATGCTTCTTGTCTGTTTGAAAGTGTTGGCTCCCTATTCAATCAGAAGATGCAAGAGGCTTTCAAAGTCGATATTAGAGATCCCGATCTTGTTGTTTTCCTTGAAAATGAATTTCTATATGGAGCCTTTTCCGCCAAAGAACCGTTTTTGATTCAGATTATTGCTTACCAATTGAAAAAAAGCAAAGATTGAACGAGAAGGAAAATATGCCACCATCTCATCTTTCAAAGATGGTTGATTATGTTCTTAAGCAAAAGAAATGCAGAGATGAAAGGACATGAATATACATGTTTTCTTTTATGCATGTATGAAGATCTTATGCTCGAGAGCTAACGAGTTTGAAGACCCAGTATACTCGAAAGCTAACGGGTAGATCACGCCCCGTAGTGTCGAAGACATAATCGACGCCGCAGAGACGAAGGTCGAATTCTAATGCACTTATGTAGAAAATATCTGAGGTTATCAAAATTCAGACTGACAAGAGACCTAAATAAGAACAAATAAAATTGTTGATGAGCTTAAATTGAAACGATAAATAAAAAAAGTAAACCTACATATATGCTTTTTTATGCGGTGTTTAAAACTGTTATGCTTAAGAATGACAGTTAGAAGACCACAATCGGTGTCAAGACAAATCATTGCTATAGAGAAATAAGAAGGTCAATAGACATGCACTCTATGGGATGATGCCGTGAGGTCACAATTTTGGATCTTGGGAGACTTAAACAAGAACAAATAAAACTGTTAATATGCTTAAATTGAGCTTATTTGAAAATGATAAATTAAAGAATAAACCTACATATAAAATTCTAAAAGTCTTTAAATAAGAATTATCACAGGGAGACTTGATGACTTGTTGAAGATCATAAATAAGACTTTTAATAAACTTGAGGGTTTGTCTCCCAACAAGAACAATATTCAAGTAAAGCCTTCTGATCTTGATAGTCTACAGCTTCTCGGATCAAGAGTTATGCTCCATTGAAACTTAAAGAGCTCAATGAGCTATGAACTAGATGCCAATAAATGAATATTAATATAAATAATTGAATAAGAGTAAACTACGCTACCGCATAATATTTTGTACAAGAACGTAACGTAATTAAGGCATTCTTAAATACACCGCATGTGTTCATAGAGATTTAAAGTGCAAATTTTAATGTCTGAAAAGGCTACGCAAACCAAATTGGAATCAAGTAAATATTAATCTGAAAGATTTAATAAGATATTAGATCAATCTATAGCATTTTCTATGCCACCAGATTCACAAGACATCGTACAAGCGAGCATAAGACGTTAATTAAAGATTCAACTAAACTCTTGCACACATTATAAAGCATGATTAAAACTCAAATTTAATACCTCGAAAGTGTGCAAGCAATCTAAAAATACACCCGCATGGTCCTCAACACTACGTTGAATGCTTAAATTCAGTGTCTGAGGATGTTGCATGGGTTGATTCCCGGTTTAGTCATAAGACTGGGTCTGGGTTAACAAAACTTAAAAATCTATTATAATAATTTCAATTTAGTAAAATATTTGAGAAGCTAATTCTGTCATGTGACAATAGATTTGATCCTCTGTTAGGAGCTAAACAGAGTTGACAGGATTTAAAGTTTTCAAATAATTTGATTCAATCAATTAACCACCCTGATGATGGCCGTGTTGAATGAAGATTTCAATCGGAGGAGATACTTCCATCAAAATATGATTGTAATTTCAAATCAAATTAACTCAAATTAAATATTAGTCTAAATATAAAATCTAAAATACCATTAAGCTATAAATGATTAATTGAAATTTAATTTTTAAAAAAGCTTAAAGCTAAAAATCTAATTAACCTTCCGCAATTATTTGTTGGAGGTGACAAATTAAGAAACTCTAGCTCACAAAGATGCCAAAGTCAAATCAAGTACACAACTATATTTACTCTCAAATAATCTCATGCCAGCAAGGACGTGACCCATGTCCTCGACACGTGGTTTGGCCGAGCTCCACACATGATGCGATTTACGTGAGTCCTCGACGGTGGTTGTTGCCAAATGGAATCATTATATTACGGCCACATCAGAATTGATGCTCCCAATGGCTCGTTTGGCGGAACTATAGGGTATACTTGATTGGGAAAAAACCCTTTAGCTGGGGTAGACTTAAGCTTGTCACTTTCCTAATATCACCCCAGTCTATAAGAATTTCTTGGATGACATAACCCATGTGTTGATAAGGATCCTTCGGGTTGTCACTACCTTCTCACTAAGTTGACTGGGAGACGCCCGGATGACTAACTATGTGATCTAGATCGGGCGCGTCATCGTTCCCCCAACCATCCGCTTTAAGTTAAATATAATGAATTTCATAAATATAAATTTCAAAACTCCACATATTGCTACTATACGCTACGCATTAAGCGATCTGACGACTAGCCTTAATCGAAAGTTCTCTATCACTTATTGGGACGGGTAATTAACTATAGGTGCTTGCCTATAGAAACTTGGAACCGTGATCTAAAGTCCTCACAAAATAAGGGCAAAATCTTAGGTCTTATCTACTATCTCATCTACCTTCAAAAATTTCACAACACTTTAAATCATACTCTCTCATAGAGGTGTGAATTGAGTCCACGCTAACAAGCCCTTTAAATTCATTTCAAGCCTCAAGACTTTTCTTCCTCCAGTCACTTGAAATGAGTCATGGTGGAGTTTAGTATTCATTAGATGACTTGTTTATATGCGATAAGGAGTTATTTGGCTTAGTATTCAGTAAGTCTCACTTGACCATATTTATATGCTTATAAGTTATATTTTAATCCCATTATAAGTCTTCAATGATTCCTGATTCTCATTTTGGATTATTTTAAGCAAAACATTGTGAGATTCAACATGTATATCAAAGGAATTCAAGATTATTTCGAGTTTTATATGTCACTTGAGTTTGATCCCAATTTTCTTATTTTATTTGTAATCAAGTCACTATTTAATTATATTTAATTTGAATTCATTTCTTTGGACTTTATATTTTATATTTAACTTAATATTAAATCAATTTTTATTTTTTATTAAGTCCCAAAATTTGATAAAATTTAAAGATTTTGATAATATTTGGCCATCCCTGATAGGGACCGTGATCAAAACAATTTTGCACGCTTCTATTGAGTAGAGGATGGTATCTTCACAAAAGCTTCATATCCACTAAGCCCTATTGAGCAAGGGAATCTTTGATCACCGTATCAAATATATATAATTTTCACATATTTAAGCCTTCTTCTTCCTTTTTTTTTTTAATTCAAAACTCAATCCAAATCTTGATAGATTTTAAATATGACACTACTTATTCGCCATCACCTCGATGAGCATGACGGTCGATATTTCCAAACACTTTGGCCAATTTTCATCCCTTGATGAGCCTGACGAGGCCTTCAAACCTGTTATAGAATTCAACACAATCTATAAGCATTTATTTAGGTTCGCTCTTCCATCCATACTCTTTAACTTGTCTAAAGACATTAGAGTGGGTTGCACCTGATTCTGGTTACTGTAATTAGACATTCTCTTTAGCTTATTGAGGTCATGGAGATTACTTGCATAAGATAGACCGATGTATTGTCCTTCCGCTTCTAGTTTTTCATATACTAGAACTAATGCTTGACTACATCTTTTACATCCATAATGACATTTGTCTTTGTGGTATTCCTTTCAATAATCGAAGAAAGAAGTCGAAGATTCAATGTGGTTTGCAACATTGGTCCAAAATCGTGAGGGACAAACTTTAATCACGCTTAATCCAGTAGCGATAGAGAAAACCGAGGTAAGCTGGTTCCTCTTTTCCTCGCTCCGAAAATCGGAACGCCTTGCTAAAAAACAAGAGATAATCACAGCAAGTTGAATGAGGAAGGATGTTTTGTGCGCGCTTTTAAGGCTTGAAGAGAGACTTCGTGAGATGAAGGATGATTGAACAAGAGAAACAGTAGCAAGTTCAAATGGAGAGGAAGGAGGTTTTGCCGCTTTTAAGGCTAGGAAGAGAGGAGTTATGCAGGAGAGATGAAATGGCATCTGAACAGGGGAGGAAACCGAAGGTTTTCACATCTTTAAGAAGACAACAAGCCTTCACTTGGAGAAAATATTATGAGTCCACGTTTTTGCGGACTTAATCCATGACGACATTTTTTTTTTCCGCATCTTAGGAGGCAGATAACATTTTTGCCCTTTCCCAGAACGTGATGGCGATATGATCGGCCGTAAAATACATTTAAACCTGCTAGCGTTGTTCAAAAGGGAGAAGAACGAGAAACATTACCGACGCTCGACATTCCTCACGTTGATTTTTCTCGCCTTAGCTCGCTTCCGATGGGCGCCGGTATAGCAAATCATAAATTGAGATATAGGTGACTACATGAGGTATTTACACATGCATTCCAACTTGAATGAATTTAGGGTTTACTCGTTTTCTGATGAAAGATTGGCTATTTTTATATGTTATTTTGTATTCAGACTCTGTATTCTTCGAGGGTCAATTTGATTTTTTTTCCATTTTTTTTGCCAACTCCTTATGATTATGTTCATTATAATGGAAAGCATTTAGTTCTGGTTTGGTGGTTTAGTGCATCTCAGACGTGTATCTCTTTGAGTACTGCACCATTTTTGACCTTTTTTTTTTTTTTTTGCCAACTCCTTATGATTATGTTTAGGCATTATAATGGAAGCATTTGATGGCGCGGTTTTTGGTGTATGTGGTACCTCTTTGAGGGTACACCATTTTGACCTTTTTTCCATTTTTTTTTTGCCAACTCTTATGATTATGTTTAGGCATTATAATGGAAGCATTTGATTGGTGGTTTTGGTGATTTAGATCTGCACGTACTCTTGAGGGAGATCAATTTTGACCTTTTCCAATTTTTTTTTTAACTCCTTATGATTATGTTTAGAACATTAAATGGAAGCATTTGATGGCGCTTTGGGTGATTTTGGGTGGGTATTTTATCTCAGATGTACCTCTTTGAGGGTACACCTTTTTTGATATTTTTTCGCTTTTTTGCCAACTCCTTATGATTATGTTTAGAAGTATAATGGAAGCATTTGATGGCGCTTTGGGTGGTTTCGGTGGTTTAGTGACTCAGACTGTACCTCTTTGAGGGTGCAACTTTTGATCTTTTTTTACAGTTTTTTGCCAACTCCTTATGATTATGTATAGAGCATTATAATGGAAGCATTTGATTTTTGGTTTTGATTTTGCATTCAGAATGTACCTCTTTGAGGGTACAGATCATTTTGACCTTTTTTCCATTTTTTTGCCAACTCCTTATGATTATGTTTTGAACATTGCGAAGCATTTGATCCGTGATTTTGAGAATCTCTTGATCTTTTTTTTTTAGCTTTTTGCCAACTCCTTATGATTATGTATGAGCATTATAATGGAAGCATTTGATGGCGCTTTGGGTGGTTTGGGTGGTATTTTGCATTTGAACCTGGTACCTCTTTGAGGGTACAGATCAATTTTGACCTTTTTTTTAGCTTTTTTTGCCAACTCCTTATGATTATGTATAGCATTATAATGGAAGCATTTGATGGCGTTTGGTGGTTTCTGGTTTAGTTTATACCTGTACCTCTTTGAGGGTACAAATTTTGATCTTTTTTTTATAGTTTTTTCCAACTCCTTATGATTATGTGTAGAGCATTATAATGGAAGCATTTGATGGCGCTTGGGTTTTGGGGTATTTTGCATTGTAGTTCCTCTTTGAGGGTACGATCATTTTGATATTTTTTCACATGTTTTTGTCAACTTCTTATGATTATGTTTAACATTGAAAAGGAAGTATTTGATGGTTGTGGTTTCGGTGGTTTAGTACATCCAGACTGTTCTTTTGAGGGTACACCATTTTTTGACCTTTTTTCTTTTTACCAACTTAATTATGGAACATTATAATGGAAGCAAGTCATTTTGGCGATTTTGGGTTTTCAGATTGTACTACCCTCTTTGAGGGTACTGATCATTTTTGATAATTTTTTCATAAGTTTTACCAACTTCTTATGATTATGTTTAACATGCAAAGGAAGCATTATGGCGTGGAAGCATCAGACTGTTACCTTTGAGGTACAGACCTCTTTTGATCTTTTTTTTGTTTTGCCAATTATGATTATGTATTGGCATTATAATAGAAGCATTTGATGGCGCTTTGGGTGGTTTTGTATTTTGATTTGAACCCGTGGTACCTTTTGAGGGTACATTTTTGACCTTTTTTTTCCTTTTTTCCAACTCCTTATGATTATATTTAGAATATCTGAAGCATTTGATGGCGCTTTGGTTTATATTAGATTCGAGTTTTTGAGAGGTACATTTTTGACCTTTTTTTCTAATTTTTTGCCAACTCCTTATGACATATTTAACATTGCAAAGGAAGCATTTGATGCGCTTTTGTTACGGTTTAGTGCATTCACTGTTTCATACAAAATCATTTTTTGACCTAATTACTTGTCTTCAAGTTAACCATGTCCGGTGGATAACGAGTGTGCCTACCAGAGAAATGTGTTCGATAATATTACAAAGACGCTTTACATGAAGCCACACATTTTAAAGAAGCTTCATCTCCATCAATTCATTGACTCCACTCATCCAAGACTCTGCCATTACATCGATCCCGCTCGGACATAAAAAGCAAGCTCTTGGGGCTGACATTCCTTTCACTGATGTGATTGATGATAGGGATGCCAAACAGAGGGGAGAAGGTTGTAAGGAAATCTCACGCTGTCACCATCACTACAAAGAGACCAGAATGATGGCCCAAAGAGCTTTGTAACAGGGTATAGCTTTTCTTCTCAAATCTATTTTTGTATATCACAATGTGGTGGCATCCAATTGATTGCTACGATGATATAGATAGATTTGTGGGTACAATGCGTGATGCCATTCGGGACTTCCTACTTCATGATGTTATCAGATCAAAGATCTGAATTGAGGGTAGGCTACATGAGTGGATTTATCACTCTTTGATGGTATGTTTTATATCTCCATTAATGGAAATATAATGTCTTGAAGTTTACTAATATATTCATTGTATAGCTACCATAATAAGCATCATAAGTCTTATCTCAACAAAGCAATGAAGATGATGGATGGGCTAAAATAGTTCCCAAAAAAGGCTTTCAGGTTTGGGAGAACGCCAGTGACATATAATAATATCACTTAGTTTAAATAAGAATGTATCCATTTATGTTGTATGTCTTCAAATTTTTATCCTTTACCACGTGCGCTTCATTCGAGGACTTATTGGAAGACGAATTGGCTCCTTCTGCCGAGTCCTCCCAACAATCTGACATGTGGAGGAGCAGTCCGCTTTTAAGTCCAATTGAAGCCCCCAGACTCTCATCTCGATATTCTCCTCATCCAGATTTTTAGGTTCGCCAATACCCCACACAGACTTCATGTGGAGAGGATGTCACGGTTTGAAGGACGAGAGAGACAATATCTTTCCTTCCATACAACAATAACCCAGGAGGTTGGATGGGCTTGATCATGTTCGATCGAGGATGTTCATACAAATGGGTCACCACCCCAAATGCAGGGAGGTTCACCGGGTCACCACGGGAAATCTCTCGAGGCTACCATCTGAGCTTCCCTTACATGGTACCCACGGGAGACTGACGCCCAGTACAGAGGAAGCTCTGGAGGCTACCACGAGATTCCATCATGAGTTGGATTTCAGGGAAGCCGCTGGAATTACCGCAGAATGTTCTGGTATACGATTCGCCTTCTTTTTGCTTAGATGAAAGTCTGTGTAATCGTTTCTTCTCTTTCTCCCGCAGAGTTATGCTGCACCTACCAAGATGGAAAGCAAGATGTTCATCCAAAGATATCAGCGACAAGTGGCTGTGGTCGAAGTTAATCTTATCGCTTATAGATCAAAGACTGGACACTCTTGGTTGGACATATTAAATCAGAGGCCTGGTATTTTTATGACTCATTGCCCAAACCAACCCATAAGAGCATTCTTCCTGAGATTGTAAGAACTGTTTTCAAATCTGGTTCATCTTTACTTTTTTTTCCTGATCCAACTTATTGAAATTTTTTTCTGCCTATTTAGATCAAATTACTTGTTGAAGGGCGTGCTTTATGATGATCCAAGGAAATGGCCAATCGACATAGTGATATTCCACCAAGAAAATAGTGTCGAATGTGGAATGTTTGTTCCAAATACATGGAGGCGAATCAGAAACCTCCAAGTGGATGGGTAGACCAACAGATTGGCCAAAGATAATGAATATATTTAGTATCGAAGTTACGCTACATTTTGTTTGGGACTTAAAATCCTGTGAAGTGAGAACAATATTATTTTGTCGATATAGGATTTTGTTTAATGCATCTTAGTGGCTTTGAAGACCGAGCTTTTTTTTTTTTTGAAGTGCATAGACTGGGATGATATTTTACTATGCTTTGTTTAACTTCTCCTCTCATCTCATAGTTGAAGTGCATGGACTGGGATGATATTTTATTCTGCTTTGAAGACTCAGCTGTTGAAGTGCATGCATCTGATCAGTGAAGCTCCCAAAGCTAATTCCAAGAGCTCTTCTTCAAGTACTATGAAGAGATAAATGTGAGGGAACTCATCCTCTCTCTGTCGCTTGCCTTCTCCGCAAGTCACACAATAGAGAAGAAGAAGATGACTTGGCATGGAGGTGAATGCAATAAAGAGTGATTTCCCTGCCATAAAGTGTGATTCTGCATTGTATATTTTCCTTGAATATGGAGCATTTCCTTGTCATGAATAGTGATTCTGCATTGTATATTTTCACATATGATATGGATCTATTTGTATTTGATAGTGATGATTGATAATTCCCAGGTTCAGTTCCTATGAGATGGATCTATAAAAAATAACTTTTCAAAATAAATGCTTAGGTTTTCGCTCGAAATGGCTCTGTTTGTTTTATGATTAATGATGTAAATATATTTATAGTTGATATGTAGTTATATCTCGTGATGATTTAATGAAGTAGTGTGGTTTGTTGCTATATATATTTTTTTATATTTCGATTGTGAGGTAAATGTTGATTAGTAATTCTATTTACTAGGATAGATTATTGCTTAGTTGTGCTTAACATGTCGTATTTTTTTCTCACTTTGAACATATTTATGAGCTCTGAATTTATGCTTTGTCACATTAGGATTGATATTGACTGTGATGTTAATGATTAATACATTTTGGAGTGGGGCTTTTTTCTTGAGTTAAATCAAAATCGAAATCATTGATTTGAACAATTATATAAATTAAGCCTCTTATGAATCTATTCGAGTTTAAGAAAACTTCATTTTATGGTAACTCAAAATATTGAGAATTTCTATTATTCATGTGCATATATATTTTAAATTTTAGATATTAGTTCAATGATTTGAAGAAGTTATATATAATAAATTTTTTATTAATTTATCGGCTTTAGAGGCTTAATTTATTCGATTAGAGTCCGAATTGTTATAATAGATTATAATATACATAATCATGGAGTTGGAAAAAAACCGCAAAAAAAGATCAAAAAATCTTACCTCCAAATACATCTGAGATGCATACACCCACAAGCGCCATCAAATATATCATTTGCAATGCTAATACATAATCATAAGGAGTTGGAAAAAAAATGAAAAAAAGATCAGGTCTGCCTCAAGAGGAACAGTCTGAATCTTACCACCAAGCATATAATATATTCTGCATGCTCTAAACATAATCATAAGGAGTTGGGAAAAAAAAATAAAAAAAGATTAAAAAAAGGTCTGTACCCTCAAAGAGGTACAGAGATGAATACCTAAACCACGAAATCACCCAAAGCGCCATCAAATGCTTCCTTTAATGTATACATAATCATAAGGAGTTGGCAAAAAAAGGAAAAATATCAAAATGATTGTACCCTCCAAAAAGGTACAAATGCTAATACCCACCCAAAACCCAAACATCAAATGCTTCCTTATAATGCTTTAAACATAATCATAAGGAGTTGGCAAAAAAAGCGAAAAGATCAAAATGATACCCTCCAAAGAGGTACACAGGTGATGCTAAACCAGAAACCACCCAAGCGCCATCAAATATCCTTTGCATATAAACATAATCATAAGGAGTTGGAAAAAAAAAAAAAAGTTAAAATGGTCTACCCTCAAAGAGGTACAGTCTGAATGCACTAAACCACCCAAATCACCCAAGCGCCATCAAATGCTTCCTTTTGTATAACATAATCATAAGGAGTTGGCAAAAAAATGGAAAAAGGTCAAAATGATCGTACCCTCAAAGTACAGGTACAAATACAAAATACCAAAACCACTACATCAAATGCTTCCATTATAATGCTCTACATAATCATAAGAGTTGGCAAAAAAATTGAAAAAAAGGTCAAAGAGTGCGTACCCTCCAAAGAGGTACACAGAGATGCACTAAACCAAAAATCCATCATCAAATGCTTCTAATGCTAAATATAATCATAAGGTTGAAAAAAATTGGAAAAAGGTCAAAAATGGTATGTACCCTCAAAAATGAGAATGCACTAAACCACCCAAACTAATACCATCAAATGCTTCCTTTAATGCTAAACATAATCATAAGGAGTTAAGCAAAAAGTCAAATGAATTGTACCCTCAAGAATCTGATACTAAATGAAACCACCCAAGCGCCATCAAATGCTTCCATTATAATTAAAATAATCATAAGGAGTTGCAAAAAATGGAAAAAAAGTCAAAATTGATCTATTATTGGTACATATTTATTGATCGTCCATGATTACAATTTCCAGATTAACTTCATCCATTGCTTAAAAGCTACACCGTGTCAAAATCTCTAGCTAAATATAAAAGCTGGATAATGTCATGTATCAAAATGTTTTCGAGATAATATCCATCATCGACTGTACCCTTCAGACGATTGTTTCATTGTGGAGCTCGAGTTAAATTCCTACATGTAGAACATCGTATTAGTTGATACTTTCTTACAGCATCGATGTGTGATATTATGTGCGTACCTCTGAAAAACACTTTGGCATAGCAGAGAAAGGTGATGCAACTTGTGAGGAAGCACCTTCAGCCACGCTATCAGACTGTAGTTTGGTTTCTGCAACCAAAAAAAGTAGAAGGGTTTGAAGATTAACAGCAATATTTAAAATACCAAAAGTAATACGTAGTGAAAATTACTCTTGGCTTTCTTGGATCTCTCCCAATATCCCTTAAGCCTTGAGTTGGAAACACCCTTTGGCGTTGCTTAACGGATCTTTTAAGATGTCTTTTCCACTTATCATGGTTAACTTCTTCTTCTGCTTTTTCGGTTGGAGAATTCCACTTATTATAGAGTCGACATCATCATATAGTTTTTTTTAGGGATCCGCATATAGTCCTCGACTCTTATTGCCTGTGCGGCTTATTTGATATGCATATCGACTTATGTGGTTCGAAAATAATGCGAAGCATTTCCATCTGCTTGCCACATCTCTTAATTTTGTATGCACTATCATTGTAAATATCCCTCTTTTATAGTAGACCATCGCATCGAAGATACTTGTCCGAATCGCACATCTTCACGAACTGATACAATGGGCACAAAGTAATCCCATCATCTCAAATTTTTTGCAAGTACAAGTCACTTCTAGGGTAGTCTATCGAAATACACATTATGTTTTGGATGCATTTTTATTCTCTAAGTTTCTTACCAAATACTCCATGGTCTTTGACATCGACTTATGATAACCCCATGCAAAATTCCTCTTCAAACATAGTGTAAACCTTTCTTGTATAAAACATAGCGACTTGTTTTAGAATTGGTGTCTTAACAACATGTCGATGGTAGTACACTTGAAGTCTTCTCATGTTCATTCCATGTCTCCATAACCTTTTCCAACCCCAATAATCGTGAGTGAACTTGTTGGTTTAGATATTCCATGGCATACATTGTTCGTGGACTCTACGTTAGTTGACAAGATGCCCATGCGAATGAGTCCTGAATCGATGGACCACTTGGATCTAATCTTATAAAGCTCGACAAGCATGATCATGCCTTCTTCGCATGGCATACCAAGCCTCTTTAAACTCTTCCTCAAGTCACACTTACTCATGCATTTATAAAATAGGCCTTGTATCTTATTACTATTAAAGCAATGAACCTTGGAAGGAGCTTTCTTTGAAATATGCCATTGGCACAACTATGATGAGTATGCGGAAATACAATTTCAATAGCTCTGCCATAGCGATCTTGATCGTGAATATTGTTATAGGATGTCATCATCATAGAAGAAAAGTTTGGAATAGCCATGAGAATGACTCAATTGTCTCTTGATAAAAGGCTACTCAAATAATACATTTTGGTGATGATTCACTCCAACAAGAGGGCACAAGCGAGATTATATTTATTGAGTCGATAGCTTGTATCAAAAATTATCACATCCCAAAACAATCATATTCTATCTAGACATGCCATTACAAAAAAAACTTACTAAGCAGACTCATCAACTTGCATCCCATACATCCCATCATGCTTGCCTCCTTAAACAAGCGTATTAATGCATTACCATCACCATTTGCAATCCTCGATCTTTTCTCTTTGAATAAAATTGAAAGCATCTCTTTTGGTGAACGATATTCTCCGTAACTTCCTCAGTTAGATAGGCGCATCGGTTGCTCTAATACCGACCTCGTCATTGTCTTCAACAGGGCCTTTTTCATGCTAATGCATCTGTGATCACGAGAAGATGTAGGTCGGCCCTCGCGAAGAATGATTATGACTTTACGTATGTTTTTTAATCGTCAATTCCCCTCAAATCAAGAGAATCTAATCATGGTGGGACAACCGTTCTTGTATCAACTTTACGGAATTTTGTCAAGCTATTTAGGCGGACTTCTTAGGCCACATAGAAAATCTTTTGATTTCAATTTCTTTGAGTTTGGCCAATAACTAGTATGGTCCCAGAACAAGCCAATTTGATGTGCATAGTCACGATCTGATTGCATATGCCTCGTTTCATTACGAAGTGGTGCAGTTTCTCCAAATATGGGTCATTATTTGCATTTACAGCGAGCAATACAAAATATGTTAGAAAATATGGATGGAAAAAAATACCAAATCACCCAAAGCGACATCAAATGCTTCCTTTATAATTCTCCTACATAATCATAAGGAGTTGGCAAAAAAGCGAAAAAAAGGTCAAAGAGGTGCACCCTCAAAGGAAAGTGCAGATACTAAACCACCGAGAAACACCCACCATGCTTCCATTATAATGCCAAACATAATCATAAGAGTTGGCAAAAAAAATGGAAAGAAGTTCAAAAAGGTCAGTACCCTCAAAGAGGTGTACAGATGCACTAAACCCGAAACCACCCAATCACATCAAATGCTTCCTTTGTGTTCTAAACATAATCATAAGAGTTGGCAAAAAAAATGTGAAAAAGGTCAAAAATTGATCTACCCTCAAAGAGGTAACAGTCTGAGCACTAAACCACCGAAACCACAAAGCGCCATCAAATGCTTCCTTTGCAATGCCCATACATAATCATAAGGAGTTGGCAAAAAAAAAAATGGAAAAGAAGATCAAAAAAAGTCATTACCCTCAGAGGTACCAGGTCTGATGCAAAATACCACCCAAAATCACCCAAAGCATCAAATGCTTCCTTATAATGCTAAACATAATCATAAGGAGTTGGCAAAAAAATTGGAAAAGAAATCAAAAGGTCTGTACCCTCAAAGAGGTACACAGTACAGTGCAAAATACCACCCAAAATCCACCATCAAATGCTTCCATTATAATGCTCTAAACATAATCATAAGGAGTTGGCAAAAAAAATAGAAAAAAAGGTCAAAAAAATGGTGCACCCTCAAAGAGGATACAGTCTGATAAACTAAATACCCCAAACATCAAATGCTTCCTTTGCATGACATAATCATAAGGAGTTGGCAAAAAAAAATTGGAAAAAAAAAGGTCAAAATGATCGTACCCTCAAAGTCGGTCTGAGATCAAAATACCAAACCACCGCCATCAAATGCTTCCATTATAATGCTCATACATAATCATAAGGAGTTGGCAAAAAAAAGGTCAAAATGATCTGTACCCTCCAAAGAGGTACAGTCTGATACAAAATACCACCAAAACCACAAAGCGCCATCAAATGCTTCCATTATAATGCTCATACATAATCATAAGGTTGGCAAAAAAAAAGGTCAAAATTGATCGTACCCTCAAAGAGGTACAGTTAAATGCAAAATACCACCCAAAACCACGCCATCAAATGCTTCCATTATAATGCTCATACATAATCATAAGGAGTTGGCAAAAAAAAAAAAAAGATCAAAAGAGGTACCCTCAGGTACAGATGCAGTCTGTCAAAACCACCAAGCGCCATCAAATGCTTCCTTTGCAATGTTTTAAACATAATCATAAAGTTGGAAAAAAAATGTGAAAAAGGTCAAAATTGATATGTACCCTCAAAAGGGGTACATGAGATGAATGCACTAAACCATCCAAACTGGCCATCAAATGCTTCCTTATTTCCATGTATACATAATCATAAGGAGTTGGCAAAAAAAATCAAAAATCATTCTCCAAAGAATACAATCGATGCACTAAACCCACCCAAAATCACCCAAACAATCAAATGCTTCCTTTGCAATGTTCTAAACATAATCATAAGTTGGGAAAAAAAATATGAAAAAAGGTCAAAATTGATGTACCCTCAAAGAGGTACTGAGATGATGCAAAATAACACTCAAAATTAAATATTAAAAAAAACATCAAATTGCTTCTAATTGGAAGTAATGAACATATTCTCTTAGGATAGACAAAAATATGTACTGTAGAAAAAAATGCGAGCATTAAGAGAATTTGTATTTAATACATCCTCAACTAAAATGGTTGTTATTTCTGCGTTCTCCATCTTCATGGTTCTTTTGTAAAAAAATGAGATTTTATGTATCTCTTATCGTTTAAAGAAAAAACTAATGAACCCTAAATCTGTCATATAGTTCTTTTAAATTCCTCACATTGACGCTTCGGCGGGTGGTGGAAAATATATTTCGGAAATTAATATATCGACGTTTATGGGCTCCCAGCCGTGTTATCTTCTCCGTTAATGCGAACGGGAAAAAAAACCGGGACACATGTCGTCAGGATTGAGTCATCGTGAAATACGTCAGGACTCGGGGAATATTTCTCCCTTCACTTACGGCTTTGAGGGAAACGAATGCTTGTTTAGGCCCATGAGACAAGTGTGGGTGAGTCCTCTTTTTTTTTCTTTTTTCCTTTTTTCTCTCTTTTTTTTTTTAAATATGTAATACCTAATATATATATATATATATATAAATAAAACACTATTAATATTTTTATTATTTCCAGCAATACGAAAATGGTCAACAATTAGTTACCAAAAAAATTTATCATAAAAATAATGTTTAATTACAAGAAAAATTATATTTTTATTAAAATTTTGAACAAATAATCAATTTCATTCATATAACTTCATATTGCATCATCATGCAAGCTCAAATGTTACGAGAGAAGAGCATGAAATTGAGAGGCAAAAGTTTAAATTTTATTTTGTACTAGCTTTTTGTAAAAATGAAGGATAAGAAAAAAAAAAATTAAAGATAGACCACCCACTAATATTCTCAAGATACTACTTATATATATATATATATATATATATATATATATATATATGGAGTGACCCTGATCTTATACATTGAGTTTATTATATTGTTCATGTGGTGCTTGCATATTTCTTATTTTTTCAATCTTATTCATGATTATTTTATTTGAAATTCTAGCTTTTTGTTCCTCATTACACATTTTGATGGTTATTGTTTGGATTCTTTTTAAATCTTAAGCTAGTTACAAGTTGTATAGAGTGTAGATGGTGGTGCTCTCTTGCGCTTCTTATTGCACTTTGATTTTATTTAATTTTATTTATTATTATTATTATTATTATTATTATTATTATTATTATTATTATTTGTTCTTGGGGCTCTTGGTGGCTTGTTTTGGTTGACTTAATCTCATGAGTTGCTAGTTTTATTGATCACATCATGTTATCCTCATGATGTTAAATTTTTCTTTGTTACAATAATCCTTAATTAAAAGCTATTTAGGGCTCATATCATTTTTTATTTTTAAAATTTTGAATTTTATAGTTTACTTATATTTCAACATGATATCAAAAATCTTCAATGCATTAAAAATATGTTATTTAATTTATTCATGTTATGGAGTTTATTGTAGGATTGTAATAGCAGTTAATGAGATGATGATGATGGTAGTTGGCAGTGTTAGTCAACAATGGAGGTTGGAGTTACTAGCAAATGTAGTTGGTAACAATCGATTATAAAGGAGGTGGCAACTGATTGTAATGATAATTATGTCTAGCATTGATTAGTAGTAATAGTTGATTTCAAAAATACTAATAATTTCTAAAATTGTTTTAGATTTTGTGGGCTCGAAAATTCATAGACCTCTTGATGAAAAGAGTTGTTTATTGTGTGGTGTAATTTTCAAAATGCGAGATGAATAGTAGATAAGACACTACCGGAGATTTCATCCTCATTTGGTGAGAACTTTAGATGGTTCTAGGTTTCTATAGGCAAGCCTTTTAGTTAATTACCCTCTCAATAGTGAGAGAACTTTAGGTAGCTAGTCATTAGATCATTTGAGCGTATAGTAGCATCATGTAGAGTTTTAGAATTTAAGATATGAAATTTATCATTTTAAACCTGGATGGTTGGGGAATGATGACATGCGATCTAGATCCCATGGTTCCATCATCCGGTGTTCATTCTAGTCTACTTAGTTAGAGGAGGTAGTGACATGTAAGGATCCTCATCGACACATGGGTTACGTCATCCAAGAAATCCTTGTAGACCTGGGGTGGTGTTTGTCTAAGGAGACAATCTTAAGTCCATCTTAGCTGACAGAGGGTTGTTTGTCCTATCAAGTATATCCTATGATTCATAACTCAAAGGACAGAGCCATTGGGGAGCATATGATTCTGATCATGATTGTAATATAATGGAGCAGAGCCAAACCGAGGACTCAGTATAGCTTTCATCATGGAACTATTGGCCAAGCATGTGAGGACGAGAACTCCACGAGATTGATTGAGAGTGAATATAGCAAAACACTGATTTGGCGTTGGCTCTTTTGTGAAAGTTTTCTTAGTCATCCTCCCAACAAATAGTTGTGGAAGATGGATAGATTGGATTTGATTTAAGTTTGAATGATAGAATTTCATTTAAGCTATTTTAGATTGATATTTGATTTGAGCTAAAAATTTGATTAATTTGCATGCGTTTAAGAGCTTTAGATCTTGTCAACTCTGTTTAGCTGTTAAGAGAGGATTAGATCTGCTGTCACCTGACAGAATCAATTTTTTAGATGTTTCATTGATTTGAGACTCTTATTATAGGTTTTTAGATTTTGTTGACCCGGACCCAGTCCTAAGGCTAAACTGGGAAAATAACTCAAGCAACATCCTCAGATACTTGAATTTTAGCATTCAACATAGTGTCGGGTTGTCTATGGAGACAATCTCAAGTCTACCTTAGTTGATAGAGGGTTATTTGCCCTATCAAGTATACCTATGATTCACAACTCAAAGGACAAAGCCATTGGGGAGCATCTACTCTGATCGTTAAGTAATATAATAGAGGGGGTTGGCCAAACTGTCAGAGGACTCAGTATGCGACTTCATCAGTGGAGCTCTTGGCCAAACCACGATTCGGAGGACACATCATCCTTCTTGTGAGATTGATTGAGAGTGAATATAACGAACACTTGATTTGACATTGACTTGTGCTGATTTGGATTTTCTTAGTCATTCATCCTCCCGACAAATAGTTGTGGAAGGTGGATTTAAATGATAATTTCATTTAAGCTATTTTTTTTGATGAGGATTTGAGTTAAAATTTAATTAATTTTTGTGATTTAAGAGTTTTAGATCATCAACTCGCTAAGCAATGAGAATCTACCGTCACATAACATCAATTTTTAGATATTTCACGATTTGAAACTCTTATTATGTTTTTAGATTAATTAACCCCAACTTAATCTAAAGAAATAATTTTAGATTGATATTTAATTTGAGTTGAAAGTTTGATCAATTTGAATATGTTTAAGACTTTTAGATCATAACTCGCTCAAAGATGATTAGATCAATCACATAATCAATTTTTAATTCAATTTGAAACTCTTATTATAGTTTTATTGACCTAGTCCTAAGACTAAATTTAAAATAACCCGCACAACATCCTTACTGAACTTAAGTATTCAACATAGATATGCATGTGTATATTAATTTTAGGTAATCTTATGTTTGAATTATAAGATTGATTTCTGATTTATTTAATTTCAATTTAGCCTAATTAGTTTTTTAGATATTAAAATTTACAAATCTTTATCAGCATATGTATTCATACTTAGTTAATTTCATCTAATTAATGAATTTATTGATCTTAAAATCATAATTATGATGAAATTCTTTAATTTTATTAAAGGAAGCCCTATAATTTCTATTTTTATTTAGACGCTTCTATTTTGTAGATTTTGAAGATCGTCTCGCTTTTGTACAAAGAGTTGTGATTGGCTAAGAAGACGCTTTGATTTATATTAGTTTAACACATTTCGCACATAATTTACTTATTAAGCTTTTGTAATTTTTTCAACTTGATTATCCAATTTACATCAATTTTGATAAGTTATGCCGATTTCATATTTGTTATTTTACCCTCACTTATGCTTATTAGCTAGTATAATAGTCACCTCCGCATTCATATAAGAGTTATTTTTCCCAATTTGGATTCATTCTTATATTTTGGGTTTATTACAAGTTTGTTATGAGTTTGGCATTAATCCCCCCAAATTTCAATTAAAGCTTGTTTACTTTTGAGAAATCTGCAAGAAAAGAGAGAACTATTTGCCGCTCAATTTAATCTATAGAGTAAATTAGAGTTTGTGCATTTAATATTAGCCTCCAAAGTTTGTGAGAAATATTAGCTTCTCCAAATTTATGCATTTAATAATCATTCCATCAAATTTATGAGTTTAATATTCATCTCCCCATAAATTTATTATTTTAATATTCACCTCCCCCAAATTTATGAGTTTAATATTCGCTTCCCCCTTTTTTTCTTGTTTGTCGCTTTTTAGTTTAAAATTAGCTGCAAGTTTTCCTATTTAGTCTAAGTCATTTTACCTCCCATTTTTTTAAGTCAAAAGATTTTAATTTAACTTTCGATACCTCAGGCCATCCCCTGATAGGGATGCATCGGTGTATTTTATTTCGATCACTCGAGATAGTGGTTACACCACACTGCTTTTCATCTCACGATCCCTGGCTGAGAAGAGTTCTTCAAACCTACAAGGATACATACAATGCAATATAAAATCATCCTCTCTTTTTTTTTTCTAAGTCTGTAAATTAGACAAAATTTCTGGCCCTACATTATCCCGGTGTAAGATCGTGTTTTGACTAGACGCTTTAATCGAAGTGAATGATGTCTGCTACATCACAACCAGTTTTCATCCGCCATGGATGAGCACGGTCTTCGAAAGAATCATACAACAATATATAATCATCCTTTTTTTTCTAAATGTAGAATTAGACAAAATTTCGCCTCTCAAGATCGTCAGATGTAACGAGGTATTTTGGCTTACTGACACCACGAATGTAATGAGAGGTGTCTAAACACCACAACCTCGCCATCTCGTCATACCTCAGCATAATAGAAATATAAAATATATATATATGTATATATATATATATATATATTTAATACAATATGGTAGAGAAAGTTTGTATTTAAATTATGAAATCCAAAGACACAAAATAATTTAATAAATCAAAATAAATTTTTATGTAAAAGATAAAAATCATGTAAAGAATCTTCCACTATGTAATATTATTTTGAGTATAAAATTTTCCGCCACGATTACAGATCAGATATGAGAATAAATAATCAATCGCAACAATACCACGTCAAATGTAGCATTAGCAGACGATATGTAATGGGATGCCGACCGAATGAAGGTTTTGATGTGACCAATCAGGCCAGATCAAGTCGGCCATTTTTATATAAATAACAAAGGATTTTTTGTGAGCTCCTCTCTCTTCCTGCCCATATTAAGAAATGAGTTATTTATACGGGAGTTTGAAAATACACGCAAAACCAACCATCCATCATTAAAAATGATACCTTTGATCACGATGTATAAGTATTTGAACGCTCAAAAAGTAATTACAGATCTGATTGTTAGATAGAAATCGATTTAACTATAAATATTTTATATTTAAGAGCTATTTGGGATTTAAAAATCTCAAAGTTTTAATGATATTTTAAGTTGTGCCATTTGGCTCAACCTGATCAACTTTCATTTTTATCTAAATGTTTCAAATAGAATTTCATCATAAGATGACATAATTATATATATATATATATTAAAACATATATATATATTACATATTATACATATATATATTATATATTATTATTATATAATATATATATTATATATATATATATATATATATATATATTTATATTAAAATATTATTACTATTATATATATATACATTTATATATATAAATATATATATATTATTTTAATTATATATTTAATATATATTATTAATATATATATAAAAACATATATTTTTTATATACATATAATTATATATATTAAAAAATATATATATTATACGTATTACGTAATATATATATAATTATATATACATAATATATATATATATATATATATATATATATATATATATATATTTTATATATATATAATAATGTATATAAAAAAAAAAATATATATATATATATATATATATAAAATATATATACATATGTATATATATATACAAATATTCAAATTATTTCAAAGATTTACATCCGAGATTTTATATAAAAGATAAAGTATTTTCAAACACCTCATTTCATCTCATCACATATAAAATTTCAAATATCTCTGACAGATTGTTTATTTTATTATTTTTTTTTAATTATAATTTGATGATGCAACATCATCGAGGTTTTCAAATAGCAGAAATGGCTTCCACCTGCAACTCCAAAACTGAAAGGGGCATTAGATCAAATAAACACCATAAAATATGCTCGGTTATAAGAAATCTTGATCTTTAAGCCTAATGTTTATTTATTTTATAGGAATTATATATATATATATATTATATGTATATATTATATATTATATATAATATATATATATACATATATATTATTAATATTATACATATATATATTATATATATATTTAAATAATATATATATACATGTAATATATATATATATATAAGTATATATTATTATTATATATTTATATATAATTATATAATACATATATATATATCATTTATAATAATAGTATATACATATATATTTTTAAAATTCAATATTATATAATATAAAACAATATATTATATATATACATATACATATATACATATATATTATATTATATATACATAAAAATAAATATATATATATATATATATATAACAAATATTACAAATTTATCTATTTTAAATAAAAATTTAATTTTATTTTAAATTAATAAGATAAATATTAAAATCATTTATCTCATCAATTCTAAACGTGATTATTTCAAAATCTCTAGTAGCAGATTTGTTTGCTCTATTCCACTTTGCCTTATAAATAGCCATCTTGATGATGCAAATCATCGATTTTCAATAGCAGAGCGACTGCTCCTGGCTGCCTCCACCTGCAACCCAAACTGGTATGGGCGGTGACAGCTGATCGATCAAATCAATTAACACCATCACGGCATTGCTCGGTTATAAGAAATCTTGATCTTTAACAAGCCTGGACGGAAATGTATTGGGGTCGTTCGGTTATATCATGTGGTCAAAAGTCCTTGTTCGAGATGAAGTCGTCAGTGACTGTGACATATCGTCGCCGCCGCCCCAGTATTTTATTCGTCATTGTTCTGCCGTACTGCCTGGGTCAGTCGACCACTTCAGCGGTTTCTTTAGTATCACGTGGGTGAGCAGCGTCTATGGCTGCGGAGAATCTGCATCGCCATAGATGCTGGAAATATGTGATCCATGCTAGCATAAAACCATCAGCAAGCATTGAGAAGAGGAATCTAGATCTGTATACTAATTGATATCGGCTTTGTACTTGTCTAATAGACTTTGCTCGGCCACATGTTCAGAATCCAATCTTTCAGTCCCAAATTCAGCAATAAATTCAAGCATGTTTGAGTTTCAGTGGTTTGGTTATTCTAGATGGTTCATTCAGGGATGAAGTGGGCCGAAAATACGTTTTGCCAATAACTAGAAACAGAACCCACTGAAGCATACTCTTTTTTTTCTTCCATTAGAAATCTTTTAATTGACTAGAGTTAACTGGATTTCTCATGAGATAATTCATCCAAGTGCTTGAAGCTTGTTCAACAATCAGAATCATGAAATGAATCTTGTATCTTTTATTAAAGTTGTACAAAATATCACCAGCCTTTTCAGCATTATGTCAAAAGCATTATGTCCGGCTTTGCTATAGGCAAAGGCAATATCTTCAAGTGAGAAAAAAAAAAAGAAAAAAAAAAACAGAAACGCTTTCAACCGTGTATCATCACTTTCCACAGCACATGATCACTTTCCACAGCATATCATCACTTTCGATCGCTCGATTTTCGCGCAAACATGTCCGAATTGAGTACGAATAGTCTCATTTGATAAATTTTGATGTTTAACACGCATTATCACAACTATCGGCTTGATCGCTGGCGCTTCTCGACTCAATATGCGAAACACGCTTATGATTGAGCACTTGATTGGTTGCTCATCGTCATGCGCGATATATATCAACCAATTTCACGTCAATCGATGATAAAAGCTCACGATCGGGTCATTTGATTGATTCTGACGATAGTGTATTTGATTACGCTACCACTTCAAGTCATTCAACATTTGTACAAAATCGTCCGAATTGAGTGCGGACAGTCTCATTTGGTAGATTTCAATATTTTAAAGCTAACGGCGTAATTTGAACGAGGTCGTTTGCAGCACCTCTCGACATATAGTGCAAGACTGACTGGCTGGATGATCCTGTTGTGGAATATTTATATCCTAACCAATTTCAACGCTCAACGAGTCACTTCATCGAGGTCATTTGAATTGATTTTAAGAATATTCGCTGCTTCAACCTCGATTTTGCATGTCATTACTTCAAATCACGTTTGTGTTGCTTTACTTACTTTTTTAAAATGGTGTGAGATTACTTCTTGCCCTTCTTGTTTTATTACAATATACTTAAGAGTTAACTTTAAAAAAATCAATGATAATACAAATCATATCAAAGAGTTAACTTCATCCAAATTATTTTTCTACACAATATGTATTAGTTTAACAAATCAAGTAACTTAAGAGAGAAAATTCAGATTTATTTGGAGTATCTGCAATAGTTTAAAAAAAGTGGTGTACCTATATAAACTATTGTCTAAAAAATTATGTTAGTTATTATAATTTTTTATTTAAAAAATCAAATCATTATTTTTTAGCTACCATAATATTCAATGAAATCATATGAAAATACAAATTTTATATCCTATATTGTCTAAAATATAGCTAAACTATTGTCAATGATATATTTTTGTACGCACCACCATCGCTCTCCAAACACACCCTTACTTCTATGACTTATAAGCATCGAAATCGAAAGATTAAGAGAGGAAAGATTGGAGTTTTACAAAAATATTAAAGTCTTGACAAGCTTTGCAAATTTACATCACTACTTGACAATGAACTTATTTTATAATTTCTAAGGCGGCAAATTTTTAAATGAGTCAACTTTCTTGAATAACTTTGAGATTCATTAATTTTGCTCCAAATTTGCACTTAACTAATTGAAAGTTTCTGACATCCAATAAGCAAAGATGTATATAAATTCATATTATAACTTCATAGTATTCAAAATATCCATAAGCAATGTTAAAGTCTATCATATTTGCCATTTATTCAAACAATATTTAGCAGAATTTATTTGAAAACAGTCCACAGTAATGATAGTTAACAGAAAGATTTACATACATACTCTATTATTCTTATGTATTTATATATCTAACATGTAAAAACGTTGAATATTCATATTTCTAACATTTTCATCATATATTACGACGTTGGGTCCATGAATATTGAGAAAATAGTAGTTACTTCCCTCTCGATAACGGCCACTGGCCCAAACAGCTTCATCTTTATTATAGATGACAACCGAAACCTCTTTCATTTGTATTTGATGCCCATATAGGTTTATCGTCAGAGTACAAGACAAGGTCGCAATCTTCTTGCATAGTCAATGAGAATCGGGAGAATTTACTTTCTATCACAGACTCTCCAGATCTCAATTGCTCCCCTGATTTCAAAGTATCGAGAACCAAGGCCGGCGAGGCTAAGAGGCTCATGAAGGCTATTAGGAAGAAGAGGAGGAATGTTGCTGAGCTGAAGTAGGAGGCCATGGCACCTGCTTGAGATTTGCATTGAAATTTAATATCATTTTATGCTAATTTTTTATATTATTTTTTTGTTGCATGTCCAAAAAGAAAGTCCATCTTCCATATGAAATGAATCGTGGCATGCTCACTATGATCATTTATATGTATGTTGGCAGGTAGCGGCCAAATAGAGGGGGTGGTGGTTGTTGAAAGGTGAAAGAAAAGAAATTAATTGGACTATTTGATGTTTTTTAGTGTAAATTAAATTAAATGTAGAAGATTTTAATTTTTTTTGTATGTTTGATATAGTGCAAAGTAAAATTTAAAAGTAATGTAATATATTTAGAATATATTATAAGGGTCAATTTTGGTGTATTTAAAATTCACTCAATTTGGGCTAATTTCAAATATGTTGATCAGTATAAAATGCTATCGTTATCAGCTGCCTCCCATCGCAGTTGCCCACTGCAGGCCATCGCCCCCTGCCGCCCCAACGTCTGCTGTCATAGCCCATCACCACCAACCGCCAGCTGCCGCCATCGCCATTACCCACAAAACTAAATATTAATTCAATTATTTAAGATATACGTGTCCCTTTGATTTTTTTTAATGTCATTTTAATTAGTCCTGCATACTTTATTTTTGGAAGTATGGGTGCATCAAGATATTTATTCTATCAAATAGAAAAAATAAACTCCCATATTTGTAAAGTTTTCAACCAAATAATCTAACCTAATCTAAATAAAGATTTCTATTGAATTTTTTAATTGTTCAGGAAATATTTTAAAAGCATTTTATGTTATTTCTAAACAATGACCTCTTCTTCTCATGAAATTTATCGTTTTCTTCTTTATTGATATAAATAATGCACATGAATTTAAATTATTTTTAATTGAGCCTTTTGACTGACAATACTAGAGACTGCATTATGGAAGAAACAGATCAGCTGGTGAGGTCTTGTTTTCTTATTGTTTAAATTTCTAAACAATGACCTCTTCTTCTGATGAAATTTCTAAAACTAAATTTGATATTTGTTGAAAATTTTTGTATTGATGACCCCAATGAAGATTTGTATTGAAATTTAATATCATTTTATGCTAATTTTATATATATATTTTTTTGTTGCGTCTAAAAAAGAAAGTCCATCTTCCATATGAAATGAATTGTGGCATGCTCGCTATGATCATTTATCAGCATGTTGGTAGGTAGCGGCCAAACAGAGGGGGTGGTGGCTGGTGAAAGGTAAAAGAAAAAGAAATTAATTAAGGGACTACTTGATGTTTTTTTAGTGTAAATTAAATTTTTTGTATGTTTGATATAGTGCAAAGTAAAATTTTAAAGTAATGTAATATACTTAAAATATATTGTAAGGGTCAATTTTGGCCATATGGATAGTGTCAATCTTGGCATCTCTGGAGCAAAGAGAGAGATGGAGTGGGAGCCGCTTGCAATTGAGCTACGATTATGAGACTAGAAGATGAGAGATTATGAGACCAGAAGACGAGAGAGTCAGATGGATGAGATTTCTATAAGCTCAATATATAGAACAGAGGAGAATCATTCAGCAGCACTAAAACAAATGCATGAACTGGAGACGAGAAATGAGATGTTGCAAATATCATCACCGCACCTCCCAAATTATGTGTCGTCAACTCTCGCATGTAGGTAATTTTGGTACTACATTCATCGTTTTAATATTTTCCCTCAAACCAATGGAGAGCATCTCTTCAATAGTTTAGCATGCCTTATTTAGATTAATTTTGACCCTTTCGAAGCATTTCAAACTCAACATGCATTTGTATTCATTGTCCTTTGAATCTATCGTGCTTGGTTAACTCATCTTATGGAGCTGGATTGGAGGTCAATAATAATGCATGTTTAATTTTTTTCTTTGAATTTAGAATTAATTTAATTATTAATTCAGAATTAATTTTTATAATATTTTTATTGTGTTTATCCACTAATATAAATTTAATCTCAATTAAAGATAAGTATAAGAAACTGATGGCACAAGCGTGACATATTTTTATCATATGATATCTTAAATTTATATGACAATACAAAAAAAGTATAAAATGATTACATGTATAGCATGGGCATACAAAGATGACAAACAATCAAGTAAAATCTCAAACAACTACCATGATCTCCTACCTCAACTCAGCTGCAATCATCCTCTTAGCCATAGCAGCCATTATGAGTCTTATTGCCATGCTGGCTTGGGCATACAACATTTTTATATTCGAGCAGCTGCTAAGGTCGGGAGAAGTCTTTGGTGAATAATGGCTTCACATTTATCATGCAGGAAGATTGTAATCTCATCCTCTTTTATTCTAAAAATTCTATCTCGATGTCAAAGACAAATGGAAGTGCCTTCAATTGCTTCTTAAAGTTGCAACCCGATGAAAACCTTATCATCTATAATAATTATGAAGCTGTTTGGGCCACTGATATTAATCAAAATAGTTGAAATATTCAATGGCTGTGTTGAATGGTGATTTCAACCGGGAATACTTGCCATTAAATGCTCTTAGTTCAATCAAATTAATCTAAATTAATTATCAATATAAATGTGAAATCAGACAAATCACTAAGCTCTAAATGGTTAAAGAAATTCAATCTTTAAAGAACTTAAAAAAACTCAATCCACCTTCCACAATTGTTGTTGAGGTGACAAATTAAGAAAACTCTAGTTTACAAAGGAGTCAATGTCAAATCATGTGTTTTACTATGTCACTCAATCAATCTCACGCTAGTAGACGTGACCCGTGTCCTCACTATTCTGTCTTTAGTAGGTTCCACATATAATGCAGTTACGACCAGAGTCCTCTGATCGGGTTATTTGGCCAGTAGGTTCCATTATATTACGATCAATGATCAGAAGACGATGCTTCCCAATAGCTCTACCCTTTGAGTTGTGAATTATAGGGTATACTTGATAGGGAAAAAAGCCATATGTCAGCTAAGCTAGACTCAAGCATGTCTCCTTAGACAAACACCACCCCAAGTCTATAAGAATTTCTTGGACAACGTAACCAATGTGTTGCTGATAAGGATCCTTCTGCCAAGTCGGCTACCTTTGACTAAGTAGACTGGGGACCACGACAACGCGGATGACTAACCATGGGATCTGGATCAGGCATGTCATCATTCCCCCAACCATCTACTTTAAGCTAATGATGATGAATTTCATAAATTCTAAATCACAAATTTTAAACTCCAAATAATGCTACTATATACTATGCATTAAGCGATCTAACGACTAGCCTTAATAGAAAGTTTTCTCTTAACATTGAGAGGTATAAATACCATGACCAAATGCATCATCCCACCATGCCAATGAAGGCATGTATGGGTCTCTAAAGCACCTGCATGTAACATAGATTTCTCCACCACGTTAAGAAAGGCGTGTACACGTACTTATATGCTTGCAATGTCAATAGATATCAATTTTATAATTACAGTGGGCTTTATATCAAGCTATTTAAGCCTCCTATCATCAGAAGTTTGACATTTAAAAGATCCCGACGCCGTTCGATGTGGGATCGCCTCAGGTATATTAGGCATGCCCACCACACCAAGAAAGGCATGTATATGTGACATAAACTACGACTGAGTGCATCTTCCCACCATGCCAAGAAAGGCATGTATGGGGCTCTAAGGTACCTATGTGAAACACATTTTTCTCCTCGGGACATCTTTTAGCTGCTTTAACATCTTCACACTTTTTTTTGGAAACTACCGTTTGCCATTCTTCAGTCTGAACTGATTTCTCCTTCTATTTATCTTTGTTGGATGATACGGAAGAGGATGTAATCATTCTTGTAGATTCTCTTTTAGGGCTGATTAAAATACTATTGGATAGTGTAAATTCACCTCGCCGATATTTTCTTTCTAGCCAATCTTTGAAGACATAATAGTCTTCAATAGGGTGACTGATCATTTGATGATAGGGACAATAGTTTGGATTACTTGACACTCTTCTTCGCCTTTTGATTTTGGTAAATCAGAGACCGCTTTGATTGCTTGCCAAAATAATTTGGCTACACTATCCCTTCTAAATGAATATTCTTTGTTCATCTTTTTTTAAGAGATGGCCACATCCGCTCATCATCTCTTGTGGCCTATTTTGGACGCTCCCCACCACTTGAAAATGTCTGAGATTTGTCATTACCTCCTAATACCAATTTTGGTTGTGGATTAGAGTAAACAGGCTTTTTACTCTTATCATCATTATGCATTGGCTGCTTTCCTTTATCTATATTATGTATCACCCTCTTTTTTCCATTGAGCTATAAGAAGCGGCGTGAGTTTCATTTATTCTTGAGTCTAAAGGCTTGTTTCTCTTTGATTTATCTGCATAAACTTGGGCATGCATTCAACTTTTCAAATTTAGCCACCCTATCGAGCAAGTCCTAGAATGTTGCAATCGACGTCATGCATAGAAATGATGCCATTTTGTCATCCATATTAGCAATTGGATTGTATGTTCCTCTTCTAATTTTGCTCGCACTTCATACTAAGATTGCGATAACGACTTATGAATTTCGTCATTGACTCATATTTTCTTCTTTTCAACAAGGCAAGGTCAGCGATTGTGATTTTCTCGATTGCACTGGTGAATCTCTTCACAAATATAGTTTCCAATTCAGCAAATATTTTAACTGAATCATTTAGCATTTTTGCATACCATTCAAAAGCAGCTGAAGTCAGGCTACTGATAAATTGGCAAAAATGCAGTGCATCGTTCCCTCATGTGTTACCCCAAGTAGCTTTAAATTGGGCCAGATGTTGCTTTGGATTATCAAGCCCGTTGAAAGGATTAAATTTTGGCACTGAGTAACATTTTGGGTACGACACTTGGTTTTATTCAGCTGGGTAAGGGCAACCCTTACTCACCAGCTTTTCAGCCTGCTCTGAGGCTATGATCGCCTTTATCTTTTTATTGATCATTATTTCTAGTTGAGCAGCTGGTACAATTTTCTGTGTGCTAGCCAGATTTTGAATTGTTGGCTGAGAGGTGTTTGGTTAACTTCATCCCTTGCTTCATGCATAACATGTGCTATAGGAGCTTGAGGTGTCATAATGGCTGATAGTACAGAAGTTGCATTGTTAGCTACCAGTTGGTTAGCAGACAAAATAGGTGATATGGTATTCTTCTGTAACTTCTCCATCATGATGTTCATTTGTACCATCATATCATTCATTTTGGTAGCAAGTCAGGTAATCTCTTATCTTTAGCCTCATTTGACACGATTTCTTGTTTCTAGCTAGCATGGCATCAATTGTGGGCTCTTCCTCTTCTTCTATTTCTTGTTGTTTGTTCTCCTTGATTATTTTTTGGGAAGAACTTGATTGTCCTTCTCCTTATGCATTTCCGAGAGACAGCGTGATGACGCCGATTATAAAAGTAAATATTGATCATTTCTCGGTTCAACCATATAAACAGCTTTGACACCCATGATCTATTTCTCATTCTGGTATTCTTCTTCTTCTTCTTCATTAAAGATCAAAGATTCATTCTCTATTAGCTTCTGTAATGACTCTTCTTCGTGAACGTCAAATTCAGGTTCCGATTCTCTAGATTTGCGTTGCTACTGATGGTATTAAGTAGAGAGTTCATCTACATCTCTAACTATATAAATGACTTCTATTTTCATTGAATCTTCTTCTTTATTTTCTTCCTGCACATGAATCTCTGATCGATATTTCCAGTGGATCTCTGGTTTAGTGTGTGGAACAAGTACCTCTTCTACTAAGGGCCACAAACAACGTCAATCTTTTTTGGTAGGGGTGAAATTGATCGATGATAGGATTTGCTGGAGGATTCTCCAGGGTATCGACCATCATATCTTTCGTCAGTGGTATCCCTTCTTTTAGGTATCCACTCCTGACGAGCTGATTTTGAGGCGTATTTATGAGTATATGTGTCAGATGTCACACCTCTTTTATTACTCCAGGTTTCATTACGGGGCCTTGGCCTCCATATTTTCTTACCCTTTAGCCGGGACCTTTTGGCTGATTCTTAGACATCGTATTCGCCTCGATACACACCATGCGGTAAAGCTCACGCCACTACCGTAAGAGTTGGACGCAATTTTGAATATTTGTGACCAGTGGATGAATCATTGTATCAATATGTGGCCTTTATGGATATAATCATGTATGCTATAATATTTTCCTATTTTTCGCATTTATGTGAGATTAGCATTATCATCATTATTCATGATGCTTAATTGCAGTGCTATCGTAGATAAACTTCAGAATGTATAATTAATTGCACTATGTCTCGACTTAGTGTTAATGAAAGAAATCAAAAAAAAATCAATCAGAATGAATAATTAATTGCACCAGACTATAATTTTTTTTTCCAAATGATAATGAGATTCATCCACTAACAATATTCAAATGGCCCCTAGTTCAATAAGAAAATGAAATCGCTATGCAAGTACACAATTGGTTTTCTTGTCGCAATGAAAGTTGTTGAGAATTTCGTACCGATTCCAACGATACCAAGCTCATTGAATTCCAATAACGGACAACTCTGGCACGATCAAAATACCATGGATTATTAAAAAAAAAATTTTTATAAATATTTATGAGCCGATCAATGGGCGATCACGATGTACATGTACGCAAGTCGCCGTCAATGGGTAACTTGTGTTCAGTAAAATTATGACACGCTTTATTTTTAAATATATCTAATTAGTTAATTAAAATTTTAATCGTGCTTATTTTAAAATTTTGACGATAGAAACCCCTCCCTCTCCCCGCTTCAGAGGCCGTGCAGGTGTTAAGTCTCGTCGCATGCAGATGAATCCATGATTGTTCGCGAGGCCTCCGTCTCCGCCCTCAAGGAAATCGTGCCACCGAATCCCCACTATTTCTTAGGTCCATGGAAGCAGTCGCTTTTCAGTCCTTGCCCTGCTTCAGCTTTGAAACGAAGGACCGCTCTGAATCCGCATCACCGACGCTGACCAGCCGAGGTGGGAAATGCCGCCAGAAGTCATCCCATGTGAGACGCTTCCCAACGAAGCCAACAGAGCTGCAACTGAAAGCCGTGTTCTGTCCCATGCTGGTTGCGACCTCATCCTCACCCTCACCAGAATCTCTCCCTTCTCCTTCGCCGTCACCCGCCGCTCCACCGGCGAGGTCCTCTTCACCACGAATGGCCACAGCCTTTTCTTCAAAGATCGCTATTAGGAGATCTCGTCGTCCCTACCTGGCGACAGAGCCAATCTGTACGGCCTCAACGAGCACACCAAATCATCATTTCGGCTCATTCCCGGGGAGACACTGATGTTGTGGAACGCCGACATAGCGGCCATGATTCCGAATGTGAACCTTATGGTTCACATCCGTTCTACATGGACGTGAGTTCACCGACGGGAGCAACGCATGGCGTACTGTTGCCTAATAGCAACAGGATGGATGTAGTTTATAGGGGGAGCTATATTACCTACAAACTGATTGGCGGAGTTTTGGATTTCTGCTTCTTCGCCGGACCAACGCCGGTGGCTGTTATGGATCAGTACACGGAGCTCATTGGAAGGCTGACGCCAATGCCTTAGTGGTCTTTTGGATTTCACTAATGCCGCTATGGCTACAAAAACTACGCCAAACTGGAAGAAGTCATCGCCGGCTATGCCAAGGCTGGAATCCCTCTCTCCGTCATGTCGTCAGACATCGACTACATGGATGGTTACAAAGACCACCCTCGACCCCATCAATTTCCCCGCCGACAAGATGAGGAATTTTGTCGAACAGCACCACAATGGCCAGAAACACGACCCCGGTATCAGCGTGAACACTACATATGCAACATTCCAGAGAGGACTGAAAGCTCGAGTTTTTTAAAATGGAACGGAACCAACTACCAAGGCGTTGTATGGCCTGACAAAGTCTACTTCCCTGACTTCCTGAACCCTGCCGCTTCCGAATTCTGGAGCCAGGAGACTTCCATCTTCCGTAGAACGTTGCAATTTGATGGCCTCTGGATAGACATGAACAAAATATCCAACTTCATCAATTCCCCTTCGCTCACAGAGCTTGATACTCCTCCTTACAAAATCAACAACCGGAGTCCATCGACCGATAAGCAACAACATAGTACAGACCTCTAGCTTGCACTATGGAGGTCAGACGGAGTACAATGTTCATAACCTGTACGGATTTCTGGAATCCAAGGCGACGCATGATGCGTTGATAAGGGATACAGGGAAGAGGCCATTCGTTCTCTCGCGGTCGACGTTTATTGGCTCAGGGAAGTACACGGCGCATTGGACCGGCGATAACGCTGCGACGTGGGAGGATCTTGCTTACTCCATTCCTTCCATTATGAATTCCAGATTGTTTGGAATTCCGATGGTTGGAGCTGATATTTGTGATTCGCTGGTAATACAACAGAGGAGCTTTGCAATCGGTGGATTCAGAATGTTGCATTGGGAAGAGAATTGAAGATTTTGCAATGGTCGTCTTTGGCTTAGGTGCAGCTGTCATTGGTAGCTGGTGCAACTTTCTTACTATTCTTTATATTGATATTTAAAGATCTCATTGTGTTCAGTAAACTGATTTGAGAACCTTATACTCAAATTAAAAATTAAAAAATCACGCATAATCACAACATCGAACCCAAGAAGGTCAATATCCTCGATGCACTCTATGGGACGCCGAGGCCGAATTTTGATTGACGAGACTTAAACAAAAAACAAATAAACATGTTGACTAAAATTAAACTTATTTCAAAATGATAAATAAAAAATAAACCTACATATATGCTCTTTTCATGTAGGTATTTGAAGACCATGTTACCGAAGTAGATGGAAGATCACGATCATAAAGGTCGAAAATACGACACGCTATGCAGAGTCGACGAAGGTTGAATACCGCAACCCCCTTATGGGAAGATGTCGAGGATAAATTTAGATTGATGGGAGACTTAAACAAAATCAAATAAAAGTATTGACGAGCCTAAGTTGAACTTATTTGAAAATGATAAATTAAATAATAAGCATACATATATGCTCTTTATGGAGGTTTGAAGACCCTCACATGCCCAAGAGAACCAGTTAGAAGACTACGGAAGAATACCGCATAATAATCCCCATAAAATTCTCATGAGACGACGAGAGGTTGTTGAATTTTGGATTAATGGGTGACTTAGACAAGAACAAATAAAAGTATTGACAAGCTTAAATTCAGCTTATTTGAAAATGATAAATTAAAAAATAAACCTACATATAAAATTCTAAAAGTCTCCAAATAAGAATGATCCTGGACGGGACTCGACGACTTGTTGATGATCATAAATAAGACTTTTAATTAACTTTAAGGTTTGTCTCCTAACAATAACAAAAATCAAGTAAAGCTGCTGATTATCTTGATAGTTACTTACGAGCACAAAAAAAATTTATATTGAATTTGAAAGCTTGTCCTTCAATCAGAATAAGGATCAAAGATAATCATTCAGAGCAAAAAATAATTTGAATGAGATTTGTGATGAGCCTACGAGCTTCTCAGTGATCATAAACTAAGGTCCATTAAAACTTAAAGAACCAAATGAGCTATGAATTAGACACCAATAAATAAATATTAATCTAAATAATTGAATAAGATTTTAAAAAAAATCCCACACCATCGGATTCTTAACACATCGTATGATGAACAGAAAGCATTAATTAAGACATATTCTAGATACACCGCGACATAGATTTAAAGAAATTTTAATGTTTGAAAAGTGCTCAGCTGTGCTAAATTAGAATTAATTAAATATAAAACAAATCATTTTGAGGCAAATTCTTGTACAAAATATAAAGCAATCTTTAATTCAATTTGATATTTCCAAATTAGAATAAGTATTCTAAAGGAACAGCCGTGTGGGCCGTAACATAATGCTGAATGCTTAAATTTAAGTATTTGAGAATGCTGCATAAGTTGATTCTCAGTTAAGTCTACAGATTGGGTCCAGGTTAACAAAACCTAATGATGTTGCTATAGCTTTCTCGCTGAAAAATCTCGAGAAGTTAATTATGTGTTATCCGCATTATACAACTCATCTCCCCAAATAATTACTTGGTTGATCAAGATATCAACCGAGGGTAATCATTATTGTTAAAAATATCTAAGATATTTATATTAAATATCCTCAAATTCAAAATTCTTGAAATATAAATATAAACCTAATCCACTATCATTAAATTAAAAGAGTCGGCAAGATCTAAAATAATAAATTAAATAATTTAAACACCCACATGGGCCCTGACACTATGTTGAATGTTTAAACTTAGTGTCTCAGGATAATGCGCAAGTTGATTTCCGGTTTAGTCTTAGGACTAGGTCTGGGTTAACAAAACCTAAAAATCTATTATAAGAATTTCAAAATAAAAATCTTGAGTTAATTATCATGTGACAAGATAGATATAGAGCTAAACAGAGTTGATAGGATCTAAAGTTCTCAAATATATTTTATTTAATCAATTAACCATGATGATGTTAAATAAAAATTCTAGAGGATACTTCAATCAAAATATGATTATAATTTCAAAATAAATTAATTTAGATTGAATATCAATCAAAATACAAAATTTAAAATATCGTTAAGCTATAAATGTCTAATGAAATTCAATCTAAAAAAGTTAAAGCTAAAAATTCAACCCGCTTGATTGTTTGTCAGTGGTGAAAATTAAGAAAACTCTACAAAAAAGAGCAAGTCAAATCAAGTACAACTTTATTTTCTCAAACAATCTCATGCCGAAGGATGTGGCCCGTGTCCTCATGCGATTTGGAGAGGCTCCACATGATGCGCTTATGACCGAGTTCTCACGTGGGTGGTTGCCACCAAATGGAATCATTATTATTACTGTAGTATGCTCCCCAATGGCTGTTTTTTAGTTATGAATCATATAGTATACTTGATTGGGCAAACAGCCCTCTCTTAGCTAAGGTAGACTTAAACTTGTCTCCTTAGACAAACACCACCCCAAGTCTACAAGAATTTCTTGGACGATGTAACCCATGTGTTGCTGATTAGGATCCTTCGGTCAGGTTGGGTCAACTACCTCCTCTGACTAAGTAGACTAGGGATCACGATAGCCCGGGATGATGGAACAATGAGATCTAGATCGAGCGTGTCATCATTCCCCCAACCATTCACTTTAAGTTAAATTTAATGAATTTCATAAACTTAAATTCTAAAACTCCACATGCTGCTATTATAAGCTACACACAAAGTGATTTAATGACTAACCATCAAAAGTTCTCTCACACTTATGGGAGGGTAATTAACTATAGGTGCATGTAAGAAACGAACTAGATCTAAAGTCCTCACAAATGAGGGTGAAATCTCGGGTAGTGTCTTCTACTATTCATCTCTCTAAAATTACACATTTTCACACTCTCTTCATGGAGAGGTCTTTTGAGCACAAATTTTCGACTCCAGGATAGTTCTCTTTCCATCTTTTGTTCGAAGTTTAAATTATAGTAAGAGTGGAGTATAATAAAAAATGAAATAAAAAAAAAGAGAACCAATTATCAATGAAACTGAATCTAAGTTAATTATGCCCTTATGACTAATTTGCTTATTCTCTTTATGAGTTTGTTCTATTGTATCTCTGCATTTTAAAAGTGTGGGGTAATATATTAATTACTGATTAATAATCCATATCTTTCATTGGCAAAGATGAATTTTCGGAGGACAATTCATCATCTATGTCGAGACTAATATCCGTCGACGTTGTTATCAATATTGTGGATGTTGGAGCTACTATTCAAAGCGGTAGAGTAGACTTCTCAGCCATTATTGTTGTAAATACACCTCTACCTAAAGCACATGCATATTGTATACACCAACCTATGTAAGGGAAATGACCACTACTGCTACTAAGATTCCTTGAAAGAGAGCCTTTGTATTTGAAAGATTGGGTTATTCTGAGGCATAAGTCATGAAAAGAACTGTCTCTGGGAAGAAAGTTTCAGTCATACCTATGAATGTGACTACTTTTCTAGTTGAACCTTTTCGTCAGGAAGACATGATCAAGTCTTCTAGAGAAAAATTGAGTAGAAACGAAAGAGAAAAATGTTGAATTGTGAGCTCAGATTTCACCAAATCATTAACCATGTGATCAAACGATGCGAGTGTTCCTACCCATAATGAGTTTGAAAATTTAAAATGGGTGAAAAGGAATAGCTCTGATGTTAAGTAGTCATTTAGGGATCAACAATAGTTAGCTCCAACTCTTCAGAAGAAATAACCTGAAACTGTATTTGCTCGAGTACATAGAGTTCTGAAGGTTGTTAAGGAAAAAGGTCTTATGAAGAAGAGATATCAAAGTCAATTATCGAGAAGCCAAAATACTCCACTAAAAACTATCACCAAAGTAATAACTCAAGATCATTCTAAACAAGTTTGCGGTGAGCATTGAGCATGACTTGGACAAGTAACTAGAATCCGCTTCGAAGGTCCCGCTAGAAAGAAAAATAAATCTGGAGTGAAACCTCAGAAGAAGTCTGCATGGTGAACATCAGGCGTGACACAGGAATCCACTTCTTGAAGATCGGTAGAAAAAAAAATAATCTAGAGAGCAAAGCATCAAGAGGAAATCCTATACGGTAAACATCGGAGCGTGATACCTGAACCGCATGTTTGGGAATCTACTACCAAGGTTTCGATAAAATAAATTTGGAGGTCAAGCTTTGAAGAAATGGCAACACAAAAGCTTTCTCATTTGGAAGCAAGCTAAAGACAAATAAGAAAGGGAAATGGTGAACTACTTGCTCAACAATTATTATTCAAGTAAAAAATTATACAAGAAGCTGTGGAACCGAAGTATCCCAACCCATAAAAAGTTGACAATGATGGATAAAGCAACAACTCTATTAGTCAAATCAAAAGTTCTTAGACTAGATAATGTTAGGTTCCAACTTCATGGTGAGAAAACTCAAAATTGTATATCAGAGTGCATGGGTCAAAGTTCTTAAGAAGAAAGGATGAAAAGAAAATAATAAAGTCCTATTATTGGGAGGCTAGTTTCTCCTCAAGAGACCTTCTCTACCTTAAAATGTTAACCAATTCGTCCTTGAGCATCATGACACTTGGACCACAAGTCGAATCCGATTGAAAGGCCCAACAAAAATGAAAACAAATTTGGAGGCTAAAGCAGTGAACGCTTTAAAGGATAGTGACATGAAATCGGATACTAGAGATCCATAAATGAAACTTGTTAAGATGTGTAAGAAAAATATCCTATGTTATGAGATTTGGTGACACCTTGGAGCTTGTAATAATATCTCCATATTTTTGAAGAATGCCATCATTGTCATATGAGCCATAAATTTATTGGAGGCATCGATCAGAGTTCCACATCCAAGAGAAAGAAGTTGATGTAAAAGGATACTCCTTTTAAATAGGATAAAAAATGTCAAGAGGCTTTGACAGTATTAAGTAGTATCTATTAAATTTGACCATTCTCCCAACAACAATCCCAAGAAAACCTCTCATCCTATGCACAACAACACTTGAAGAATCTCTACGTGCTCTATTGGCATAACACAATGAAAAGAGAAAGGATAGCTATATTACAGTCGATTGATAGGAGCAATGCACTATTCCACAATTAAGAAGCATTATTTGACATTAATGCATTTCAAAGCTATGTTATATATGTTTTCTCATAAAATTACTGTCATCTCAGAATCGATCCTCTGATTCTTGATGATAAGACTAGCATTAACGATCGCTTGACACGATGAGCTATTATTACGCTTTTGACATCACATGCCGAAAATGGTGAATGATTCATGCATATATATAAACAAGTAGCAAATATGTGAATTGTATTTTGATGGAGCCTCATCCATCAAATACACTTAGCCCTCAAATCTCCCAAAAGCATGAGCTAGCATCAGTCACATCTTGACCACACTAGAAGGTAGTATAATGAGGCATTCCTACCAGTTAATTGAGCCACGAAGCATAATACAAAATGTTGGTGGCGAGGTTTTGGAAGTCATCTTGGAGCTCAAAATCTACAAGTTTATGGTGATTCTCAACTCGTCATTAATCAAGTGGCCTTTACAAAATCAAGAGCTTGAATTGACCTACCATAAGTGAGTTCTCGGGCACGTAAAGCAAATCCCAAATATTATTATGACTCAAATTTTCATTGCAAAATAGACTATTTAGCTAAGTTAGCTAAGAAATGACTATGTGCTAATTAGGTTGCACTGTTGTGTCCTAAAGCTAATAAATCAAAATCCCTCGAAGAGGGGTCATCAAATGCAAGCCAGCAGGATATAACTCACGTTACTCCTTACACTCCCTTATAAATTGCTCATCAAAATTAATATGATGAGGCTTGGACTATTCAGGAGGCAAGACATCAATCTGAAGAAACTCTAAGACCACAAAGTGAAATCCTTATAGTAGAAGAGAAGGAAGATTAGAGATAACACTTCATCGACCACTTTAAGGAAAGTAAATTTCCAAGCAATAAGTCGATGGATGCACAACTTGAGAAAAGATTTTGACTATATGCTTATACTGGCGATACCCTATATCATAAATCCTTTGAGTAGATATGGCTACAATGTTTGGGAATAAAAGAAGCCAATAATATCTCAAGCAATGACCCAGTCTTTAAAAGCACTAAAATTTATAGATTCATTTATCGACATAAGATTGATTGACGATACTCGTTGATTTATAATCAGAGAGCAAATGACTTGGCCTAGGCTTTCAACAAAATACTAGTCAAACTACAAAGAAAAATACTTACAAGAAATAAAATGGAGTGACATACCAAGATTACTGAAGCTTTATGGGCTTACCGCACCACCTATAAGACTCACAAAATTCACTCCTGATGCACTATTATTTAAAGTTAAAGTAATCTTGCTACTTGAAGTTGAACTACCTTCACTCTGAGTAGCCATTTAACATAATCCTATTTAAGAATGGAATGCTCGTCTACCAATAGAAGAGCCTGATGTGTTTGATAAAGCTAGGCTCCAAGCACAATAAAATTTAGAAGTCTATCGACACCCAAAGCATTCAATCATACAGTGCGTCCCCGAGCTTTACAAGAAGGAGAATTGGTCATGGTATTAAGAAGATTAATTATTCTCACCGTCATTATATGTGTAAGTTTTGCTTGGAAATTCTCTTGTAATACAAGAATGCATTTTCGGAATGAAGCAAAAATCCCCGTGTCAGATAGAGGGTATTTTTTTAAATTTATAGCAAATATGTCTCCACAGAAAATAGGACTTTCTGTTGTATTTGGGTTGACATCACGTCTAAAACTAAGCTCCCCATATACATATTTAAATTATGTATTCAAAGTTCACAAGTCTCAAAGTATTACCAACCAAAAAGAAAAATTTTCAAGTCTGCAAACTGCAACAAATCAAGTTGGAAACACATCTTTCATTCATACATCAAATCTATGGCTCAAAGGGTGCATGTCTCAATAAGCAAAGCGGGACAAGTCTACTTACTTAATACCACAAAGGTAGTAGATCCCCATCTTCTTAGATAATAAAATCCTCCTTCAATTGCTCAAGTCCAATACTCAAGTAGGTGCATATGGTCGGACTCAACAAGCCCAAATATGGCGGTTGTTGATAGGTGCTACTGACATACAAAGGCTATAGTAGGATCCCCTACTTTGTTAGTTCAAAGATAAGATCCAAATCTCCAAATTCCTCCAACTTGGTGAATTCAAGTGGCCCAAACTGGGAGATCATCTCTAATGGTCATAAGGACATTTTTTTAAAATTCAATAAAAAGATCCTCACTCGAGAATGCACTAAGCCGTGTTTGGTATCAATATCAAATGAGAAATGTCAACTCCTTCAATAAGTTTGTTAAATGATTTGACGAAGCCTCCTCATCCCATTAGGGATGCATCGAAGTGTTTTGCTTTTTGGTATGCCATGGTGTCTTCGACACCACTTTTCATCTTGTGCACCGTTGGCGTGGCGAGTTCTTCAAACCTACAAGGATACAAACAATGCAATATATAATCATCCCTCCTTTTTTTTCATAAATTGAGAAACTTTGAGCCTCAGACATCATCTCGGTGTAGAGGTGCGTCGGTGTTTTAATCGGTATCTTCTTATGGCGGTGGTGTCTTGCGACACCACAAAGTTTCATCTCGTCACACGATGAGCAATGAGGTCTTCAAACCTGGAAGAATACATACAATGTAATATATAATCATTCTTTTTTTTTCTAAATGTAGAAATTAGACAAAATTTTGGCAGCCTCCTGGCATCGTCCATGTATGATGCGTCGAGTATTTTGACTTTTCGATACAGTTGCGTGGCGGCGTTATACTATAGCTTTTTTATCTCGTTGTGCCATTAAGCATAAGGAGCACAAATATGTATTTCAAATTTGCCTCCATTTAATGCCACCTCTTAGAGTTTTGGCTTACTCGATGCTACGATGAGCATAGTGGTGTTTTGAAATACCTCATGAATTTCATGTCATCATACGATAAGCGTGTGATCTTCAAGCGCCTAGTAGCGACTTTGTTTGCTCTATTCCACTTTGCCTGCTCTGGACGTGTAAGGACCAATCGCCATCTTGATGATGTAACAACATCGAGGTTTTCAGTAGAAGAGTGAAGGCAAAATTTTTAAAATAAGCACATTTAAAAATATAATTAGCATAAAAAGGGGGAATTTACATACATAGCACACAATTCTTATGTATTTATAATATTTAACGAACAACTCGCCATCTTGATGATGCAACAACATTTAGGTTTTTCAGTAGAAGAGCGACGGCAAAATTTTTAAAATAAACACGTTTAAAAATATAATTAACAAATTAGGCATTAAAAAAAATTTAAAAGTAGCGTGATTGGTGCTTACTCTCATATTTACATATCTAAATTTTATATCACAATTTTGCTTCTAGAGGGCCTCAACTTTAATTAGTCTTTTTTTAATAAATATCTAACATTCATATTTAAAATATATTAATTTTTATATACATAAAAAATAAATTTTATTAAAATTTAATAATCTTTTTTATATAAAATTAAAAAAAATTATAATATTTAACGGTCGACTGATGTTGATAGTGTAGGTACAATCAACATTAGTTTATTTTTTAATGCATAATTCATTAATTATATTTTAAATACTTATTTTAAAATTTTGACGACTGCTCCCGGCTGCCTCCACTGCAACTCCAAAACTGGCATGGACGGTGAGTGCAGCTGATCGCTCAAATCAATTCCAACACCATCATGGCTCATTGCTCGGTTAGGGTAAGAAATCTTGAGCTTTGCTTCACAAGCCTGGACGGAAATGTATTGGGGGCGTTCGGTTCATCGCGGAGGAAGCGTTGCATGTGGTCAACGAAGTCCTTGTTCGAGATGAAGTCGTCAGTTCTAAGATCATAAAAAACAATGTATTTAGCATAAAGGGTGGGAACTTTCTTTAGTGATTGAAGAATGGGTTCGAAGGATTTATCTCATGGGATTTATCAGAAGACTTCAAGAATAAGTTGCTCATTATTACTTATGTTTATTCAATATATCTCATGGGATTACTGTATTTTTTATGAGATCATAAAAAAACAATGTATTTACATAAATAAATTTCTTTAGTGATTGATACATGATTTTGAGATTTTTTTACCAACTTTTTTTTTGATTGATATCTTATAAATGTAGGTTATTATTAAACTTATAAAAATTAGAAGGTTTCTTATATTTATTAATCTAATTTAAAAACATTTTTAATACATCAAAATAAATACTATTGGTTTAAATGAATATATTTAATTTTTAATTTAATGGTAAAACACCAAAAAGTAAATCTACATTTATTTTATTTATTTTACTATAAATATATATATTATAATAATATATATATATATATTATTTATATATTAATATATAATATTTATTTAATTGAAAATATCATTTTTTTGTTTTAAAATATATATCACGTTTCAACAGGCATCAAGATATTATAAGATCTTTTTTAAATATGTAATTTTGCTAAAATATATAAAAATATATATTAAAGAAAATATATATATATATATATATATATATATATATATATATATTTTATATATATATATATATATATATATATATATATAATATAATATAGTTTATCAAATGAAGCTAAATAGCACATAGTACAATCACATATTGATTAATTAATTGAAGTTTTTGATCTACCTTTTGATATTATTTATCATTTGCTTAATTTGTTTATTTAGATTTTATTTTTTTTAAGTTATTTTTCTTTATTTTATATGTAAAAGTGCATATTTAAAATTAAGATCTTAATATCTTATGCATTAATAATATTATTAAATTCTTTTATTTAAAAGTTAAAATTTAATCATTAAATAAAAGCACTTATACATAGTTAAAAATTTTTGATTATAGATATAGATTAGTTATTTATTAAATTATTATTAAATTTATATTAAATACTTAAATATAAAAAATAAAATTAAAGAGCATATCTAGATGTGATAATCATTAAATGATGTTGCTAACTTAGTCGTTGTGTCTCTCTATATCTATATATATATATATATATATATATATATATATATATATATATATATACTATATATATATATATATGTATATATATATATTAATGAAAATTTAGAAAAATTAAATTTAAGTAATCATTGTGTTACATACTAAATAATATTTTTTAATTGAATATATTATCTAATTCACATACATGAAGATACAAGATACAATAAAATAAAAATAGTTCATTTCATAAGAACTATTTTGCACGTAATATCATAGTTGGTTAATTTCATTATAATTTATAAAAAAATAACCTTCATTAGTTTAGATAAATGAAAAATGTATACATCATTTTTCTATCGTATTACCCGTGATGATCCCCTGTCTGACGGAAGAAACTCTAGCATACCTCCTTGGTAGTCTTCTTTTCTCATTGCAATTTCTAAGTCTTCGAGCGTTACATGACCATCTCTATCTATCCAATTCTCAAAAAAACCTCTTTCTTTCTGCCTCTGTATACTGGAAAAATTTCTGAATAGAGAACATCTTTCTCTTGTCTGGATGATATTTAGAGGTCCGTCCCAGCTGAGGAACAAGTTTAGCCAACCCTATGGATAGAGTTGACAGCGTGGATTTCAGCCTCTCAACATTTGATAGTGGTATGCTAATCAAAGCATTACGAATTTTGGCTGCACCAACCCACTTTTAGGCTCTTCTTTTACCAGCAGAACCGCAAAACTCACCTTCCTCCTTCATGAAATGCTCCCCTTCAAAACCCAGTGCAGTTCTGAACCTTTATTGGACAATAACCCATCAAAATCTTCTTTCCTGTCTTTGATAAGTCCCTTAGTTATCTTCGAAAATCAACCTGAGAAAGCAAAGGCTTGGATGCGTTCAATGGAACATTCCTCTCCCAACCAATCCCCCTATTACGATCATCGAATAACTTAACGTTATGAACTAAAGTTTTAGCGCACCGCAGATTTCGCTCCAACCAAAAAAGCTTCTCTCTTCGAATCCAAAACCATCGTCTTATCCGTGGACATCGAACTCATCTCACATTTTAATTCCTTCCGAAGATTCGAATGCGATGATTCCAAGCTCTGAAAACACTTCTTGATCGATTTAAACGGAAGTTTACCAGCAAAATCCACCAGGCATCAGCGAATCGCAGGCAAGTAGAGCACGAACCTTCTCCTTCCTTCGAGCTCACGCTCCCTCGATCGTCTCAAATCCTTCGAACCCATTCTTCAAGCATGTCTTCCCCTCACCATCCGAGCTCACCAGCGACGCAACAACGCCTGACAGATTCTTCTTGAATTCAACCCTCTTCTGATAAATCTTATTTTCGGCTTTGTACTGCTGTCTAATAGGCTTTGCTCGGCCACATGTTCAGAACCCAATCTTTCAGTCCCAAATTCAGCAATCGGTGATTCAAGCATGTTTGAGTTTCAGTGGTTTGGTTATTCTAGATGGTTCATTCAGGGATGAAGTGGGCCGAAAATACGTTTTCCCAATAAAACTAGAAACAGAACCCACTGAAGCACTTACTCTTTTGGGCTTTCTTCCATTAGAAATCTTACCTAATTGACTAGAGTTAACTGGATTTCTCATTCGAGATAATTCATCCAAGTGCTTTAAGCTTGTTCCCCAATCAGAATCATGAAATGAATCTTGTATCTTTTATTAAAGTTGCACAAAATCTCACCAGCCTTTTAAGCATTATGTCCGGCTTTGCTATAGGCAAAGGCAATATCTTCAAGTGAAAAAAAAAAAAAAAAAACAGAAGGGGGTTCTAGCACTTCGACAAAACAAAAACCAAATTTTGAGAAGAGCAGGAGAGAGATGACCGTGGACGGTGAGATGAAACGGGAGAGAACGTCGGATTGCATGCATCCTGCCGGAGACGCCAGAGAGAGAGAGAGGCCAGGGGAGTGACGTAGCTTTTCATGCATGCGGTTTTGGCCAGAAAACCGAGAAGGGGCTGCGGTTTCCTTTGGAGGGAAAACAGTTGCCGGAGAAAGGGAGGGAACCGTTGTTAAAACCGTCAGGAAGAGGTCAAGGAAAAATGAAGAAGCGGGAGAAAATAGGGATTATAACTTTTAATTATATATTAATTAATTTTCTTCTCTTTATTCAATAGTTAGCAAGATTTTGAAATCTTAAATTTAAAATTATTGATTATTTTAGAAAGAATTAAATTTAATTAACTTCATATCATATCTCTGAAAATTTTAACTGATTTTAGGGTAAATAAATTGTTAAAATTGTGTCCAATCATATTAAAATAAACACATAATTTTCCTTTATTTTTGTGCGGCTCAATTGCATTGAGATTTATGCAGAATCTTGCCAAAATCAAACTCGCATAATATGGGTGTCAATTTTAGGTAAATTTGACATTCTAGATTCAATGGCACAGTCTGTTTCGTGATCGGAGGTCGTTTGATTCAAGTAGCATTGAATTAGGTCCATTTCAGCTCGAAGTGAGCATCACCATTTTCGCTCTATTTTTGCACGAGAGATGTCTAGTACGAATAGTCTCATTTGATAAAATTTTGATGTTTCGAAGCCAATGGCGTGATCAATTTCCAACGGAGTCGTTTGATGCTGGCACCTCTCGAATATATGTGCGCGTTGATGATTCGAGCACTTGATTGGTTGCTCATCAAGTCATGCAATATTTATATCCTAACCAATTTTGATGTTCTGAATACAATGGGGAAGTCCGTTCATCGATCAGAGGTCATTTGGATTGATTTCAATGACGTATAGTGTATTTTCGATTTCGCAGCTACCAATTCATTCGACATTTGTACAAACTCGTACGAATTGAGTGTGGACAGTCTCATTTGGTAGATTTCAAAATTTTGAAGCTAACGGCATAGTCAATTTTGCGAACGGAGGTCTTTTGGCTTGCATCGACGCCTTATGACTTTGATATGCGTGCAAGCATGTTGATGACTCGAGCGCTTGATCAGTTGATCCTTAAGTTGTGGAGTATTTATATCCTAACCAATTTCAATGTTCTGAACGCGATGGTGAAATCCGTTCGTCGATCAAAAGTCATTTGAGTTGATTTCAGTGACATTCGGTGCGTTTCAACCTCAATTTGTGTGCTATCACTTCAAATCACTCGACATTTGCACAGACTTGTCCGAATTGAGCGCGGACAATCTCATTTGATAGATTTTGACGTTTTGAAGCTAACGGCATAATCAATTTCATGAACTGAAGTCGTTCGGACATCGTCGCGGCTTCTCGACTCCGATATGTGTGTCGACACCTTCATAGCTCGAGCACTTAATCGATTGATCGTTAGATTTTGCAATATTTATATTCGATCAATTTGATGTTCTAAACTCAACGAAATCCGTTAATTGATCGAGGTCATTTTGATTATTTTTGGCGTCGGTGTATTTTGAGCTTAAATTTCGCATTTGTCTCCAAGTCCGTCAATTGATTTGTTGGCTTGTCTTGATTTACACATATGATGGTCAACGATTTTAAAAAATAACATAATTTAACTTTAAAATGAAAATAAGAATGATTTGAAAATACTAAGAACCTTTGAAAAATGATAATAAAAATAAAAATAAAATAAAATTGTTTCAAACATTTCTTCACTTTCTATAAGGCGTAATTTGGGTGGAGTTTATGTTGATTCTAATCCTCCTTCAGTTCTAGTATTGCCCTCTTCCCTATTTTTATCTCCGCTATAGTTTGCTGTGGTTGGCTGCTTTTATTCTCCTACAATAATTTTGTTGATGCTGTGACTAGCTTTTCATTTCTATTATTTGACATTTTTTCTATTATTATTTGAGATATTTCTGATTGTTCTACAATGACTTAGAAATCTGATTATTATTATTATAAATCACGTTTGTGTTGCTTTACTTAATTTTAAAATGGTGTGAGATTACTTCTTGCCCTTCTTGTTTTATTACAATATACATAAGAGTTAACTTCAGAAAAAATCAATGATAATACAAATCATATCAAAGAGTTAACTTCATTCAAATTATTTTTCTACACAATATGTATTAGTTTAACAAATCAAGTAACTTAAGAGAAAATTCAGATTTATTTGAGTAGCTGCAATAGTTTAAAAAAAAGTGGTGTAGCTTTGTGGTATATTATTGTCTAAAAATTATATTAGTTATTATAAATTTTTATTTAAAAAATTAAATCATTATTTTAGCTATCATAATATTCAATCAAATAAGATTAAAAAATAAAATTTTATATCATATATTGTCTAAAATATATAATAAAATCAAATAACTCAATGATGTATTTTTTGTCACCATGTGGTTTCCAAACACTATGACTTATGAGCATCAAAAAAAATTAAGAGAAAGAGATTGAGTTTTACAAAATATTAAAGTGACAAGTTTGACAAATTTACATCACTTTTTGATGTAGTAAAAAAAAAAAAATTAGTAAATTGAAATCTAATTTAGCTCAATTTTTTTTTTTTAAGTTACATGATTTTAATATTTTGACAATGAACTTATTTTATAATTTCTAAGACGGCAACTTTTAAATGAGTCAAATAAATGTATTTTTATTATATATTATATATATATATATATATATATATATACATAATATATATATATATATATATATATCAATTCCTGTATGCTCCCTCTTTTTTGCTTATTGAAATCACCGTTCCCATGATGGTAGATCTCCCCGCTCTGCAGGTAATCGCCTCTTCTGATGTGAAATGGTTTTTTTTGCTTGCTCGACAAACGCCCCGACGCCGCTCGATCCAAGATCCTTACCTACGGCTTCTTAAATCTTTCAAGGATGCTCTCTAACTCTCTAATACTTCTTAATCTAATGACCGATGGTATGCCCGCAATAATGTGTCGATTCGATGTGGAAATTCTAGCCATTTGAATTCTGGTGGGTAAATTCAACTTGAAACGCAACTTAGAAAATATTTTTTTTCATAGTCCAAGCTCACGCACTTTTTGGGTTTGATTGATCCGATGTGTTAATTCAATTATCAAATGATTTGGACAAGAGTTTTGCACGCCTTCTTATTTCGCTTTTAACTGCCAAATGCGACTTCTTAAGTGGACACCTAGTTTTGATATTAAAGAGGAATCACCAATTGTTCCTATTTGGCTCGCTTTGCCCAATATGCGATACACTTTGTTACACGTTTATTTGTCGGGGCTATCTTTGACCTCTTCAAATTGATCAAGCTACCAGAGATCCCTAATCTCAGCTCGATACTTGTTGAAGTTGATATAACAAAAAAAACATCCAAAAGAAATCGATTGGATCAAAAAATGGGTTATAATCAAAAGGTTGAATTTGAAAACTTTCCTTCTTTCTGACACATTGCAAAATTCATGGGCATGAACACATGATTGTATCCTACATCCACATCTCAAAAAAACAATCTTCCTATTCCTACTATTGTGACTATGGAACAACCAACTAAAATGGCATATGTGCCTAAAGCTAACCAAAATAATCATCCTCCACAAAATCACTCTTACCTAGAACTACCAATTGCAAAAGGAGGCTATTCGTTTTGAACAATGACATTGATGACACAGTTTGGGAACTTAGAAAATATGCCTACTACTATGCCCAATGGTAACATGTGCCCTTACAACTAATGACCCAAAACAAAGAACTTCTGATGAACTTAGGGTTGGGAACATCACCTCGACTGTAAATCTTAGTTTGGATCAAATAACAAAATAAAATAAAACAAACCTTTAATCTAGAAAATGACATTTTAACTAATCACCATTCTCGATATGGAAGAAGGAAATTACCATCAATCCTTTTGCTTAATGAAACTTTGGATAACACAAACTACTCTTTTCGAGACGGAGACACATTGGACAGACCCTTTCAAACTGTTATAAACAAAAAAAAATCATTCAAATCCAAAAATAACTCTAAAAATGCAACCAGAATCACAAGATCTTCATCAATCCTACATCAACTTTAATTACCTTTCTCCTCATTCTCATCCAATCAATTTTTCCTTTCCAATTATGATTAATTTCATCATTTGGAACATTCGTGGTATTGGGACTTCCTAGTTCAATCATAGCCTCTCGCATTCATAACATATCTCTCCTTACTATCATCAACCTTTATCCACTCTTCTAAGATTGCTTACCGCTAGAACACTAGGTTTCCTAATTTTCACAACATTAACAACAAAATTTGGTTGTTTTGAATAATTCTATCGATCAATATCCTTGACAACCAACAACAATTGATTAATGCTGATTTCTGTTTTCACCATGGTTTTATTTATGCATCTTGTAATAGAGCAGGAACATTCTATGGAATAATTTAAGATCTTTAGCCTCCTCACTCAACCCTGATGGTTGAGATTTCAACACCATCCTCTCTACTCAAAGAAGGGGAGGGTCATCTCCTAATATTAATTCTATGGAAGATTTCGCTAATATGATTCTGATCGTAACCTTACCGATATAGATTCTATGGTTCCAACTACACGTGGAACAATTAGACTTTGGCAACGCCGATCGTATCTGTTAACCACCTTTGGATTGATCAATGGCCTCATACCTTAGTTGAACACTTAAGTAGAACACCGTCACGCCTCTTCTCGATCATCCGAAAACACCCCTACCGCAACACCGCACTCGCCCCTTTCGTTTCCAAAATATGTGGTTGCAACATAATGACTTTATGTCTTGTTTCACTAACTGGACGCCCCTATTCACGATAACTCCATTAAAGGCATGATCATTTTGGCTTAAACTTAAAAGATTAAAACAAACTGAACGGTGGAATAAACATCATTTTAAAACATTTTTGCAAATCTTAAAAATATGGAAGATCTTGTGTTTCGCTTGAAGAAGTCGCTTTGATCCTAATAAAAATGATGAACTCAACGAAGCTAGAGATAACTTGATTAAATATCAAAACATGGAGGAAACTTATTGGCGGCAAAAAGCTGCTACTAAACATACCGATGTATTACGTAAACACAAAATATTTCCATTTTCAACAAAGAAAAGTTATAAACTCGATTAAGAAAATTAAAACAATAATGATAATTGATATCAAAATGAAAAGATTCTATACATCATTTCCAAAATTTGTTAAACAACAACATTAACATGGAACCTATTGCTAACCCTCATCTCGATTCCCTCAAAATTACTGATCAAAACATCTCTTGTATCTCCGACGATCAAATTAGTAATATTCTCCAAAGCATGATGAATTCATTGTCGCCCGGATGGTTACACTACTATATTCTTCCAATGTTGGCCCATTATTAAATCGATTTAATCAAAGCCGTTATTGACTTTTTCAATGGCACCCCTTCCTAGATTCTTCTAGCACCTCCATAATACTTATCCCTAAAACAACCATCCGAAACATGGAATGATTTTAGACCGATTAGTCTATGCACCTTTTTTTAACAACTAGTATCCAAAATAATCACCAACCGTATCAACCCTCGTTTAACATTATCTCCCGTAATCAAACTGGTTTCATTAAAGGGAGAACCATAGCTGATAATATCCTTTTAGCACAAGAAATGATTCATGATATTGACGTTCCTATTAGAGGTGGTAACATTGCTTTCAAACTAGACATTTCTAAAGCCTTTGACAAACTCTCTTGGGAATTCCTCGTTTCTATACTCCATCTTTTCGGATTCTCAAACGAATTTATTCGTATCATTAAAAATTGTATCACTAATGTTTGGTTCTCATCGTAAATGGAGAATCAACTGGCTTCTTCACTTCTACACATGGCTTACGCCAAGGAGATCCTTTATCACCATTGCTTTTTTATTATAGTAGATTATTTATCCAGAGCTCGAATGATCTTTTCTATAATAAACCAAGTATGATTTACAAAACTCAAGGTGGATTTCCATTACTCATCTTTGCTTTGTCGACGATTTTATCATTTTTTTGCAATGCTTCTATAACACATCAAAAATATTATGAAATTCTTTAAAAAATTTGGCAAAGAAAGCGTCCTCCTTAACAAAAAATAAATGTTGCTTCATAACCGCTAATAAAATCAACAATAATAGAATTAATCGATAACGAGGATCACTAACTTTCATCAACATCATCTTCCGATCAATTATCTAGGTACTCCTTTCAAAGGACATAAAAGATCTTACCTTTTGATGATTTAATCCACAAAATATCCAACCGTATCTCCTCTTGGGAATATCATTTTCTATCCTTTGAGGGAGGTTAACTCGATTAAGAGTACCCTTAATTCGATGCCTCTTTATCTTATTCAAACTATCGCTCCAACCAATTTTGTATTAATAGAATTGAGAGGCTCATTAACAAATTTTTTGGGGTCTAATACCTCTTCCTCAAAATACACCGTCCTCTTGGCACAAAATCGTGGCATCTCGAGGAAGGTGGTCTGACCGCAAATCTATCAAAGACACCATCAACGCATTCTCTTATAAACTCGGTGGAATTTTAGAAGCAACAATAGCCTTTGGGCTAACTTCATGACAAACAAATATTGCCTATCTAAGCACCCATTGAACTGCTCTTATAAAACTAACGCTTCTCCTATTTGGAAAAGACTCAGAAAATCAAATGGAAGGCAATCTTTAATTTTTTGGGGCATTAACTGGCAACTCTTCTTCGGCAAGATAACCGCTTGGAAATAACTCTTTGATGAATTAATTTCCTCATGTTCTATTGATACCATCAAAGTCAAATTCTTTCTCGAATAATAATAAATGGAACTTTTCCAAGCTCATTGATTATATCCCTACATCCTTTTAGACAAACTCAATAACATAAACATTACATCCAATAAAAGACCGATTCTTTTAAACTCTCTCAAAATGGCTAATTCGCTTTAAAATGTTTGGCTTATGATCAAAGAACCTCGAGATTATTCCAAAGTGTATGCTCGACTTTGGCACAATAATATTCCCACCTCATATTCCATACTCACTTGTATCTTAAAAGCTTTGTCCCTATTGATTCCTTGATGTGGGGTAAAGGTTTTACCTCCCATCAAAATGTCATTGTTGCTCCCATATTGAAAATGTAAATCACCATTCGTGGAATGGTGCATTGCATCTAAACTTTGGATTTGGTACGATAATCTTTTCTCCATTGACAAATATAACGGCTCGCTTTCTATTTATCAACTCCTCGAGATATATTTTGAAAACAATATAAAAGGTCATATTAAAATTGTATCGCGATCATTATTCTCTCGGTTCATTTGGATGGCTAGAAATGATGCTAAGCATAACGATATTTCTATGAATCATTCCAAAATAATTGCCAAAACTAAGTTCAAAACTGGATCTATTTAAAGCCAACCTTATTAAATATAAACACTTAAAAGGGTGTAAATTTGTTGCCTCTAAATTGGGTTTGCATTTGCCCGATACAAACACCTCTAATCAAGCCAAAATACTTTATTGGGCCAAACCACATGATAACGTTATCAAAATTAACACCGATGGAGTCAGATCCCCTAATGCTCAGGTGGTGGCATCTTTAGAAATTTCAAGGGTGATGTTCTCATGGCTTGCTAATCCTATTATTACTAACTCGCCCTTTTTGAACTAATGGCGTGTATAATGCTCTTAACATTGCAATACGTAAAGGTTGGCTTAATATCCGGTTGGAAGTGGATGCCTTATTACTAATCGATCTCCCAAACCAAAAAAAAATGGCAATGTGGAATTATATTATTTAATCAAGCAAACTAAAATCTGCTCAATCAATTTTGTTACAAAATCACTCATATATGGAGGGAAGGAAATGCTTGTGCTGATTACCTTGCTAACTTAGGAACTAGATTGAATGAGCCCACTAATTTTGATAACCATTCTATTCCTAAATACTTACAAGGATTGGTCAACCCTCGACA